>BSBM01000402.1:11732500-12220000 GCA_027924585.1 Larix kaempferi
TCGATCTTTTATAAACTGAAACAAAGTTTACTCACAGTCAAACAAAATACGTATATTACACAGAATTAGGTTACAAACCCTAGAAATTTACTGCAATATTCTAGTATAAGTTAAATATTGTTCCAGAATATTATATAGGCATAGAACCTTAATATGAACATAGTTTATCTCAAAACATCAATTAAAAATAAAACTCTGTATTTAATTACCCCTTATAAATATGCAAAAGAATACTACTGTTATAATTAAAAAGTATTATAAACCTAATAATATTATGGTAAAAAGTTAGGTTTTCTCCAAACACTTCAATGTCAAGAATATTCAAGCTCGAGATATATGGCCAGCATCATTGTAAATAGCAAAAGTAAGATCAAAAGATAAAAACATAAAAATGCTTAGACATAAGTACTATTTTATTTTCTATCAGAATACACCAATTGATAATCTTCTAACACTAATTAAATATTACTATCGAACTAATACAAGTTCATCACAAGTTAAAACAGCTTAATAATCAGAATTCATATTTAATTATTCTCATAAATCATAATAGTCTCACTAGAGTTGTTTATAAAAATGCCAAAACAGGGTTATGGAAATAATCATTATTCCATTAATCATCCTAACAAATAATATTCCAGGATCAATATATATTTAAAGGTTAAATCTTGTTTTCAAATCTACATGACATCACCTATGTCGAGGGTCAAAACCCTAAAAAATCTCATTTTCGACCCAGCCATATAAACTATAATTAAATTCATGAATCTTCAAACTCCGTTAAGGGTTCAAAGGTCCACAAAGGTTCACCCAACTTCGTCGATTTAGCAGAACAAGTATCCACAGTCAAAATCTATACTCTAAATATAAAAATTATACAGATTTAGTATTCACATCTTCAATTGTATTAAAAACAAACGAACTTGGAAGCTATGCAAAGATTATCATTAACTTAATATTTGGAACATTGACAAAATTCACCATAGTTACCCTACAACCTTATCAAAGGATTTCATCATTTATTAGACTAGGGTTCAAGTCCAAGCTTGCCCAAAATCATTAATTAAATTTAAAAACCAACACTAAAAAAGATAGGGTTTTCAATTCCGAAGACACTAAATCATTTCTAGAGCAACACAAATAATCTTAATTAACATCTTCCATGAAAATCGTGTTATACCCAAATTACTCATCATTTGCAAGCAAAGCAATGAAAATTTTAATTTCTTTATTCACACTTAAAAATCAAAACTAGAGATTACATTGAGCCATAGCTATAGGGTTACAACCCTACGAGTGTTCACAAAACAACCATACGGTTTACATCTTCAAAAATGTCGGAGGTAGAGCAGGTTTTTCCATTGTTTTGGAACAACACAATGCCGACATCAATGCCACAAACACCACCATGATAAATATAGGCAGGATAGAGTTTCCAAGAGACTGCCTGAGGCTTACCGGTGCATGGATTTTTGGCAGTCAGGGTTGCAGACACCATCATCATAGTCCTCAACCGTTCGAAGACTGCCCTGACAAGCCAACTCAATGCCACAATAAAACAAAATATTTAGAACTAGTTGTGTTAAGAAAATTTAAAGATTTGAATCTATACAAAACCATCATCTAGAGCTTTTAAAGTTTACCTCTGTACAAAATACTAAGCCTCAAGCTTGTCATCAAAGACCCTGCAACATTTATTTTGGAAAGGTCGAGTTACAGACTGCTAGATTCACCATCGAACCCTGGAAGGGGTAAAGAAATTTCAAAAACCCGATAATTTCGAGATCCTATCGGCTCATACTTTCAAACCGTGCAAATGAATGGAGTTATCACTTTTCAATGGTGTTTCAATACGAAGCTAGGGTTTACGCAAACCCCAAGCCATCACATGGTTCAACAATGTAGGGCTTGCCACGACACACCTCACACTAAAGTGCATTAAAGTAAACACCTTGTCAAGGTGCAGTTGACTGCCAACAGAGCATTCCACCATGGTTAAAATCTAATGTATGTTTTCTTATAATCAAGGTCCGTTACATTATCAAAACATTTGGCTATCATATCAATTTCTACGTTGAACCATAGGAATATCTGCTTTGGCTTATCAATTTAAATGTTAACATTATAAACTATTCACATGGACTAAACCATGTTGATCTTGAGTCCTACGCTAGCTCTAAGTATACTTGGTGTGCATATAGCTAAAAAAAACCTAATAAGGTTTCAAACGTAAATAAATTACTATTAAAGTATCAAAAGCATAATCATGATATTTTTTATATAGGTTGGCGCCTTCCAAAGGCCACGCACCTTATAAAATAAATAACATAGCATATAATCAATACATTATATAAAACCATAAAGAATCGCCATATTTGAAATATGGTAGCTTAGTTCATCATTGAATACCAAATTATTTATAAGGGTAATGTTTTCAAATTATAACTAGATCAGTGGAATTTCTGAGCATATGTGTAAACAAACTCTTTGATACATTGTTGGCTAGGGCATGTACCCTAGGTCCCAACGATCTCATGTGTGCATGGTAGGATGTTAAAATCCAGTATAAGAATATCATCAACTAAATGTCGATACTACATTAATCTCGATCTTTAAACGCGTATTAACCGGGAAGTACCATGCTTACCTGCAAATCCGTAAAGGAGTAATACGATGTGTTAGCTAAGTAAGCCACGGGTACCCTTAGGAACCCTTCATTCAAAGAAAAAAACTACTAAAAGCATATTCATGAATATAGCTATAAAAATACATCATTTTTGTTTACGACATTTAAATAGTAAATGTTTTGTTTAAACAAACATTCAGATAACAAAGATAAATACATGGAACTAAAAGCAGTTATGACATAACAAAGAATTACAAGTATTTTGACATTTCGACACCTTAAACAAATAACGAGCGCTGGTGATCAAGATGTGCCGTTAGACACATAACTAAAGTATTATTGAGAAGAGTAATTTATCATTATCATACCTTCCGCATAACAAACATTAGCATTAAATGCTGCATAGAAAATTTTAAATCTTTGGTAAATTTTTGGGAGGTTACATTAGCCATGGTTGACCATGTTTTTGTATAATTAACATGATTGTTTTTTGTTGACTATGGTTAAATATGTTACTATGAATAACCGTGTTAGACTATGATCAAGCATGTTTGACTATGGTTGGCCATGTTTTGCCCATGTTTCACCATGGTTATCTATGTTTGACTATGGTCGAGCATATTTGACTATGATTCTCAATGGTTGACATATTATGTTTCACCATGGTTGAGGATGGTTGACTAAAGTTTGGGAGGCTTGACCATGTATTACTTGTAATGTTTGACAATGGGTGACTTTGGTTGAATATTGTTGACTCTAGTAATATTATTGACCATGGAACCATGGTTGAGAGCAATTAATCATGGATCACTGTTATTGGCAATGGTTGACTACTGTTGATCATGTTCGATTATGTTTGTTCATGGTTGAATTTGGTTGGGTATGGTTGACTATGGTTGATCGTCGTTGACTATGGTTGATCATCATTGACTATGGTTGACTATGCCTGACTATGGTTTACCATGGTTGACTATGCTTGACTTTTGATAGCCATGGTTAAGTATGACCAACAATAGTTGACTCTAGTTTACAATGGCTGACCATGGTTGACTATGGTTGACTATGGTTGAGCATGGTTGATCATGTGTTACTATGGTTAACCACGGTTGTTCATGTGTTACTTGGTTAACCATGTTTAGATTTGGTCATTTTTTTAATATGTTCTTTGGTTGGTTATGTTTGACTATGGTCGATGTTGTTTAAATATTGTTATGATGTTGACTATGGTTGATGTTGTTTAAATATGGTTATGATGTTTAATAATGGTTAACTATAGTTGACCATGATTTACTATAGTTGGTAGTGTTTGATTATGATTCAACATGTTTGACCATGGTTGACCATTTTTGTTTATTGTTCACCATTCTTGTTTTGTATTTAACCATGTTTGAGTATGCACAACTATGTTATACTATGGTCAACCAACTTTTACTAAGCAATCATGGTCAATGTTGGTCAAGCATGGTCAACTTTAGCTAGGAAAAGTCAATGATGGTTTATTAATGTCAACCATGGTTAATTAAAGTTAACCATAGCCACCCATGGTTAACTATGGTCAAACATAGTCAAACATGTTCAATCATAGTTAACCATGGTTAACTAAAGTCGACTATTAAAACCATAGTTAACCATAATCAAACATGGCCAATGACATTCAAACATGGTGGGTCTTACATAACCAAACATTCACAACCATGGTCAACGAAGTGATCCATAGTCAACCATGGTGAAACTAAGTCAGTTTTATGTAAATAAAGTAAGCCATACACAACTAAGATTCTCTAAGGTAAGCCATGGTTAACAAAAGTCAAACAATAGTCAACTATAGTTTATTAAAGTCAACCATGGTTAACTAAACTCAACATGCACAAAAAATAGTAAACCATGGTTTACTATGGTCAAACTTGGTCAACCATCATTTGACACCTTTTGCCAAGCATTGTTAACAATGGTAAAACATTAACAAAAAGTCAACTATAGTCAACCATGGTGAACTAAACTTAGCCATGGTTCACTAAAATTTACCATTGTCAAATAATAATTCTGCATGGTTAACTATGGTTAGATTTAGTCAACCATGTTAAAAAATATTCGACCATGGTTTACCGTAATCAACTACAAAATCATGTTTGACCATGTTCAAACATGGTTAAGTATGACAAACCTTAGCTAAGCAATATCAACCATGGTTTACTAATGTCGACCATAGTTAACTAAAGTGAGACATAGTCAACTGCAAAATCAAACCCAATATTTATTTATGTGATTTGATTTATTTATATAATTTTATTTCATATAAATAAAATTAACTCAACTCATATTTATACTTTATTATACCTACCTCCGGCAGGTTATATAGTGATCACTCGGTCAACAATGTTTTTGACTTTATAACTTTAAACTAAATTTTTCACCAGTTTTTCAAAGTTTACAATATTTTGTTTATTAATTTGATTTTTTTGAAATGAATAATATTTTTTAAAATTTTCAAAATTTCGTATTACTTTTTTATGATTGGTTAAAATCATTGAAATGACTATTTTTCCCTGGTATGCAATATAATTGTCAGAAAACAAATTAATTTAAAATATAATAAATTATAAAAATAAGTTACAATGCCACCTGGCTCTTTGGAGACTGGGTGCATTTATTGTGAAACTTTTTCGGATGTTACGTGCAATGATTATATTTTCCTTGATTACTGCACACTTCAATGGTTACGAATGTACTTATTCACCAAGATATAATTTCTGTTTGGACCCTATAACTCAATAGATCGTTGCATCTGGGCTCCTGCTTACATTCATTGTCGTCTCAGGGTACACACTAAACTGCTTTTCTTCTATCTTTTTTAAAAGAGTGTGATGGACCTTCTGAACTCTACGTAGATCCACTCATGGACATTTCCAGAATTTATAAACAATCGTATCGATCCGTCTCTGTATGGATCCGCATCAAGGCGTTTCTATTTGTTAAATTTGTGGCATTTGAATTTTCAGATCTGGCATTTATTGATTTCAAAGCATATAGCAATATGAATCTCAATCCTGGTGTTTGATTTCGTCTTGGATTGGCGGACCAGTTTCTTACTCTGAAATATTTTCGATTCATCTAATTTGGGAACCAATGCTGTGGCGTCTTTCTTACCTTAAACGTTGGGCGTTGATAAATTTTGAATGAATTATATTCCTTGAGATCTCTGTGTTTCTCAATTCTGCGACGGACTGAGTTCATCCTCAATCTCTGCGTGTCCTTTAAAAACTTGACTTGACATCCCAAAAATTCAAAATCGTTTTGAGTTTAGCTTTTTCCTTTTAAAAGAATATTACAGTATGGACTCTAGGTTATTCTTATTTTAGCGTTTCCACTTCAAGAGAATTTATGGTATGAATTTAGACGGGTCCCTCATTTCCAAGATCCGTTCTTATTTGGTCTTTTCCAGAATTGTAATTTGTAATTTAACTACAGTTATTGGGCATTTTCCCCAAATTTACAATTGAAAATTGATTACTATTATTATTATTATGCCTGCAACAGTGTTCACTTTCAATCTAATCTGAGTTATTATAGCAGTCCTCTTAATGTTTCAGATTTGTTTTTATTGCTGTCGACTGGGATCTATATCTTTTTAGCATTCCTGTTGGAATTTTCGGATCTTAATCGGATTTCATTTTTGTGTATAAAAGTAAATTATTCAGATTTTGTTGTATCCTATCAATTTTTCCTGCATTTGTTTTATCAGAATCAATTAGGGTATGAGTCGATCCACTTTGGAAATTGGAACTTTGTTATTGAATTCACTCCATTACTGTTGAGAATCAAATTTTATTCGTCTACCTTGTCTACATCCTCCATTATGGATTGTCCCTTCAGTTAACCGACCCACTGAATTATTGGCACCACGTGTTACTCCGAATGCAGTTTTCCCGTACTAGTTGCGGTGATAAAGTAAAATAATTGATACTGTAAACCAATTTAATTACCTTGATTACCAAGTCGTAATGGTAGTGCGATATTTCATTGTATTATAAACTCAGTTAATAATTGTTGTTGCCAGGTCGTCGTGTCAGATTATTTATTTTAGGATTTGAAATCTAATACCTTATTCATTTTTAAATGTAAAATTAGGTAAGTTTTAATTTATTTATAAATAATCATTTCATTTTCAAATGCAATAAAAGAGGTAAGTTTTAGTTTACTCAAAAAATTAATTATTTCATTTTCAAATACAATGAATAGGAAGGTACCCAAGAAGCATCTTGAATATTGAAACTTTTTTTTCTTATTTTATAATTGATAATTATTTTTCAACTTAATCTTCTCATTAATAAATAACTTCCCACTAAAAATGATTTTATTAAAAATTCCTTTATTAAAATTGTATATTAAATGGTCATTAAGATTTTTTCAACTTTATTTTGCCAACTAATAAAAAAATCACAAAAATTAAATATAATTAAACAAGACTTAATGTATGCTTTTGTTATACAATACACTATTACACTTTTGTAATGAAGTTTTCATTTATAATATCTAAAACAAATTAATGAAATTTACTAATTATTGTAATATTATTTTATTTTATATATAACTACTATATTAAAATATCTCTAAACTAGTACATTAAAACATTTAAAAAAATAGGAGGCAGGTATAAGCAGCTTTGCTGCTAATTTTACTTGTTCATATTTATATTGTTTGAATAAAATAAATAATTTTATTATTATTATTATTGATTATTTAAATTTTTTTTTTAAATTTTTTATATGTTATTTATATTAATAATCATCATCATCATCATCATCATCATCACCTACATCATTATCTACGAAATTAACTTGGACCAATTAAAACAATTAAAACAATTCACTAATTAGCAATTGAACAAGCTGTAATATATAATATGTAAACAGTTTTGTGTTACAGCCGACATGAAGCTAATTAACCGGAGCCCATAATCTTGACAATTGAATGATGTTGTAATGTCCACGATATAATAATCACGATGCATTATTTTTCGAACCGATTGGTCATGACATAATCCTAGTCGAGGGATTTAAGTCATCGTATTACAACTTAGTGCTTCATGATTTCTTAGTAAATCATATTAGCATGAATATATTTTCAGTGGGTTGGTAAGGATGTATTGGATTCCATAAAGTCCATAAAATTAAGCTACAACTCATTGCTTCATGATTTCTTAGTAAATTTTAGCATGAATATATTTTAAGTGGGTTGGTAAGGATGTATTGAATTCCATAAAGTCTATAAAATTAAGTTACCACTCAGTTCTTCATGGTTTCTTAGTAAATTTTAGCATGAATATATTTTTAGTGGATTGGTAAGGATGTATTGAATTCTATAAAGTCCATAAAATTAAGTTACAATTTGGTGTTTTATGATTTTTTTAGTAAATCTTAGTATGGGTTGGTAAGGATGTATTGGATTCCATAAAGTCCATAAAATTAAGCTACAACTCATTGCTTCATGATTTCCTAGTAAATTTTAGCATGAATATATTTTAAGTGGGTTGGCAAGGATGTATTGAATTCCATAAAGTCTATAAAATTAAGTTACCACTCGGTTCTTCATGATTTCCTAGTAAATTTTAGCATGAATATATTTTAAGTGGGTTGGTAAGGATGTATTGAATTCTATAAAGTCCATAAAATTAAGTTACAATTCGGTGTTTTATGATTTTTTTAGTAAATCTTAGTATGGGTTGGTAAGGATGTATTGGATTCCATAAAGTCCATAAAATTAAGCTACAACTCATTGCTTCATGATTTTCTAGTAAATTTTAGCATGAATATATTTTAAGTGGGTTGGTAAGGATGTATTGAATTCCATAAAGTCTATAAAATTAAGTTACCACTCAGTTCTTCATGATTTCCTAGTAAATTTTAGCATGAATATATTTTAAGTGGGTTGGTACGGATGTATTGAATTCTATAAAGTCCATAAAATTAAGTTACAATTCGATGTTTTATGATTTTTTTAATCAATCTTAGTATATATATTTTTTCTAATCGAAAAAAAAAACAACTTATTTTCAAATCGAAAAAAATAACATGTTATTTATAATGAATCAAAGTTACATCATATCAAAAATAAAATTGACTTTCCGTTTTATCCAATCCACAGTCTTCCTTTATACAATATATGCTTTTCTTTACTATTGATAAGCTAAGGACTACCAAGAACCATGGAAAAAAACATGTAGGTTGATAAGGATGAATGTATGTTAAGTGGGTTGGTAAGGATGTATTGGATTCCATAAAGTCCAAAAAAAAAATTAAGCGTGTTTGTGTTGATTGCTAATGTGATTTTCAAGACATGAATATACTATGTTAAGTGAGGTGGTAACCAAAGTCCTACGTATTTGTGTTGATTACTACTATGGTGACCAAATTCGATGCACAACAAAATATTAATGTTACAAATGATTCCATTTACTCGTTGGGTCTTCTAAGTTTTATCTTATAAATATAAGATTGGTTTAAAAGCGTTTCAATCTTAGTTCCATTCTCTAAATAATTTAGTTTATAAAATAGTTTTAATCTTGGTAAATTGTTTTTTATAATTGATATTAATTTATAAGGTTGAAAGGTTTTATATCTATTATTACTTTTGTTTATCAATACAATATTAATTATATATATATATATATAATTTATTATTTAATATATATATATTTATTTTTATTTAATATATATATATTTATTTATTTTGGGGTTTTAAGTAGGGATTTTGCACATGGTAGGTATTAATTTTTTTTAGCATTGCTTGTTTAATTTTGTTTATATTTTTCATGTTATGGAGCTGAATCAATACGTATATATAATTTATTATTTAATATATATATATTTATTTTTATTTAATATATATATATTTATTTATTTTGGGGTTTTAAGTAGGGATTTTGCACATGGTAGGTATTAATTTTTTTTAGCATTGCTTGTTCGATTTTGTTTAGATTTTTCATGTTATGGAGTTGAATCAATACGTTGGGTACATCAAGGGAAATGATTCCATCTGTTCATCATCATCCTTAAGAACATGAGAGGATCTATCAAATATTTGGAAGGCTACTAGTGCATTTAAAGAAAACTCAATTGAGGCAGTCCTTTCTCTAGTTTTTTGTCCTATTGGGATGTCAAATGGAGATCAAAGGCTAGGCTAGATTATCTCCTCATTTAGCAGTAGTACAGTCTCGGTTAAGAATCCTACTTCAACATATGGTGCTTGTCAAGAGCGTATGGATCCTCGATTAGTAGCCTTGTCAAGAGAGTTATTGTGTCGGTGAGATTTAGGGTCTATTGAAGATGGAGGTGTAGATATACTTTCCCTGGAATCCAACCATTTAAAAATGTTTGTAGGTCAATAAAGAGGAAACATTGTATTAGAAGGAAAAAAAGGATCGAGTTAGAATGTTGTTGGGACTTGATATAGAGATGGAAAGGGTGGAGGGATTGATGATAGAGGCCTTGGTCGGTCCATTATCGAGCAAAATGGTAAAGTGTTTCCCATTGAAGACTTGGTTAGCAGCAGAGATAAGAGGATGGATTTGTTTTAAATTTAGAAGTGTGTAGGATGCACAGTTTATTAATTCTTAAACATCACTAGTTGTGGGGACCATCTAGCCTGGTGCTAGATCAATGGAAACTATTGTTTGACCCACATAGAGAACTCATGAGCATTCAAAATGTTTGGGTTCTATACCTAGGTCTGTTCTCGAATTTTGGAGCAAATTTGTGGGGAGGGAGATAGGAAATTAGATTGGATTTTTTCTTGTTTTGAAGTAAATTTTTGAGCCATATCAATTAAGAAAGAATCTTGGGTGCTTGTTGAAGTTGATATGAGGGATGGATTGTTGGAAAAAATTGAAACTGTTACGGGGGATGTTGGACACATGTGGAAAGAGTGCAGAGATAATATTCCACATTGGTATCCAAGTAAAAAATGCATGGGTATGAAAGGTCAAGTATCCATAGTAAGTTTCATCTTTGCAGGGTTTAATGTGTACTCAATTTGTTGGCAAACCTTATGTCTAGGATTCCATGATGCATGATGATAGTAATGGGACTAAGGGGGTGAAGGAGGTGGCATCTCTTGTATATTTGCTAGACATCGCTTGTAAAGGTAAGGAGTCATGTACTCACTCATTAATGTTTTAGAAGGGAGAAAATTTAGTTTCCTCTCCCATTGTAGCTAAATCAAAGGGAGGATGGGTAAGCCAGTATTGCTCATGTTTTTTTCATGTATTAAGAGTGGAGGTCAAAAGGAATTCTTGTTTGGGTGTTAGGATGAGAATTTGATGTCATCTCAAAGGTTGTTTCCACTCAAGGATAAATTGTCTTTAGGAGTATTTGATAATCAATTGCAGTCATCATTTTCTCCTTATCATTTGAGATCTAGAAAATCGCTTTTTTAATACGAAGGTGGGGGAATTAAGTGGGGTTTAGCCATGTTGTATTTAAATCCTGGTCTAGTAGGTAGGAAATCCTTTATTTTTAAATAAAAGTTGAAGTCTTCCCTTGAAGTTAGGGATGGAAAACATAAAACTATTAATGGGGTCATTACATCAGATAACCCCTTGAAGTTGGTTATGTCACGATTAATCTATCTTTCAACATTTGAGGATTAGGGAGTCCCCTCAAGAGATTATACCTGAAGAGGATTTTTTATGTTTACTAGTATGATGTCATTATGCTCCAAAAAACGTTGCATACCGATGTTAATGAAATTTAAATCCTTTCTTTGATTATGAAGGAGTAGATGTTTTGTTTTATCGATGTGCAAGGCCTTTTCTAGGGGTCTTGTGTCTGGATGGAATAATAGTATGGGAGTAAAAAATTATATATTCCTTACTGTAGTATTTATTGTTGAGGGAAAAGTGAAATTACTTGACAAAGAATTCAAGATAGTGAACAAGTATGCTCCTTACAATAAAAGAAAAGAGTTTTGGGATATTTCCAATGATCAACATATAATGCTTGGAAACAATGTGATCATTAGTGAAGATTTGAACTTAAGCCTGAACTCAAAAAATTATGGTGTGAGATTGCAAGGATATATTCACTTGCACATTACTTCATTAGGATTTTGAAGGATCTATCATTACTAGATGTGGAACCCCGTAAGGTTGCTCCTATTTTGAGAAATTCTAGGTGCTATAGGGAGGGGATTTTGAAAATATTCAGTCAAATCCTCATGGTTGATAAGCTTCTGGATGATGTTAATTGATATGAGATATGTCTTGTGCTGGAAAAAAATCAAGACTGGGTTCTTGTGCAGGGGCCAATAAAGGGTGTTGTTGTAGTCTAGTGTACTAGCATTTTCAAAACCCCAAATGAGAACGTTTCACCCGAAGAAAAACCAAGACCTTTGTAGAATGAGGAGGGTAAACTACATGGATAAACTAGTGATGGATTATATCCATAACATCGTGACATATTTCTATCAGAAAAGAATAAGTATACATAAATGAAACATATTAAGAAAAGAATACAACACATTAAATATCATTGAACAATAAAATTAAGGGGCCCAATAATATTCATTTATATCAATCAACATATCTAGGAAACATTACATCTTCACGACTCTACAATATCAATCTACTATCCACAAGATGACCTATCGTGGAATTACATACAACAATAAAACCCATGAACTGATTACATAGCCCTAAACTCAAACATAGACAAAAGATTGTCTTCGACTAAAACTCAAATATGCTTCTACTATGGCATTTATTCTTCTTTTTTATAGTTCTCTTCGATTTTGCTTTCTCCTTTCCTCTTCCCTTCCTTGTGTTCTTTAAATAGTTGCAAGAGCAGACCCAAAATAGTTGCGCCTGTTGGCTGTTTCTATAACTTTCACCTTGTATCCTGCATTATCTTCCACAAATATGGTCATTTCCAAAAATGAAGGAGCAAACAGTTTGGTTGTTGGTGGATCTCATACCATGTGCCAATCCTACTATAGTTTCATAGTTTGAATCAAAATAACCCAATTCCCTTCAAGTTTAACCATACTTGGTTGAATGAGGAAAAATTTAGAAATCATGTTTTGTTTAATTCTAAGAAATATGTTGTGGATAGTGGGGAATCAACTATGATCCAATTATCTAATAATATGATCCTTATTAAAAAACTTGATACCAAGTGGGCCCATCAGAAAGATAAATAAAAACAAAAATATTTGAAGGAGTTCGATTCGTATCTACAAAGCATCTTTGAATAATATTCTAGTGGGAATTTTGTAGAAGAGTAAGCGTTAAGGTTAAAGGAACTTGAGAGAAAAAATAAAGTTCTTCTTGAGATGGAAGAAGTGTTGAATATTGTAACTTCTAAGAATATTATATTTTGTATATTATTATTCCGACGATGTTTCATCCCTCCGAGGTGACTCTATCATGTATCCGGAGATGTTTATTCCTCCGATGGTTTGTGGTAATTAGGGTTATTAGACCCACCATGTGGGGGTCGGCCCTAGGTTTATATTTTAGGGGTTATTAGACTTCTCCAGGAGAGGTCGGCCCCATTAGGGATTTTTGGTTAGTCGGGAACTAGTATAAATAGAGGAGGAGAGCTCCTCATTTGACACACTTCCACAACTCAAAAAGTAGTGCACTTGTGTCTCGGAGGTCTGCATGTGAGGTAGAGAAGAAGGACAAGTCTTGGAGCACATCTTGTATTTTGGTTGATCATCTTATTGAGGAAATATTTGTTGGGTTTTCTACCCGATGAGGGTTTCCCAGGGTAAATTCTATGTCTATCTTGTGATTATGTTTCTTTCAGTGATCTTGCTAGTTTATTTGGTTTAAACTTAACATGGTATCAAAGCTAGCCTGAATAGAACATCTTTCACAAGGTGAAATCATATTTCTCTCTCTCTCCCAAAATTAGGGTTTCTGCAAAAGTTAGTATTTTTGGATTATGGTTGCATGGCTGAATAGCCCTTCTAAAAATCTATCTTTTGAGCCTTGGATCGATGTTTTTTGTTGTGTAGAACTCCAGGAAATTCAAACCCTAGTTTTAACAAAAGTGCGAAAAATCAGAAATTATGTTGCAGATCCCGAAAAGTGAAAAGTTAAAGTTTTCGGGTAAGTACTACTCTATCTCTTATCTCTTGGACTCCCCCAAGAGAAGATGGCTCCAAACACTAAGCTTGAAGACAAGCTAGAAGGTATAGAGAATTTTCAGGCATGGAAATATAGAATTGATCTCATTCTTGAAGAAAATGATCTTGCTCATTATATCAAGGATGAAGTTGCAGAACCTGAAGAAGAGGAATCCAAAGAGAAGCATAGGAAGGATTTGATTAGGGCAAAGAGAATCATAGCTGATTCTATTAAAGACCACTTGATTCCCCAAGTGGCTTCCAAGAAGACTCCAAAGGAAATGTATGATGCCCTAGGAAGAATGTATGAAGGAAAGAACATCAATAGGAAGATGAACCTAAGAACTCAGTTGAAGAGTACCAAGATGCACAAAGGAGAATCCATTCAAGACTACTTCTCAAGGGTCTCCCAAATCAAGGAGCAACTAGATGCCATTGGTGATACTCTTGATGAAGATGAACTTGTGATGACGGCTCTAAATGGTCTCACTAGACCTTGGGAGTCATTTATACAAACTATGTGTGCCAGAAAAGAAAGTATGAAGTTTGATGTAGTTTGGGAGGATTGTGTACAAGAAGAGGCTAGGGTTGCAAACAAAGAAGCCTTGCTCAAAGAATATGACCAAGCCTTGGCCACCCACACCAAGAGAAGAAGGAATCAATCCTACTCCAAAAGGGATAGTCACAAGGAGTCTCATTCTCCACCTAGATTTCAAAAGAAAAGAGGATCTAATAAAAGAAGAGATTACTCCCTATTCCAATGTTTTGTTTGTCACAAAATAGGACACATTGCTAGAGATTGTCCCCTTAAGAAAAAGGGATTTCATTACAAAAGACATCAAGCACATCTTGCAGAAGATGATAGTGAAGAAGAAGTGGAAGAGGAAGAAAGGCCTCACAATAAAAGACCTAGAAGAGAAGAAGAAGAAGAAGAAGAAAGGACCCTCTTCAAGAGAAGATCTAGGAGAAATGAAGAAGAAGATGTAGAAGAATATGTTCTATTCTCCGCACTCTCTGGATCTATAACTCCTGGAGAAGATACATGGCTTTTTGACAGTGGTGCTTCAAAACACATGACAGGTCAAAAAAAGACTCTCTCAAGTCTTGAAGGAAAGACGTCTCCACAAAAGGTATCTCTAGGAGATAACTATCAATATCCCATCAAAGGAATTGGTGAAGCAAGCTACAAGCTTGATTCTGGTACCTCCATGAAAATGAAAGAAATATTGTATGCACCAGGATTGAAGAAGAACTTGTTATCTATCTCAGCTTTGGATAAGAAATGCTATAGGGTTGCATTCATTGATGGACAAGTATTAATGTGGTCCAAAGGAAAATCTATCAAGGATGCATTTATCATTGGTGAAGAAGAAGGAGGTTTGTATAAGCTTAAGGGCCATCCAGAAGCTGCACTTGTACATGAAACCATTAGCCCATGTGAGCTATGGCATAGCAGACTTGCTCATATTAACTACAAGGCACTACCTTATGTAAGCAAGGTAGTTATAGGTTTTCCAAATTTAAAAATTGATCATGATGGCACATGCAAGGGATGTGTAAAAAGGGAAGAATATTAAGAACCCCCTTCCTAGGAGTGAAACAAATACTGAAAGTACGTTGGAGTTAATACACTCTGATGTATGTGGACCAATGCCCTCCACATCTTTAAGTGGATATGAATACTATGTCACATTCATTGATGACTATTCAAGGAAAACTTGGATATTCTTTCTAAAAGGTAAGAATGAAGTCTTTGGAAAATTCAAGGAGTTCAAGGCCTTAATAGAAAATCTCTCAGAAAAGAAAATCAAGATTCTCAAAACAGATAATGGCGGAGAATATACTTCAAAGGAATTTGAAGACTTTTGTAGAGAAGCTGGAATCAAGAGGGAACTAATCACTCCCTACAATCCCCAACAAAATGGGGTTGCTGAGAGAAAGAATAGAACTATCATGGAAGCTGTAAAGACTATGATACATGATCAAGATCTTCCCATGTATCTATGGGCTGAAGCAGCCAGGACAACTGCCTATGTACAAAATAGACTTTCTCATAGTGCTCTTGAATTTAAGACTCCAGAAGAAGTGTTCACAGGAAAGAAGCCTGAGGTAAGTCATCTCAAAATATTTGGATGTCCTGTGTATATTCACATTCCAAAAGAAAAGAGAACCAAGTTGGATCCCTCTGGTAAGAAAGGAATATTTGTTGGATATTGTGAAACATCCAAAGCTTTCAGAATTTACATACCTGGCTTTCATCATATGGAGATAAGTAGAGATGTAACATTTGATGAAGAAGCAACTATCAAGAAATCTAGAAAGTGTCAACTTGAAGAAATCTATGAAGAAGATACACCTCCTAGAGTCATAGAAGCTGTTCCCATCCCTGAAGATGATACATCAGAAGACCATGACATGATAGAACCTCAAGAACACCCCATTACAAATCTATCTAGAAAAAGAAGACCAGCATGGGCTAGAGACATTATTCAACGAGCTGAAAAATATGGAGCTCCTGAAGGTTCCACTAGAGAAAGGAAGAAACCCAAGTTAGTATCCAACTATGTGGCCTTAATGTGTGATCTTGTGGATCATTAACCCACCAGCTATGAAGAGGCAGCTCAAAAGAAAGAGTGGGTAGAAGCTATGACAGAAGAATACCAGTCAATAATGAAGAATGATGTTTGGGATATAGTTCCCAAACCAAAGGATAAAAGTGTGGTTTCTTCCAAATGGATATTCAAGATAAAACATGTTGCAGATGGTAGCATTGAAAAATATAAGGCAAGATTTGTAGCTAGAGGATTCTCTCAAAAGGAGGGAATAGACTATGAAGAAACATTTGCACCAGTGGCTAGGTACACATCAATTAGTACTATCATGGCACTTGCATCTATGATGAAGTGGAAATTACACCAGATGGATGTTAAAATAGCCTTCCTCAATGGTGTCATTGAAGAAGAAGTGTACATAGAACAACCTCAAGGATTTGAGGTTAAAGATAGAAGAACACATGTATGCAAGCTGAAAAAGGCTTTGTATGGATTGAAGCAAGCTCCCAGAGCTTGGTACGGAAGGATTGACAGTTTCTTAACAAGCATGGGCTTTACCAAGAGTAAAGTTGATCCAAATCTTTATCTCAAAGTTTTGGATGATGAACCTATTATATTACTATTGTATGTAGATGATCTATTTCTAATAGGATATCAAAATCAAATTATCGAATGCAAGAAGAAGCTTTCTTCAGAATTTGAGATGAAGGATCTCGGATTATTGCACTACTTATTAGGTCTAGAAGTATGGCAAGAACCAAAAGGAATCTTTCTAAATCAAGGTAAGTATGTTGTGGAGATTTTGAAAAGATTTGATATGTTGGATTGTAAGGCCATGGCCACTCCCATGGACTCCAACTTGAAGCTATTAGTTGACGACTCATCTGAATTAGTGGATATAACTCTATATAGACAAATCATTGGGTCATTGATGTATTTAACAAATACCAGACCGGATATATGCTTTGCTGTAAATACCCTTAGTCAATATCTAGTAGAACCAAGGAAGGTTCACCTAATAGTTGCAAAGCATGTAATGAGGTATCTAAAAGGTACATTCGATTTTGGTATTTACTACCTTGGAAATCATGAACTCGGATTACATGGTCACTCAGATTCTGATTGGGCAGGAAGTGTTTTAGACAGGAAGAGTACATCAAGTGGATGTTATGGACTTGGATCTGCCATGATCTCTTGGTTCAGCAAGAAACAATCCAGTTTGGCTCTCAGTACTGCGGAAGCAGAATATATAGCTTCCTGCTCTACCAGTTGTGAAGCAGTATGGCTTCAGAAACTATTATCTGGAGTGTTTGACTTAGAATTGGATCCCACTGTGATCATGTGTGATAATCAAAGCTGTATCAAGATAACTGAAAATCCAATGTTCCATGATAAGTCAAAACACATAGAGATCCGATATTTCTACATACGAGATATGGTGCAAAGAGGAGCTATCAAGCTTGAGTATGTGAGCACTGAAGAACAAATTGCTGATATATTGACCAAACCTCTATCTCGGGTGAAATTTGAATACTTCCGAGACAAGCTTGGTGTGGTTCAAAAGGACCCTCCTTGAAAGGGGGAGTAATGTAGTCACTGATGATGAGATTGCCTCATCTACAGCAAGGTCAATGATGTGGATACCCGTTTACTACACTTGGATACTTAGATTATTTAGATTTAGGACTCTTAGAATACTTATTTTCACTTGCTTTTATTTTGATGATATATGTATTGGTGAGGATACATGCTTTTGATGATATATGTATTGGTGAGGATACATGCTTTTGATGATATATGTATTGGTGAGGATACATACTTTTGATGATATATGTATTGGTGAGGATATATGTTTTTGATGATAGATGTATTGATGAGGATACATGTTTTATACCTGTATTGATAAGGATACGGGTGGTGATTGTATCGTCCCTGGACTTCGGTCCCTGAATTGATCCGTAGACGTATGGTCTCCGAGAATGAAGTCCTTAATGGACAGGTGGGGATTGTATCGTCCTCGGACTTTTGTCCCTGAATTGATCCGTAGACGTATGGTCTCCAAGAAGTGGTCCCTAGTGGATGAGAGGGGATTGTATTGTCCTCGGACTTCGGTCCCTGAATTGATCTGTAGACGTATGGTCTCCGAGAAGTGGTCCCTAGTGGATGAGAGGGGATTGTATTGTCCCCGGAATTCGGTCCCTGAATTGATCCGTAGACGTATGGTCTCCGAGAAGTGGTCCCTAGTGGATGAGAGGGGATTGTATCGTCCCCGGACTTCGATCCCTGAATTGATCCGTAGACGTATGGTCTCCGAGAAGTGGTCCCTAGTGGATGAGAGGGGATTGTATCGTCCCCAGACTTCGATCCCTGAATTGATCCGTAGACGTATGGTCTCCGAGAAGTGGTCCCTAGTGGATGAGAGGGGATTGTATCGTCCCCGGACTTCGGTCCCTGAATTGATCCATAGACGTATGGTCTCCAAAAAGTGGTCCCTAGTGGATGAGAGGGGATTGTATCGTCCCCGGACTTCGGTCCCTGAATTGATCCGTAGACGTATGATCTCCGAGAAGTGGTCCCTAGTGGATGATAGGGGATTGGATCGTCCCCGGAATTTGGTCCCTGAATTGATCCGTAGACATACGTCTCCGAGAAAGTGGTCCTTAGATTTTGTCTAAGTTGACGAGTGGACTCTATCGTCCCTAGACATGTTATGTTTCTTAAATGGATCATGTTTTGTAGGGTATGTGATGATCGTGTGATGACGATCGTGTTATGACGATGCTGATGATCGTATGACAACGATGATGTTGATGTTCCAGTAACTGGTTAAGTTATTAATGATGATGTATTAAAGAAAGCTTCCGATGATATACAGATGTATCATGTGTGATGTAATCCATGACTCCTTGCTCCTGCAGATGTTGTTATAATATCCTTCTCGTTAAGGGGGAGTGTTGAATATTGTAACTTCTAAGAATATTATATTTTGTATATTATTATTCCAGAGATGTTTCATCCCTCCGAGGTGACTCTATCATGTATCCGGAGATGTTTATTCCTCCAATGGTTTGTGGTAACTAGGGTTATTAGACCCACCATGTGGGGGTCGGCCCTAGGTTTATATTTTAGGGGTTATTAGAATTCTTCAAGAGAGGTTAGCCCCATTAGGGATTTTTGGTCAGTCGGGAACTAGTATAAATAGAGGAGGAGAGCTCCTCATTTGACACACTTCCACAACTCAGAAAGTAGTGCACTTGTGTCTACGAGGTCTGCATGTGAGGTAGAGAAGAAGGACAAGTCTTGGAGCACATCTTGTATTTTGGTTGATCATCTTATTGAGGAAAGCTTTGCTGGGTTTTCTACCCCATGAGGGTTTCCCAGGGTAAATTTTGTGTCTATCTTGTGATTATGTTTCTTTCAGTGATCTTGCTAGTTTATTTGGTTTAAACTTAACAAGAAGGGGAGTGGAGGCTCAAGAGCTATGATATATGGTTATCTAATGGTGATGAAAATATCAAGTTCTTTTAGAAGTATGTTTCCTATAAGAATAATTTTAATACTATTTGGGAACTGGTGGACCCAAATGGAAGTAGGAATAACTATTTGAATGATCTTGAAAATGTCGGTAAGCTACATTTCCATTCATTATTTAAGGAAAATTTTGGTTCACTCCTATGAGATACCTTCAAGGTTGTCAAATTGTTTCCTCATTTGTTTGATTATGACATGTACTCTTCCATGGAACCTGAGGTAACAAAAGGGGGACTTAAGTATGTGTTGGGGGATTTCAAGAAGGAAAAGAGTCTCAACCCATATAATTGGACCGCAGAATTCTATTTAGGGGTCCATGATTTATTTGAAGAGGAATTCCTAAGGGATATTAAAGAAACGAGGATAGAAAAATAATTGGGTGCAATGAATTATACATTCCTTGAATTAATTCCCCAAAATAATACCTAGTCTCATTCGAATATTTCAATCCTGTCTCACTATATAATATTATTTATACGATTGTTTAGAAATTTATTCCTAATAGACTAAAGCAAGATCTCTCCATCTCAATCTCAAAGGACCAATTTGTCTTCTTATTTAACATGAAGATTCATGATGCAATTAGAATTGTGCAAGAGGCGTTTCACTTGATAATAGTTGGGAAGAAGATAGTGGCAATAATGAAAATGGATCTTTCAAAATAATATGATAAAGTTAACCGGTTGTTTCTCATATTAGTTCTTCTACAATATACGTTGCATTTTCAATCTATAAATGGGATTAGGGGTTCCTAGAATGAATGAATTTTGTGGTATTGATCAATGGTTCTCCTACTAGTCTTTACAAGGCTTCTAGCGGTTTGAGTCAATGTTGCTCGTTGCCTTCTATTATGTTTATTATAGTTGTGGAGGGGCTCAATAGGTTGGCTATGGAATCTAGAACATAGGATTATATTAGAGGCATTATTCTAGCTGAGTTCGTGGTGGTCACACACTTGTTATTTGTCAATGACATAATTCTCTTTCTAAGAGGCAATTTGCAGGAATAATACTACTGTAAATCTCAATTCAATTTATTCTATCAAGCCGTGGGAAAGGAAATCAACATGCATATAAGTCTTGTATTCTAGTGAATGGCATGAGCAACAATTTGCAAAGTAGGAATAAACAATTGTTTTGAATGAGGATTATCCTATTGGATTTTGGAGTTAAGTATTTAGGTTTCAACTTAAAGCCTAATTCTTACAAAAATGTTGAGTGGATTTAACTATTAAAGAATACTTAAGACATAATTAGATACTAGTTTTATAGAAGGTTGTCCTGCGGAGGTGAGATTAGTGCTTGTAAAATCAGTTTTAGAAATCATTTTGGTATAGTGGTTATCAATTACTCATATCCCAAAAGGTATGTTGGAAAATATTCAAAGGAAGTGTTTGAGTTTCCTTTGGATTGACATTACATTAGCAGGAGGTATTCCTCTTATCAAATGACCAAGGATTTCGAGACCTAAATAGTTAGGATATTGGGGTTTAAAACAATTGTTTTTGTTTGGGTTGGCCCTGGCTACTAAAAGTATTTGGAGGATTATTTTTAATAAGGGTTTATGGGGAAAGGTAATGAGGACCAAGTATATGGAGAAAAATGATCCTCTAGAATGGATCAAGATATAAAATCATTTTTAGGGGCTTCAAATCTATAGAAAGGATTATTAAAAGCCTTTGAAATTCTATGTTCATGGATGGCTTGGGAAATTGGGAGAGCTAACAAGCTGATTATTAAAGAGGGCCCTTGGATAGGGTGTTATGCGAATCATAAGTTCTCATACCCTCTTTAAAATAAGCTACATGAAAAATTCATTTTTAGGTTAGAATATTCTTTTGGGTATGTTGTCCATGGTCTTGGTATTCATGGTAAGAAATCAACATATGAACTGGAATTACATGATGACATGGCTATTGAATGGACTCAATATATAAATATACTTAATCATAGTTTCGTATGCTTAAAGGATAATGAATATGAACTTATGTGGTCCATGAATAGCTCAACCAGAGTTCTTACAACTAAACTTCTTTATGAAGCAAAAACCAATAAATATTTGGGAGATGAGCGACCATGGTAGTTGAAAGTCATGTGGGAATTGATTTGTCCTTTCAAAAACAAGCTTTTTATGTTGATTTATTTGGAAAATAAGATTTTAACTTGGGATAATGGTCAAAAACATAATTGGATATGGTTGGGTTGGTTTATATATGTAAAAATGGTGATGAAATAGTGCATAACCTCTTGGTTAAATGTTCTTTTATATCGAAAGTATGGAGGGAGATGTTCTAGACTTACAAAATTCAATCTTAACGGGATAGATATACTTTGACAAAGTTCTTGGAATCTTGGTCTCTAGATAGATATATTTATTCTCTCAAAGCCTTGATGGCATATGTATCATGGGGTATTTGGTTAAGTAGGAGCATGTTGATCTTTGAAGATAAGAAGGTCAATGTTGGTAGATCATCACATCATATTAGAATATCTTTTGGGGAAGGCATGAAGACTCCTCAATTTCAAGTTCCAAGAATATTGCAAGTGCATGGTTTTGATTTCTTTAGGCCCTAGATATTTTTCAATGGAGCTAGTGAAGGGGCTCCTGTAGTTTTTGGAGTAGGGGCAATGTTTTATCTGGACAATTATCATTACTTTTTTTTAAATATGGAACCAGGATAGGATCCAACAATAGGTAATATGCCATTTTGATCTTGCTAAAGTGGTTGTCGAAAACCAAGTGAGAAAGTTGCACATGTTAGGAGATTCCAAAATTGTGATATATTGGTCAAATGGGAAAATACATATCTCAATTATGATGTTGAGAACTATCATGGATAGGATGTTGGAGCTGAAGATTTATTTTGAATACATTTCTTTCTCTCGCATATTTAGAGACCTAAATAAAAAAACTATATTTTATTTATTAAAGAAAACGCTCATATTGGAAGAAGGATCTCTTCATGTTCAAGACACAAAGGATTTTACTCCTTTGGATTTTGTTAAATTAAGAATTTTTTGAAGACATTTTGATGTCCCAGTTTATATTATGTCACAAAAACTAGTTGTTCTAAACGTTTAGAGAGGTTATGAGAGTTTTTCAAAACGTACTAGAAAAGGACAAATATGAATTTAATAGGGATGAAGAAGTAGGTAGTTTATATGTATATAAAGTGATAGAATGGAAGTCTTTAAAGATATATGTTAGTTTTATCGGCAATTCTTAAACATGAATTGAAAAGATATTTAAAAATGTATTTTATTTTTACAAAGAAATATCAAATATATAGATTTATTTTTTGTGTTTGTATATATAATTATAATTTTAAAGTAGATTAAAGTAAAAAAAATATCTTCCCACGACGGCTAACTTAGGACGAGAACATGGCCACCACCCAACCTTGGAACGAAGATTGACCAAGCTACGCAGATATGGTGGGACATGCTAGGAACATAGCACCCCACACAATGAAATAAATAAAATAATGTGGGCATTTAAACATGGAACAACCAACGGTGGAAAGCTTGTGTTGATTACTCATTTGCACACTAGGGTATGGACATCCATGAGGGAAGCTCAGTACAGGAGCATGTTGGGATTTCATTGAACTTAACTCCCTGAATTCAATCTTCCTTTTAAGTATTACAACCATGGAATTCTCCATTCTTCTTCTGGCTAGTCGACCTCTTTGCTTTTGGGTTGCTTTGTATTGGAAGCATTAATTATGTGACTATGGAGGGCGCTTCAAATAAAATATATACATTTTTTATATTATTATTAGTCATTTATTTTATTGAATCATGATTCCTTAAATATGTTAAATTTAAATGATATAGCTCATTATAAATGAATTTATCGAATTAAAGTTAGCTTATATAAATCAAAGTCCATTGTAGTTAATTATATTAATTAATTGAAAATCAGTATCCATTACCCTAATCACAGTCAACCATAACTAAGATAATCAAACAAATATAACACTGTATTTATGGGTGGTGAGTAAAAAGACCCTACATGCTTGGTAAATAGCCCAAAAACCCACATGGACCTATTAAAAAAGAAGTATTAAGTGGCTATTGTTTATATTCAAAACCCATCTTTTAACCAAAAAAAATTGGATAAAGGTGCATTGTTTGGATTTATGGAAACAACTATGGAGGTTAGATGTTAAATGTTATATTAAAAAAATATATTATCGAAATTAATTCATTGTAAAATTACATATCAAGGTGTATATGAAAATTTGGTATTTTTAATGTTTTTATTTTTTAAATTGAAATTATTAAAATTTATATAATTTTTGTGAATTTTGATGTCTAGTAAAAGAAAATTTTGTTTTTTTAAATATTACTGTTATTTAATGTGCAAAATAATTTTAATTTAATCTAAATATGACTTTTTTTACAAATTTATGTAAATGTTTATAAATGAGTTTTTTTCCCATTAAGTAATTATATGTTCAATATATAATTTTCAAAAGTATATGTAGGAGAATAGTCTATATAAAATGTGATACATTGCACATTGTTTTTAAAATTATTTTTGAAGTTGACCCATTAATATTTGAATCTCATTTTCAACACTTTTGTGCTTCCATAAACCTTTTTCAAATATTTACATAAATTGAAAAACCAAAAAAAACCTCTTTGAAGAGGAAATATCTATAGGGATCCCACATATTTTTTATAATTTTTTTGGTTATATATTTTTTATACTATTGATTTTTTTTTGAATGCCTTCGAAACTCTAGGAAAAAAGATTAAGTATAAGTTTTAAAAGAAATTAAATTAAAAAAAAAACATGAAATTGAAAGTGTGAAAAATGATATGTCGTTCGATAGAGGATTCATTGAGGAATTCACTAGAATTAACTCCACCATCTAAGATGATAGATATGACGGGGTTTCACCCTCTAGACGTGTAGCTACAAAAATATTCTAGAAAGAGCATTGTAATGCTACAAATTAAGTTCTTGATTGAGCCTATAAAAATGCTTAATCAAGCATTTTTACAATTCTTGAATTAGCTCGATTGAAGGTTAAGTCAACCCTGATTCGAGGGCTTGTGTCAGTTGAAATATTTCTCAATCAATAAAAATAGCTTGATCGAGAGTGTTTGTTGAATGAGATGTTGAGCTTGATTGGGCCCTTGTAAAATCTGCAACCAGTTGACATTTGTTGTGTTAAGGAGCTTGATTGATCTATGGAGCTTGATCGAAATAGAACAAACAAACCAAAAATTTATGTTAGTGCATTAAAGACTAGTAAGAAAAGGATCTCAAACAAGATCCTACAAATCCAAGAAAACTTTTAAATGTTACAAACTCTGTCATGTCCCAAATTTGGCATTGGGTCACAATGCCCTAAGAAAATTGGCCATATTCATTAGAGTTTGTCAAATTGATGCTAAAGGTCAAATAATTGCCAAGGAGGAAAATTACTAGTTTCCTAGGTTTGGGGTGGAAGCTTTGGGATTTGGAATAATGGGGATAATAAATGATGTTGGAACATTAGGATGGAATAAATATTTAATAAAAGAGATAAATAAATATATACAAGTGAAAATCAAAGTGGCATTTGATCATGAAGACACATGGAGGAAGTGGGACCCACACAAGCTAGAATTTATGTGCCACATGGCATCCTCTTCTTGCAATTTTGAATCCATGGGAAGCCTAATGTTCTTGGGATGAGTTATAAGGTCAATAATACTTGGCATGAGTCAATGAGGTCAAAATATAGAGGAAGAGTAACACCCATGGAAGAGGAAGAGGCAATTTGGAGCTAGTGGGACACTTGGGCTAGATTCCCTAGCTCTATGACAACAATGATGAAGATGCTATGACACCTATGACACAAATCAGACTTGAAGGTTGACATATGACATATATGACATGTCAGGGCTAAAAATAGCCTCCAAGAGGGCACTCAAGGGATTTAGGGAAGCTAATATGCTTCCACATGTGATTTGGTGGAAGTGGAAAACTAGGAATTGTTGTACAAGTGGCATTCTTTGGAATCTCTTCCCAAATTGAGTTGGCATGAGTCTCTTCGAAGGAATTCGACCCATGGAGGACATTAGAAGTTTACAAAAGTCATGAACAAAGAAGAAAACTGGCTTTTGATCATTTTTAGAATTTGCAATTGCATTTGTGTAGAGGGAGAGCTAGTGGATGACTAGTTTCTTACCTTAGCCAATTTTGAGGGTGAAAGATTCCCATCCAAGTTGGTAATTGGAAAGGCCATTTAGACCTTTCATTTGGAGCTTTAATGGAGTCTTTATTTGCAGTTGTAAGCTACAGGGCAGCTCATGGTTTCTTCTATTGCAGCACATTCTCTCAACCATTTTCAGTTTTGATGGCATATTCTTGATCCTTGAGGGAGGGATTTTTTGGTGAGCTATTGTACTCTTTGAGGGAGCTTATCATGCCCCATTTATTTTTTAATATGAATTAAATACTCTGTTCTTCATCTCCAGAAATTTTCAGGTTGAAATTCCAAGTAGAAATGTATAAATCTCATTTTTAATGAAAGAACAGTGCCATTTCCCCACTACCTTATTGCGAACCAATGTAATGTTGATGGATTCGAATGGATAAGTAAAATACTGATGGTTTATTGATGAATGTAATTTTATTGATGTATTATACAAGTTTCATGTTCAGTGCTCAAGCATTTGAAGTCATTTTACTCAGTTTATTTACATTTGGAGAAGATTTGGTGCCATTTCCCCAAGGCTCGAACTAGTGATGTTTGTTGTTGTTTGGGAGATGTTTGGAACAGACTTAATTACTAATTAATGGTGAATTTGGGACATTAATAACATCCTTGAGACATCCCCTACCTATGTTCATAAATTTTAGTGGGTTTGGAGGCATTTGGGAAGCCATTTTCAGTACTTACCCCAGGGGGATTTAAACCCCAAATTACTAGTACAATTGCATACTTGGTACAGAATCTTAAGAGAGTTTGAAAAGGTATTTTGGTGGCCATATCTCATCCCTGAACATCATATTCAAGTCCTAATATCATTCATACACCTTTCTTGAATATTTGAAGGCATTTGGAGTCAATTTGAGACCTAGTGACCAATACTAGTTAAAGGGAAATTACTAGTAAAGTTCCCTACATTGGCCAGAATTGAAAGAGGATTTGTAAAAGTATTTTAAAGGTCCAAAATAATCCTTGAAACACATATTTATGTTCTAACATCATCCATATACCTTCTCAGAAGATTTGGGAGCAATTGGAGCAATTTGGGGACCTAGAGCTCAAAACTAGTCAAAGGTCTAACTAGGGGGAAAAGTGAAAAATTTACATTTTAATAAAATTCCTAACAAGGGACATTACAAACTCCTAACATATTTTTGATAAAAGAATAAAAAAAGATAAATTAACTAATCAACAATCAACAATCTACATTGAAAATAACCATCTTAACAAAATAAACTAATCAACAATCAAGATGGGAAATATTAAAAATCACAATAGGAAATATGATCACCAACAAATTGATGAAAATGAAGTATGGGAGAAGGCTACAAAGAGAATGAAACAAAGATGAGAAAAATTGAGAGAATGTAAATAAGAATTTGTAGGTTAAGAATTTGTAGCAAGTATGCCAGAAAACAAGATAATAATGATGTGGTATCACAGGATGCTAAAGTCTAGTTTTAATGTCTTTAAGGTTTGTTGACCAACCAAGCTCTTGTTTACTTGGGACCCATGATCGTTCAATGCCAAATCTCTTATTCACACATAAGTAAGTCTTATCTTAGTCACTAAAACCTAAGATTATCGAGAAGGTTACTTTCATGGGTTGCAATTGTACATAAGGCAGATAGTTGATGTCTATTGGGATATGCCCTTAGTGCCCTTCACTATAACTAACTCTGAGATACATTCACTCGTTGGCTTTTGGATATTTCATTCCCTATTGTTGGGAATTTTGTAAGGTTCAATTACATTGTTAAATGAATATCATTAAAATTCATAGGAAGTTCAATCAACTTACACACTACGAGTTTCTTCCAGCCATGAACTTAGACACTATCTTGTAGACTCTTGAAATTGGTCATCCAACCATCACATACCACTTTGTGTCACCCTTCAAGAATAACCTCTCCCATCTCCATAGGAAGGGGATCACATTTAAAATATCCCATTTTTCTTTCCCACGTCAAGTATGAATAAGACTAGTATTTGGTCATAAGGAGACCCCAAATTCATAATCTCAAGTTTAAGGCCTTTTAGGGGTTGATTATCACATGAGGAATCCTATGAGCTAGGGTATATAATGTGGAATAGGTTTAGGGATTACTGTTCATTAGGTAACAATATGTTTCATCCCATAATCAATGGAGTCTAGGTGTGTGGGGTGTGTAAGTGTGTGAGGGGTTCATTGTGGTTATGGGATATTTTTTTGTTCAACGTCATAATGTTCAAGTTGGGTTAAGGTGTTTTAGAAGACTACTTTCATTTCTAGGGTTTTATGGGTTAGGGTTGTAGTGTGTGAGGGGTGGAAAATGTTATGGGGTCTGTGTGTACTGTGTGAGGGGATGGCATAGCATGTTCGTGAACCATGTTCCAATTCTATGTTTTGAGGGGATGGCATAGCATGCTAGATGATCATTGCAATATTGGGGCTATTTATGCTTAAGGTTGTACAGGTAAAGGGTTTTAGGGGTCTATTGTCATGTTTTGGATCTCAAGAGTTAAAGCGATAGTATGTAAGGGGTGGGAGGGGTTATTGTGCATTGGGGAATAATGTGATTGTCTAGGGGTAACACGTGGCCCTTGATTCTCGATACAATGGATTCCCAGGTGCTCAACCTTGGAATGGAGACCACATTGAATTCATGGGACATAGATTCTGTATTAGATGACTATTTGTTGCTGATGGAACTTATACATGGTGCATGACCTATTTAGATATTTTTGTGTTATAATATCACAAATTTCAATCTTAAACCAATATATGGACCCTAAGGACAGTTCTTAATGCACTAATCCTCAAAATGATGAGCATATCTCACTTGTAGACTAAAGATCCCTATGTATAGATTGTGTGTTTCTTTGGAATACTATGCATGAACCATGATCCCTAGAGACCATTTATTTGTACTTAGACCTTGTATTTTGATCTTGGGCCATACATCATCTCCAAGAACCATCCATGGTGTTGTAAAACTTGAAGTCTCCATCATATCTTAGAAATTTTAGTCCAAATATTAGCTAGTGTTGTAGAAGCTAAAATTCAATCCTATATGTGAGGGGTTGATTGTGGTTATGGGATAATGTGTGCTTAGGATCATAATGATCAAGGTTGAAGGTGTTTTAGTGTAGTCTATACTTGAATTCCATTTATAGGGTCTTATGAGTTAGGTGTGTAGAGTGTGAGGGGTGGGAGAAGTTATACTATAATGGGGAATAACATGTTTGTGAAGCATGGTGTGTTAATCCTAAGTGTGTGTGTGTGGGTAAGTGTTCTAGAAGGTCATTGGTATAATGGGAATGTGTGCTTGAGGCCATATTGGTAAATGGTTGTATGGGTTTATTGTCATGTTTTGGATCCTATGGGTTAGGGGGATACTGTGTAAGGATTTGGATGGGATAGAGTGCATTGCGGCATAATGTCATCATATGGTGATCCAGGTTTGTGTGCAGATGAAATGAAAGAATGTGTATAAAACATAGTAAACATATATATATATATATATATATATATATATATATATATATATATATATATATATATATATATATATATATATTGCAAAGAATAAAGTGATATAGTAAACTCAAACTCTACAACTTAATGAAATGGAATAGATTGTAAAATACATAATACAAAATAGCTAGAATGGTGGTAGTTGATCTATAAGAAGAGATGTGGCATCCAGGGAAACTTTTAGGGGGGGAATTTCTCCAATAGGCTACTTTTGGGGCCTTTTTTCAAAAATACATTCGCTAGTTGGTCATTTTTAGTCTCTAATATCGCCTATATTCACATAAAATATGTTTTTTATCATAATATTCACCAAATTTTACAATTTTCAGTAGTAAATTATATGCTCATATTTATTATTCGCCTACCAGTCTATATATATGTTTTTTTCAAACAAAAAATAATCACCTAGAATATTATACTTACGTATAGTATTATAATCCTTAAAAACTACCCTGGTAGCAGCTACGCTCATCCATAAGAATATGAGTTACAATGAGGCCAAAAATGTAATTTAACATAAAGCATCAATGAGAAAACCCTAAACATAAAATAAACTAACCTCAGAATATGAAATGCTAAAAGGTTTGTGTGCCCTATAGTGGTTAGTTGATACGTCAACTTCTTGGGGGCATAACGTTTGCATACAATCTCCATTTGGGGCACTTGGTACCCCATAGGAAAGGTCTAGACAAGAAGTATGCATTTTGAAAGGTCCAATACATTGGTGAATTATAAATTTTAGGAACTGCCATGCCAAAAAAACATCATTTAGAGCCTCGAAACTTCTGAACCCAAAAAATCATAAATAACTGCCAAGATAGAAGAAAGTGTTTTGAGCCAGCGAACTACGTGTGTGGCTAACGATTCCCATATGGATTAGTCCTACCTCCTTAGGAAGAAATGGTATCCGTTGTGTTGAGTGCCCCATCAAATGGGGAAATTGTTGCTAAACTTGATGCTCTGTGAGCCACTTGCCTTGGTGCAAGAGATTCCTTTCTTTAACAACCATGTAGAGATTGAGATTCTACTAGCGAGTTCCCTTAACCTATGTTTCCATGATCTGATCAATGGAGGATTGTTCCATGCAACTAGGGTTGAGCTATGTAGGTGTCAACTTCTCTTCCTCCTCTGATGTGTCCAATAGTGGTGGAAAATATGATTAAACGATGTCCACATTAAATACTAGTTGCAATGTTGATGTATTTGTAACTTTGGAAGATATTCACTTTTATATTGTATGTATTACATTTGTACTTTATTGTATCCCCAACGGAGATGTATTATTCCTCCGATTGGAAGTGCCGTCATGTGTACTTGCAAGTGTCGCAAGTTATATTGTAAGTGTCGTAACTTATACTTGATGGGTTATTAGACCACCTTGTTGGGATCGGCCTTGTATGAGTCATGTGGGTCAAAGGGTTATTAGACCACCCTATTGGGGGTCGGCCCAGTCAAGATTATGTTATGTGGTTAAGTTAGGGCCGACCTAGTTGATTAAAGGTCAAGTGATGTAGTGTATAAATAGAGAGTGTGTCTCTCTCATTTTACACATTCTATTGTTCACTCACTTTGCATTAGTGAGAGAAGAGGAGGATGCGCACAAGTTGAGGAGGAGCATGCTGTTGTAGATATATATCTCTTGGTTTTGATCATGGTGATCATTGTATTGATGCTTATTCTATCTCTGAGGAAGTTGCAGGGTTTTTCACCTTCTTGGTTTTCCCCGGTGAAATGTTTTGTGTCTCTTGTCTCTTGTCTCTTATGCTTGATATGTTTTCCATGTTGTTCTTTCAGTTAATATCCTAGATCAAAATGTATTAAATTCTGAAACTTAACATGGTATTAGAGCTAGCCTGAAAGAAGGCATGGTATGGAATTTATGACACTTGTTGCACTTGTGAAGTTAGGGCTTGATATAGCAAAAACAGTCATCGTAGTACTTTTTCTATAAATTCATTTTGGCGATGTTTCAATATATGAATATCTTACAGGTCGAAGATAAGATCCCCATGTATCTTGTGTCTGAAGGAGAGCCTCTAATTCGTTGTACTTTCAGATTTATGATCTCTACAATATAGGGTTTCTGCCTCTTCTAGATCTCAGTCATAAATAGGTGACCTAGGAAAAAAGGTCACAACTTGGGATAGGAAGATCCAAATGAAATTTTGTAAAATGTGGAAGGTAGGGAACAGACTGTACTTTCACAGGTCTGATTTTCAGAGGCCGAAATTGAACTAGTGACATGTGTCACTTTGTACAAGTTCGCTCTCCTGTTTTATCCCATAAACAGGTCACGTTGCGACACTTGGCATAACTCTCTCTCAGAGAATTCATTTGAGGTCAGACCTGTTGTGTCGGAAAGTTAACAGGTCAAGATACCACAGATAGACATTCAGACCCTGTAGATCTGAAATTTCTGAGTTACACCAGAAACAATCAGGTGCATATTTCTGTCAAAACAGAATTGGATTTTGAGCACCTTCATTCATGGCTACGAGAATTTAGGGTTTCGAAGAAAGTTGGAATTTTTGTAATCGGATACCATGGCTGCATGATCCTCATCAAAATATAAATTTAGAGACCAATATCAAATTTTTTGGTTGGGCAGAATGTCGGGCTTGATCAAACCCTAGTTCGGGACTTTGATTGGAAAGGTGAAAAATTAGGGCTTCTGCAAAAATGGGAATTTTTGAAATCTGTGACCATAGCTCGAAGCGGCTTGGAAAAGTCAAAGTTTAGAGCTTTGGATCAAACTATTTTGTTCGGTGAAGATCCGAGAAACTCAAACCCTAATTCAGGGTCCTCGCAGTGAATCCAGAATATTGAAAAGCAAATTTGAGGGGTGAAACTTTGCAGTTTTCAAATTCTGAGTATATTAGGTTGATCAGCTCATCAAGGTGCATTTTTCTATCGTTTCAGAAGTTTGAAATTCAAAGTTTGAATTTTTAGGGTTTCCCTGACAAACCCTAATCCAGCTCCAGATCCAGTTTCTGCAAATCAAGTGGATTGGGTTAATCCTAGAAGAGAATGGATTGGTCACCTGCATAAGTGAAGAAGTTCCAGTTTCAGAGGGAGATGAGGCTAAGGCCTTACATAAGAAGATTACAAGCAAACTCAACAGGTATGACTTACGGGTATGTTTTGAAATTTGTTCATGATTAAGTTTATAGTATGATTGTCTTCATGTTATTGAGTTTAGTAACAATCTTGTTTAATTCTAGACTTGTCTTATCACCCTAGTAAAAGTATGAATGCATGATAGAAGACATTCATTGATTAGGGTTATGACACTTATTATTGTATTATGATTGTACTAATGCACTGTGGAGTTGTATGAGGAGAATGTTATCTGCTAACATGAAGGTACAAATCAAGTCCTAGATCAAGACCATAGTGACATGAAGAGAAAGACTCATCCATAGTCATGGATCACATAGAGGTATGTATAATTTGGTTCTACAATGGTTAACTTATGAGCTATGCAAGTCATTGAAGAGAACAAGAAAAACATTGCTTAACATAACTAGCAAATATGATGACTAGGTATGTTTTTTCCTATATCAAGTTAGAATCCTACCCTATGTAAGGATCTTATACTTTTGTATGATTGATAATGATTACACATGAAGTTACAAGTTTGAGTAATCTAGGGTTTATGCATATTATGTCTCTTACCTTGATTAATGATATGACTAACGAGAAGAGTTCTATGGTCAAATATGAATATGCATGAGTAAGAGAAGTCTTCCCTGAAAATTTGAATGCTGCTGCTTATTATCTGTGTTTGAAATGATCATGACTATACATATTTAAGATTATTGTGTTTTGATAGTATTAAGATTATAGTAATGAACGTATGATTATGTATGAGATCTCGAGGATAACACAATGATGATACGAGTAAGCATGCATAGTGATCAAGAATGGATATAAGTTCAAGGATAGGTAATCCAGGAAGCAAAGATCAAGAGGGAGCACACTCCAGTAGTTCTTGCAAGGAAGCAAAGATTGAGAGGGAGTCTACCCAACAACAAACAAAGATAAGTATTTGAATTGTCATTTCTTATTGTTTAAATAATATTGTTCAATAATGTATATACCTATGTTCCTAGACTTAGGTTGTGTACTATGCATATTAGAATAATTGCACTAATGAACAGTATACTACTAATATGCATGTAATGGGTAAGTGTGTAAAATTAGTCACAGCAGATCTAATGAACAAGTAAATCAATCACAATAGATGAAACTCAGAAAAATGGTGTAAAACTGTGCAAAGCATGCATCAGTGCTCAATGTCCCAATAAGGGTGAATGATTACAATAAAATACAGTAACAATGATTGAGCAATTTGAATTGGCTAAGGAGGTCATTCAAATCACTAAATGGAGTAGCTTGACTCCAACTAGGAGTCCTCATCATCAATCAGTGGTGGTCATCAATGCACAATAACCAGTCATCCAGGTGTCAATCTGAGTCTAACTGAGTGTAACATGTGTAACTGAAGTGTGTAGCACTGATATAGGGATGTGGGCTCTGTGGAGGGCGCATGGGAGGCTAACTGAAGTCAGAACAAGTCATCTAGTCAATCTGGAGGTCCAACGGAGTGAAACAGTCAGTCGAGAGTGAAACTAGCCTCAAATCAGGGAGAATCAGAGCTAACTGAAGTGGAACTGCAGTGGTAGGTGAAGAAGTGCGCCCTTCTCTGGAAGTAGGTGAGAAGTGGGTGCCTTCCTGACTAGGAGGGCTAATGAACTGATGTAAGAAGCTCTCGGGTGCTAGAATAAGGTGGCTAAGGTGCTGGAGGCATCAACCTGGTGATTGGGATGCATGCAAAGTGCATGCAAACCCTAGAATTTGCCTGCAAACCCTAATTGCATGCAAGATCCTGAAAAAGATGATGTGGATATCTGAACACCCCCCCTCAAGCTAGACTATGATGTGCAAAAAATAATGTGGGGCCCTAGTAACTAAGACCAAAGGTCACCCCAATACAATAATCCAAAAAAAATGCTGAAAATAAACTAATCACCCCAATACAATAATCCAAAAAAAATGCTGAAAATAAACTAAGTGAGGAAAGAGGGAAAACCCAGTGGGAAGAAAGCCCCCCCTCAAGCTAAAGCATAATAATGGATCAATCTGTCTCCACCATGATGGAACTCACCCCCAACAGTGAACGGAGGTAATAGAACTTCTTCTTAGTGAAGCTCTTGGTGAAGATGTCTGCAATTTGCTCATCAGTAGGGCAATATTGCAGAATGATGGTGCAATCATGCACCAATTGTCGAATGTAATGCATATGAATCTCAATGTGTTTGGTCCTCTGCCGCTGAACTGGATCTGTGGAGATCTTGATAGCACTTTGATTGTCACAAAATAGAACAGTCGAAGTAGTGCCACCAAAACCAAACTCAGAAAGAATACCCTGCAACCAAACTGCATGAATGCAGGCATTGACTGCCCCTCGATACTCTACCTCTGCTGAAGAAAGTGCAATGGCTTCCTGCTTTTTGCTGGACCAGCAAATAGCACCATGACCAATCATGAAAACATAACCAGAAGTGGACTTCCGATCAATGCTATCACCTACCCAATCTGAATCAGTAAAACCAATGAAATCAAGCTTAGAATCTGCAGCATAATGTATGCCAAAATGTTTCGTACCTTGCACATACTGCAAGATCCGCTTGGATGCTCACCAATGAAGCTCATGGGGCTGCTGCATATACCTTGACATGGCACTCACGGTATATGAAATATCAGGCCTTGAGTGTGTCAAATAAAGTAGTGAACCAATCAATTGTCGATACATACTGCAATCTGCAAGCGGTGTAAAATCTCCCTCCTCAAGACTGATTCCTGAGAGAAATGGGAATGGGGCTGCCTTACATTCAGCCATATTAATCTTCAATAACAGGTCGGAAGCATATTTTTGATGAGATATAGTGATCCCATCAAAATTTGGAGCTATCTCCAAGCCCAAAAAGTGACTCAGCAAGCCCAAATCGCTCATGTCAAAAGCTAGATTTAAGGTAGTTTTTAGCTTGTTTATTGAAGTAAGAGTGCTACCATTAATGAGAAGATCATCAACATAAAGTACAATAACCAACAAATTACCTTTAACTCACTGAAGATACACATTCGGATCAGATTTCCATCTTTGGAAATTCTGAGAAAGAAGGAAGGAGTCCATCTTTGTGTACCAAGCTCTTGGGGCCTATTTTAACCCATACAAAGATTTCTTCAATCTGCAAACTAATGATGGATCTGATGTGTAGCCCTCTGGCTGCTGCATATATACCTCTCCAGCAAGGTCTCCATGTAGAAATGTACTCTTCACATCCATGTGGTGCACTTCCCAGTGCTTGGATGTGGAAATAGCCAAAACAAGGCGGATGGAATCCATCTTTGCAACCGGTGCAAAGGTCTCATTGTAGTCCACTCCTTGGACTTGGGAGAAACCTTTTGCCACCAACCTTGCTTTGTATTTGCTCATAGAGCCATCAGCAGAAACTTTCATGCGGTAGACCCATTTACACTTCACTAATTTTCTTCCAGGTGGAAGAGAAACTAGCTCCCATGTATTGTTCTTTTGAAGAGAACTGTACTCTTCATCCATGGCACTTTGCCATCTCGGATATCGGTGGGCAGAATAGTATGATGTGGGATCTGAACTAGTCATCAAATAAAAAATCTTAGGAAGTAATGGATCAGAAATAGAAAGAGACATACCTGCTCTTTGAAAGTCTGCTCTTGTTCGTCTCGGATCAGCAGGATTTCCAAGGTTCGAACCAGCAGATTGAAGAGTGTTTTGGGCCCACTTTGGTAACTGAGGAGGATCATAATGGTTGGATTCCGAACCTGATATGCCATTATCATAATGTGCTACTAAAATATCAGAAATATCAGAACTCATACCTTCATTATCGTTGCACGGATCTTCTTCTGGTGAAGGCGGTGAAACGACAGTTTCTTCCTCGACTAGTTGCAATTCTTGAAGCGATTCTTCAAATTGCACACTGCGCTCTATGAATATCTTTTTAGATCTGATATCCATGAGTTTATATGATTTTCATTCTTCCCCATATCCTATCAGTATGCACTCAATACTTTATGGATCCAAGCTCGTCTCTTCTTGGAAGGAATTCTAGCCCATGCAGTAGAGCCAAAAACTCTCAAATTTGACACATCCGGTTTGTGACCAAAGAATGCTTCGAAAGGAGTCATACCTTTCATGGATGAATGTGGAACACGGTTCTATATGTATGAAGCAACATTGATTGCTTCAGCCCAAATATTTGCAGCCAAACCTTCTGATTCAATCATGCATGTAGCCATCTCTTTCAGTGACCGATTTTTCCTTTCCGCTACACCGTTCTGCTGGGGTGTGTAGGGAACTGTATGTTGGATCTGAATTCCAATTTGGGCACAAAGTTGCAGCAACTCAGCCTTGATATATTCTGCACCATTATCAGATCTAAGAGATTTGATCTTTCTCTCAGTGGCGGTCTCGACAGAAGCCTTAAAATCCTTGAATTTTCCAAGCACTTCTGACTTGTTTTTGAGAAAAAATACCCATGTAAAGCGGGAAAACTCATCAATAAATGTCAAAACATACCTTGAACCATTTAATGACGTATGGGGCAGTGGACCAATGATATCAGAATGTATCAACCCCAAAACTATAGAAGCTCTGCTAGCTTTGCCGCAGTCGAATCTGTGCTCAGGGTGCTTCCCAATAATGCAACCAGTGCATATTCCCTTCGAGGAACGGAGTTGTGGAAGACCATCTACCATGGAATTGTTTGATAACAGTAGCAAATAATTATAATTAAGATGTCCAAATATTTCATGCCAAATCCTACTAACCTCATTACCATGTGTGCGAAGAGCAGTGGACTTTGCAAGCAGAATAAAGTGTGAAAACTCATAGCATTTTGCAGTGTGGTTCGCCTTTCCGACTGCAACAAGTCTTCCACTTTTGATAACAAAAATTTCAACTGTATTAGGGCTGAATGTAACTTGCTTCGGTTCACCAGTGTGTGTCATTTGATACACAGAAACAAGATTTGAAGCCAAGGAAGGCACATAGAGAACATTCTGAAAGCTTCCATGATCTACATGAATCGTACCTTTGCCCTTTGAAGAAATTTTTGAGTCATCTCCCAAATGGATGGGGATGGAGCTGTTTGGATCGAATGAAGAAAAAGAATCAATATTTGTAGCCATATGATTCAATGCACCCGAATCTATCAAGAGAGTAGTGGGATTCGAAACAATTGCCATGAGTGCTTGTCCTCTTTCATGATCATCATTCCTATCCTTCTTCCTTACACCGTCAGGAAGAGTTATGTTGTTCTTTTCCAAAAGGAGGGCCATTTGATCTATAGTCTTCTTCATACATGAACTTTCGGGATGAAATCCATGGTTGCAATAAGTACATTTATATTTTTGGTTACCTTCTTTGCCCTTTTACTTGAACTTCGAACTGGATGGTGCATCCGTCTATTTGCCTTTCTCTCTTTACTTGTGAGGTTCGAATTTGGGCTTCTCCTTCTTTTGCTTTCCTTTACCATTCGAAATCTTGGGTCCTTGAACATATAGGGATGAATCTTTGGAGCTTATGGATCCCATTTGAATCAACTTATCATGCTCTTTTGTGACGGACTCAATGAAGGCATTCAAGGTAGGCATCTTCCAATTCGGGGTAGTTAGCCTACCGGAATTGAAAGTAGAGACAAATACCGAATAATCTTTACCAAGCTTGCTGAGAATGGAGAGGATCAATTGCTTATCCTCTTTGATAACTCCACTATTCTTCAACTGCATGTTCAAGTTCTTGAATTTTGTGAAGAATTCATTAATGGTCTCGAAATTCTCAGGACTAAGGGAAATCAATTCATTCTCTAATTGAAATGCCCTAAGCTCGTCCTGCTTGCCAAATAGTGTTTCAAGTTGCTCCCATATAGCTTTTGGAGTCTTCAATCTGCTGAGATGGAAGTGAAGATATTTGGAGATGGAGAGACAAAGAAGACCATAAGCTTCATCAAGCTTGTTGTAGTGTTTGGTTCTATCTGACAAGGTGTTTGGCTCCAATTCAAGACCAAGAGTGACTCGGTAGTAACCTTTTGAACGTAATATAATCTCCATATCATCTTTCCAATCAAAATAATTGAATGGGGTGAGGATAGGATTTGAATAAGAGTATTCCATTGCTAGGAGCGAGTGCACACTGATGTAGAAATGCTTGCAAGGGAAAAGTAGCGAATGCAATTGATGGAGATAATAACCTGCAAATCACAATAAAACCAAGAACAATGAGGTCAAACAATCCACCCTTTTAGAGTTGCATCACACCTGGGATTGAAGATCAAGCAATGTTGAATGGGTCCAATGTATCAGATCCAGGATTTATGTGGAAACTCAAGCTTTTGGAGTGGTATTGGAAGTATTTTCAAGCTTTGCATGCACAGGAGCGAATGCCCTTGAGATCTTTCATGCCAAAACTTTTTGTAATTTTTGAGTAAATTCACTCAAATCCTCTTGTAGAAACACCTGTAGAAAAGAGATATTGTCGCTGCAATGGCTCTGATACCATGTAAAATTAGTCACAGCAGATCTACTGAACAAGTAAATCAATCACAATAGATGAAACTCAAAAAAATGGTGTAAAACTGTGCAAAGCATGCATCAGTGCTCAATGTCCCAATAAGGGTGAATGATTACAATAAAATACAATAACAATGACTGAGCAATTCGAATTGCCTAAGGAGGTCATTCGAATCACTAAATGGATTAGCTTGACTCCAACTAGGAGTCCTCATCATCAATCAGTGGTGGTCATCAATGCACAAGAACCAGTCATCCAGGTGTCAATCTAAGTCTAACTAAGTGTAACATGTGTAACTGAAGTGTGTAGAACTGATATAGGAAAGTGGGCTCAGTGGAGGGCGCATGGGAGGCTAACTGAAGTCAGAACAAGTCATCTAGTCAATCTGGAGGTCCAACGGAGTGAAACAGTCAGTCAGGAGTGAAACTAGCCTCAAATCAGGGAGAATCAGAGCTAACTGAGTGTAACTGAAGTGGAACTGCAGTGGTAGGTGAAGAAGTGCGCCCTTCTCTGGCAGTAGGTGAGAAGTGGGCGCCTTCCTGACTAGGAGGGATAATGAACTAATGTAAGAAGCTCCCAGGTGCTATAATAAGGTGGCTAAGGTGCTGGAGGCATCAACTTGGTGACTGGGATGCATCAAAGTGCATGCAAACACTAGAATTTGCCTGCAAACCCTAATTGCATGCAAGATCCTAAAAAAGATGATGTGGATATCCGAACAAAGTGGCCTATGGCACTATACAACACTCCATTGCTACTTATCTAGAATGAAACCTCTTTGCTGATATGTTGGGAGTTGTGCACACCCTTAACAATGTTCTGGTAGAGATTGGAAGGCATCTAGAAAGTTATGGGATATGGATAAATGTTGTATTGAAGCATTGGCTAAAATAATTGCATGACTCTATGACATATTTCTTTACATGTAAGAATTTGTTCTAAAAACTATGAGATGTCTCTAATCATGCAATTTAACTTGTCTTGTAGGAAAGATCGTATACCATCACCTACAAAAGAAGGACTACAATATTTGTTCCAGCAACAAAGCTATCTATTGAAGATATTGAAGTTCCAAGGATCCGAGATGAAGTAATGGAAGAATACCATGATCCGTCGATCCTGAAGAAAGATGTTTGGGATGTGGTCCCAAGACCAGATGGGAAGTCTGTTGTGACTTCCAAAGATCAACCATGCTGCAGATGGCAGCATAGAGAAATACAAAGCGATATTTGTAGCTCGTGGCTTCTCCCAGAAAAAAAAGGGGGGAATAGATTATGAAGAGACTTTTGCTCCTGTAGCTAGATACACTTCCATCAGATCAGTACTTACTCTGGATACAGTGATGAAATGGAAGATACACTAGATGGATTTCAAGAGAGCTTTCTTGAATGGTGTAGTCGAAGAGGAAGTGTATGTGGAGCAGCCACTCATTTTTGAGACACATGACAGGGAGTCATATGTGTGCAGATTGAAGAAAGCCTTGTATGGCTTGAAGCAAGCTCCTAGGACTTGGTATGGTAGGATGGACAGTTTTCTATCTAGCTTGGGATTTACCAAGGGTAAAGCAGATTCCAACCTCTACTACAAGGTTGAGGAAGGAAATCCTGTGATACTACTCCTATATGTAGATGACTTGTTTGTTACATGAGAGGATAAACTGATTGCCGACACGAAGAGGAAGCTTGCTGTCGAGTTCGAGATGAAGGACTTGGGGATGATGCACTATTTTCTGGGCATGGAGGTGTGGCAAAGTGCAGATAGAATCTTCCTTGAACAAGGGAAGTATGCAGTAGAGATCCTGAAGAGGTTCGGGATGATGGACTGCAAGGCTATGGCCACACCTATGGCATCGAACTTGAAGCTTCTGTGTGATGCTTCATCTGATCCGGTTGATGTCACAGTGTATCGTCAGATGATTGGGTACTTGATGTACCTGACGAACACAAGACCAGATATTTACTTTGCTATGAACACATTGAGCCAGTTCCTGATGGATCCGAGAAGTGTTCACATGGTTGTTGTAAAGCATATTCTGAGGTACCTGAAGGGTACAGTTGATTATGGGCTCAAGTATGATGCGAATCAAAATTTTAACCTAGAGGGTTATGTTGATTCAGATTGGGCAGGCAGTGTGGCAGATAGGAAGAGCACTTCAGGGTGCTGCTTTAGTATGTGATCAAGTGTCATCTCTTGGTTTAGAAGGAAGCAGTCCTGCGTAGCACTGAGTACAGCCGAAGCAGAGTATGTTGCAATTTGTTCGGCTAGTTGTGAGGCAGTATGGATGAGGAAGCTACTGTCTGAGTTATTTGATCTCCCGTTGGATGCTACTGGTATATTTTGTGATAACCAGAGTTGTGTGAAGCTATTTGAGAACCCTGTGTTCCATGACAAGTCAAAGCACATTGAGATCAAATATCACTATATTAGGGATATGGTGCAGAGAGGAGTAGTGAAGCTCCTGTATGTTGCGACGGATGAGCATATAGATGATGTGTTGACCAAGCCACTGGCCAGAGTGAAGTTTGAGTACTTCAGAGAGAGGCTTGTTGTACTTCAGATCGAGATTCCTTCCAAGGGGAAGTGATGAGTCTGGAGACACAGATGCACATGAGCCATTCTCACATGGTGGTAGGTGTGTCCTCCCATGGTGTAGATATAAGGGCTGGGGCAATTCCGACATGGTTGAAGTGTGTCTTCCCATGGTCGTTGATGTAAGAGTTGTGCCATTTGAGCATGGTTGAAGTGTGTCTTCCCATGGCTGGGATATAAGTGTTGTGCCGTTCGAGCATGGTTGAAGTGTGTCTTCCCATGGATACGATATAAGTGTTGTGCCATTCGAGCATGGTTAAAGTGTGTCTTCCCATGGCTGCGACATAAGTGTTGTGCCATTCGAGCATGGTTGAAGTGTGTCTTCCCATGGATGCGATATAAGTGATGTGCCATTCTTGCATGGTTGAAGTGTGTCTTCCCATGGCGTAGATATAAGTGTTGATCCTTTCACGGATGGTTGAAGTGTGTCTTCCCATGCCGGTGAGTGTAAGTGCTGTGTGATGTGCATCTGGGTTGTGCTCCGTGGATGATGAGGTGACAATATGGTACACAGTTTTTGCAGAGGAATATAATCAGTCCTGAGATGCTCTTGCAGGTTTTGCAGAGGCAGTGTAATCAGTCCTAGGAGATCTTGCAGGTTTTGAAGAGGCAATGCAATAAGTCCTGAGGTGTCCCTACTTGATGGCTTGCTTGCTGAGATGACATGATCAGTATGATCATGAGTATAAGGATGATACTCCGTGGCCATGGATAGGTTGTGCAGTTGCATGTAAAATATCTTGGGAGATCAGATAGGTTGAGATGTGTGCTCGTAATCAGTCCTGGGATGCTCTTTCGAGGTTTTTCTATGACCACATGTAATATTGCCCTGGGAGATCCGATAGGTTGAGTTGTGTGCTCATAATCAATCCTGGAATGCTCTTTCAAGGTTTTGTGGAGGTCACATATAATATTTCCTTGGGAGATCCGATAGGTTGAGCAGTGAGCTCGTAAACGTCCTAGGATGCTCTTTCGAGGTTTTGTTGATGCACGTAATAAGTCCTAAGGATTCCACAGTATGCCCGGTGATGATGAAGACCTACAGGTGGTGGGCCTACATCCAACATGAAAAAGGGCTGGCTCTGTAGAACTTCCTATGACGAGAAGAATTATGAGATAGCACCAGTGATTGAGATGAAAAGTACAGTAGCAGTGACGATGATGCTCCGTGATCCAGTGATGATGATCCATCTCCAGTATTGAAGACTTGTGCCTATATGTATTGATTACTTGTGTCAAGAGAATACCTTCCTAGTTAAGAGGGAGTGTTGACGTATTTGTAAATTCGGAAGATATTCACTTTTATATTGTATGTATTACATTTGTACTTTATTGTATCCCCAACGGAGATGTATTATTCCTCCAATTGGAAGTGTCGTCATGTGTACTTGCAAGTGTCGCAAGTTATAATGTAAGTGTCGTAACTTATACTTGATGGGTTATTAGACAACCTTGTTGGGTTCGGCCCTGTATGAGTCATGTGGTTCAAATGGTTATTAGACCACCCTATTGGGGGTTGGCCCAATCAGCATTATGTTATGTGGTTAAGTTAGGGCCGACCTAGTTGAGTAAAGGTCAAGTGATGTAGTGTATAAATAGAGAGTGTGTCTCTCTCATTTTACACATTCTATTGTTCATTCACTTTGCATTACTGAGAGAAGAGGAGTATGCACACAAGTGGAGGAGGAGCATGCTGTTGTAGATATCTATCTCTTGGGTTTGATCATGGTGATCATTTATTTATGCTTATTCTATCTTTGAGGAAGTTGCGGGGTTTTTCACCTTCTTGGTTTTCCCCGGTGAAATGTTTTGTGTCTCTTGTCTCTTGTCTCTTATGCTTGATATGTTGTACATGTTGTTCTTTCAGTTAAGATCCTAGATCAAACTGTATTAAATTCTGAAAAACTAACATGCAAGACAAGGAAGGGGGGAATACTTAATTCGAAATCATCGTCTCCCATAGCCTTGTGATGGTATAAGGCCCATAGGGAAGTGTACATAGATTTACTTGGGGTACTATAAGGCATTCTTTATGCAAATGCAAATGCAACCAAACCTTGTCTCCCACTTGAAACATGTGTGGAACATTGTGTTGATCATGGTGTTGCTTTTATTTATCATTGGATTTCTGTAAAATATCATGGTCCTATTGGTGTATGTGAGAAATCCTTCAATTAATTTGGTGGCTTTGTTGGCCTCTAATTAAGCATGGAGGATTCATCCTCTATGGGTGCAAAGGGTAGTGCTACATCAATGGGGTCCAATGGTTGGAATCCCAGGCCCACCTAAAAAGGGATGTGCATCCAGTCGAGCTATGGAGGGATTTATTGTGGTTGTGTTGAACATAAGGAAGGAGCTCATCCCATGTGCATGGATGCTTGGAATTTTACATGCATAGGAGGTGCACAATAATACTGCTAATGACCTTTCTCTGTCCTTCAGTTTGGGGGTGGAAGGTGGTGGATTTGATGAACTTGGTGTCAAGCAGTGACCAGAGGATCGACTAAAATGTACTTAAGAACATGTTGTCTCGGTCTGATATAATGGTATGTGGTATTCCAAAATGTACCCACACCCGCTCAAAGAAGAGCTTGATAGTGGCTTCGTCTATGATGCTCTTCTTGTAGTCTTTTAGAATGGCCATATTGGATAAATGATCAAAAACCATGAATACATAGTCATTACCATGCTTGGTTGAATGAAGACATGACATGTATCCCATCAAGATGGATTCTTAGGGCCTATCGGGAGTAGGAAAAAGAGTTTAATTTCCTTGTTTTTAACAGTTGGCTTGGAGATAGAGAATGTAGTGCAGAATCTGAGATAGTTACTAACATCCTAGTGAAGCTTCAACCAATATAAATACTTATGGAGTACTGCTACTATATTCTCCATGATGAAGTGTCTGGACACCTGAATGTAATGGGATCCCAAAATCAATTTTGCATGCTCTCTTGAAGGAACATAAAGAGGACCGATATGGCATAACTATCCATCATGCAGATGAAAATTGGAAATGGTCTTTCTTGCTTCCAACATCTGGTAGGATGTAGTGAATTCTCGATCACTGTCATAGAATTTGGACCACCCAAATGTCTCATTCCCGCAAGAGCCAAGCATTATGGTTAGTGCTGCAAGTAGAGGCCGACTAAGGGAATTTGCGATGGAAATGGTGTTCCCTTTCTTATATTCAATGTTGAGGTGAATATGATACAATTATGTGGACCACTTTTGATGGTGGTCATTTTGTAATTTGACTTGTGTTTGCATGAAATTTAGAGTCCTGTGATTCGTATGGATGATTGCCTCCATCCCTATAATTTAATGCTTCCATTGGAGGTAGGATTGCACAATGGAATACATCTCTTTGTCATAGGTGGAGTACTTACATACACCATTTGAGAGTGTCTCACCATGATAGGCCACCATATGAATTTGTTGAGTGAGAATGACACCCATAGTATATTCTAAAGCATCTATCTCAATCTCAAAAGGTTGTTGCAGATAGATCAAGGCAAGCACTAGGGATGAGCATAAACGATGTTTCAGATCATCAAATGTTTTTTATTAGGATTTGGTCCAATCAAATTTTGATTTGCCACCACCCTTGGTCACTTGGATAAGGGGCCATTCAATATGAGAGAATCCCAACACAAACCTGTGATAAAAGTTGGCAAGGACCAAGAAGCTTCAAATCTCGGTTAGTGTTGTTGGGGTTGGCTAGTCATGAATGACGTAGATCTTTTCTAGATCCACATGTACCCCATCCTCATCTAAAATGTATCTAAGGTATTGGAACCTGTTCATGCCAATTGAAGGGTAATTTCTTTAAGTTAGTATATATCTTGTGTTTTCCTAGAGTGGGAAATACCTACTCAATGTGTTGGAAGTGTTCTTCCCAAATCCTTTTGAAGATGAGGATGTCATCCATATATACATCCACAAATAAATTGGTGAAAGGCCTCAAGATGTCATCCATCAACCTCATGATTTTTTTGGGGGAATTTGTTAAGCCAAATGGAATGACCATCCATTTAAAAAGAGATTATTTAGACTTGAAAGCAATCTTCCATACATCAATTGATTCTATTGGAACCTGGTGGTAGCTGGACTTCAGATCAATCTTGCTAAAGTACTTGTCTCCCTTGAGTTGGTCGTCAAGGTCGTAAATTCATGGAATTGGGTATTGGTTCATGATTGTGATTTTGTTTAAATATGTGTAATAAATACAAAGGCACCAAGCCACGTCTTTCTTCTGCATGAGCACGACTACACTTTTGCAGGGTAAAGAAATGGGTTGAATGTTCCCCTTTTGGAGTAGATATTGAATCTAATGCTTGATTTCCTCATTTTCCAAGAAAGATCGCAATATAATGCCCCATTAGGTAAAGATGCATCATGGTTCAGATCGATTGAATGCTTAACTTGGAAATGCAGAGGAACCCTAGCAGGTGAGGTGAAGATGTCTTGGTATTATTCTATGACTTTGCCCATTTGATTATGTTGTGTGGAGAGGCCTTGTACAGAGGCCATACATGTATTCGTGACCTTCCATTCACTATGAGAATGAATCATGAAGAGAAAAAATTTCCTAATATGGGAGATGACCTTCTTGCATTGTTTAGTTGAGATCAAAGGGGCTGCGATCGGTGGAGCTACCTCTGGTATCCTACGCAATTGTATTCCCAAAGTAACAATGATGTTACAAGGTCTAACTTCATACAAAACATGAAATTTCCATATATAGGGATGACCGAAAAGAACATCACCATCTTCAAGTGGGGAAACATCACACAATACCTCATCCTTGAAGGGCTTGATTCCATAAGGAAGACAACACTGTTGGTTGACGCAAAGATCTCAGCCATGGCTGAGCCACCCAATGTTGTATGATTGTGGGTGTGGTGTTGTTGGAAAATCCAATTGATTGATAACCTTTGATGAGATAAATCTCTTTTGGATTCCACTATGAACAATGAAATGCAACAAAGTTCCCTTCACCCACATCTACACGTGAATAAGGTGCTCACCTTCTTCTAGATCCTCCAGTTCGTTGGGATAGACCTTGGTGGTAGTGACTATGGAATTGGGTTCTACATCAATGATCTGCTTCTCCCTGTCTAGATATTAATTAGAGTCAAATCCTATATCTAACTCTGAATATTCTATTTTGGCCACCAATGACTGCTTCGAGCAACATTCATCAATGTTGTGCCAAGGGATTTTATGGAGCTTGCACCACTTCCTAGTTTCTTTATTCATATTCCCATTTCCCTTCTTTTCTTGAGGCATATATAGTTTTCCTGAGGTTGTCCATCCTTGATTTTTCCTTTGGTTTATGGACTAGGGCATCCTTTTCCCTGCTTCTATTATGATGCATCTACAGATCCAAACTAGGGAAACTTTTAGGGGCAAAATTTTGCCAATTGGCTATTTTTGGGGCCTTTTTTCAAAAATAGATTTGCTATTTGGTCATTTTTAGTCTCTAATATCGCCTATATTTACATAAAATATGTTTTTTATCATAATATTCACCAAATTTTACAATTTTCAGTAGTAAATTGTATGCTCATATATATATATATTTTCAAACCAAAAATAATCGCCTAGAATACTATACTTACGTATAGTATTATAATCCTTAAAAAATACCTTGATCCAAACTCCCACTTATTCCTCTACTTAATTTTTTGCTCGATTTTGACAGCATAATGATAAGCGGATCCCAGTGATGATATGCCCAGGAAATCCATTTCTATTTGGATGTACCTATGTAAACCCCCATGGTATTTTAGAACTAGATGTTACTTGGAGTATTTGATACCCAAATTGGTGTGCAAGGTATCGAAAATATTTGTGAACTCTGGAACTATTTGGTCCCACTCCAGATGCAATATGGTCCATCTCATGTATGTGTCATCATAGTTTCCAATAAGGTAATATTGTTGCTTCATGACATCCACAAAAGAGGCCCAATTTGGATTGGCTCCAAACAGTTCAAACTCCTTGCAGAGTTTTTCTCATAGTAAGTTTCCCACCAAATTTTGACATGGGGAACAACCTTAAGGAGAACAAAGGTGATTTTTTCCCTATCGAAAAAATTGTGTATAGAGAAATTCCCTCCTAGAATATTTAACCATGTATCGGATCCATTGACGAGATAAGAAATAAATGTTCATCCACAAATGAGTCTTCATGGACTACTTCCTCATCAAGTCTCGGGAAATCCAACATAAGTTCCATGAAAACCAAGGATTTCACTGACTTCGCCGAAGAAAAATCAAGATCAAACTCCTAAGAATGACAATCCATTTATTATATTTCCCCCCAATTAGGCGTTGTGAGAGCATGAACTTAAATGGATTGACATGCATTATAATGGTGGTTTTCCTAAGCAAAATATAATGTCGCAATTGTTGGAATGCATGAACAGTCGCAAGGGCCAATTTATCAACGTGAGAATATCTTAGTTCAACATCTATGAGTTTTCGACTAAGATAATAGAAAACATGCTCTTGAAGCACATCATCCGTCTGAACTAAGACAATACCAATCGTCTCTTGAGATGCAACCACATAAAGAAAAAAATCTCTTGCAAAGTCGGGTTGACTAAGAAGAGGGGCCGATACCAAGGCTTTATTTAAAGCGTCAAAAGACTGTTGGGATCACTCATCCTAGATAAAAGGAGTGTCCTTCTTCAATAACCGTGCGAAACCCTTAGTAAGATTGGAATAATTCATGATAAAACAACATAGGAAAGTGGCTCTCCCTCGGAGGATCTGAAGTTGAATCAAATTACCCGGGGGTGGAAACCGAAATATTGCCTCAACCTTTAAAGGATCGACTCTAATACCCTCTCTGGAAATTACAAACCCTAGAAGGTGACCCATTTTTACGACAAAGATGCACTTGTTAGGGTTCAACCGAATCTTATAACACAAGCATCTTTCGAAAATAAGGTGAAGGTGACTTGGGTGATCTACTCTCTTACGAGAGTGACTTGCAAGATCATCCAGATAAGCCTCCACTATATGCTTAAGGTCATGAAAGGCATAGGTCATGGCCCACTGAAAAGTAGCTCCGACATTTTTAAGGCCGAAGGGAACTTTTCGGTATGAAAAGCTACCCCAAGGACATATAAATGCGGTCTTATGTTGATCCTTGGGTTTAATTTGGATATGATTGTAACCATAAAAACCGTCCATGAATGAAAACGCTTCGCTTCCCACACATGCATCCAAGATTTGGTCTATGAATGGAGTGGAAAAGTTATCTTTAGGTCATGCTCGGTTCATATCTCAAAAACCGGTACACACTCAGATGGTTTCTTGCTTCTTATCCACAGGAACAGGTGTTAACACCTAAAAAGTGCTCACTAGCTCATTCCCTTACTCACATGACCCATTTGTCCACTTTTCCACCATCTCAGCCTCTGAAACCAACAAAAGGTCACCAAAAGACCTTAGTACACCCCTTTTTCCATTAAAAAATATTATTTTTCCAAGAAAATCATAAAAAGCCCTCAAAAAGGGTCCAAATTCCCAAAAATATTAAAAAGGGAATTAAAATATTATTTTTATTCAAAAAAGGAAAAAGGAGGGAAAAGTACCTAAACCATGTTGGTCAATACCATTTGGTTTCCACAAAACCACAAATGGTATTTCCCACCACCAAAACCTATAAAAAGGTGGTAGGGGCTCCTCATTTCACATCCATCCATTATCTCATCCTTATGCTGCTGAAATCTCCCCTGAGCATTTTAGCCATTGCAAACCACATTGGAGAAGAGACCATTGGAGATTGGAGTTGCTCATCCTTGGAGCCATTCAACCTCACCATTAGAGGTATTGATTCCGCAAGCACTTGCTTGCCCCATTATTTCAATACAAATTCTTTATTCTTATATGTTCTTGTTCTTGATTTTAAATTATTTTTGTTATTTGCTTAATATCTTTGCTTAGATCCATGAATAGTCTTGTTAAATTAGTATATTGTTATTTATTTCTATTGAAACTGCTGCTACTAGTTAGCAGGTGCCCATAGCACTAAGCCTGGTTGCAAAACCGGGCCAACAGTTTTTGGCGACTCCGCTGGGGTTTGAACTATAGATCTCTAGTTTTTCCTTTAATCTTAGTTGTTTATTAGTTTTTAACCTTTAGATCCATAGATCTGCCATCTTAGACAGCAGATCCATTGCTGCTCTGAGATTTGGCCCCATAAACAGCCCGAAATTTTCAATTTTTGGGTTCGTTTCTCGGTTTCCGTGCACGGCTTTCACCTCGCGGTTTTTTTCCAGACAGTCGCGCGGTCCATCGCGACTTTTCTGTGTTTTTCCGCGCGGTCCATCGTGGCCTTTTTCCAGACAGTCGCGCAGTCCATCGCGACTTTTCTGCGTTTTTCCGCGTTGCACACCGCGGCTTCGCGGCCGATTTCCGCGCTGCCCATCGCGACTGTGCGGCTAAAACCCGCGCGGTCCATCGCGACTGTGCGCCCAAAACCCGCGCGGTCCATCGCGACTGTGCGTCCAAAACCCGCGCGGCCCATCGCGGCTGTGCGTCCAAAACCCGCGCGGCTGAATTTTTCATTCGGCCATCCCGATCTTGAAAATTTTTTTTACTGTACTTTCTGCCCATAGCACATTTTTTTCAGTATTAAATTCTGCATATTTTACTGCTTTGAAAAAAATTTTACTATTTAAAAGTGCATATCTAGAAATCTTTTTAAAAATTTTCAAGAAAGTGAAAGAAAGACTCATTTTGCATTTTCATCTAGATTCAAATTTTTTCTTGTTTACTTCTTTAAAATCTTGCCCTTAGCAATTTTTCTTGAAACAAAGAAATCCATTTATTTCTTTTTAAAAAAAAAAAAGTCTATTATTTGCTTTCATAAATCCAAGAAATCCTTTATTTTTTGAGTTATTTTTTGAAAAGCATTTAAATTTCTTTTAGTGAAAAATTCTTAAATATTTGCTTTTTATTTTCGAAAAATCCTTTATTTTTTGAAAATTTCCTATAAAGCATTTAATTTTTTCAAGTTCAGTTTACAACACCTCACGTGCACTCACACGATCACTTAATTGAACTAAGCCTTAAAACGTACCCTAATTTGAACACACTTTTAACCCCACTTGGGGAACACTAAAAGAATTCTTGTAGCTAGGTAGTATTGGGGGGATAGGTGTTCCAATAACACCCCTCAGTTCTTACATCTGAGACATAGAAGTTGTCCAATTAGGGAGCTAAAATCTCTTAGTACTTTTTGGCGCGGTCACAACCGGTTTGTGGGAAGGCCTCTCCCTTAGGAGGGTTGAAGTCGCGAGGATGGTTCCGGAAGCCTGAGTGGAATACCGAAATCCATTCAGTAACAGAAGGGCTACCATTCGCAGTTCTCGGGATATCCCTGTATTGGGATATTGCGATCAAAGGACCAAACGGAAGATTTACCTTTTCTCGACGCGTCATGAACGGAGTATCCTAGTAGCCTGTCTTTAGGATTGATTACCCGGTGTCCCTCCCGGTAGGGGGATATCTAGCCGTTGTCTCAACATTCATATTGTTTGACTTGGATTTCATCACCTTGTAGAGGATATCGTCTTTTTGAGTCACAATACTTTTAGATTAGGTGTTTGCATGATTTCAACCTACCTGTGGTCTAGTTACACCTATTTTTTCTAGGAGCCGCTTGCATGTTGGTATTCTGACCAGTTGTTGCATTCCTCCACTTATTGTAGCACAGCTGCTAGAATAAGTGCCTTTTTTGAGGATTGATTTTTTGGCCTGTGAGCCTTCTTTTTTCGCTCCCCTTCTTGCACCCTTGGTTGCAATAGGGTTTTGAGTCTTTTTTATATATCACCACCTGATACTTAAATAAATTTTTTACACACAAACATATTCTCACCATTGAGAATTTTAGATGCTCCCGTCGTCTACAGGGCGAACTCCCAGAGTTTAGTCCACTTGGCTCTTTACGTCACGGACGCAGAGCATTATCCCTTGATTCGACACATCGTCAACCAATTAGACAGTCATCCGATTCTGACATACCCCACTTCACCTTTGATTTGGAGGTAGAATCCGAAAACCCCACAGAGTTACCACCAACCACAATTATGTCTGGAACACCATTTGATCCACTATTTACAACTACCATAGGTCAGACATCTGCAGACCCTTCTGCTGTAGTACCATCCACGGCAAAAACCACCCCCCTGGGTATGCCCAATATGGGTAACACTCCACATTCAGGAATGCCTAACACAGGGCCACCACCTGTCATGGGTATACCCAACATGGGGGTCATACCCCCTTCGGTTTCCACAAACCCTATCCCAGGAATCCCTAGTGCGATTCCTAACCCAAGTGTAACCCATGTTGCACTTGGGAGTGCTATACCAGGAATCCCTAGTGCGGTTCCTAACCCAAGTGTAACCCATGTTGCACTTGGGAGCACTAACCCATACCATACCACACCTATTGGAGGGCACATACCCTCCATACCTAGCATACCTTTAGGCGCTACTGGACCCCTACACCATACCACAGTGGCTAGGCATGTCCCAGTTTCGGTCCCCACGTCTGCTAGTCTACCATACATGGCAAGTCTGAACCTGCCAGATTTAGCTAGGCTCACAAATGACCCCATTAGACATGATCCGGCGTGGCCTCAAATGCCCACCAAACTCCCCTCTGACATCCCTAAGTTTGAGGGTAAGGCAGGAGAAGACCCCCAGAACCACATCATGTCCTTCCATTTATGGTGTTCCTCCAACTCCATAGTGGACGACTCTGTCCGCCTCCGTTTATTACAGCGCACCTTCACTAGCTCTGCAGCCAAATGGTATATCGAGCAACCCCATGGGACGCATTCCACATTTACCTCCCTTTCCTCGACCTTCCTGCAGTTCTTTCAGCTACCGGTCTGCTATGATGCGGGCGTCGAAATCCTACTGTCTTGCAGACAGAACATGGCCACGCATATCACTGACCATATTCATGATTGGCGCCGGCGCCGAAGCCTATGCAAAATCAAATTAGACGACCGAATCTTTTTAGACTGGTTCCTTAAATCCCTCCTTCCTCTCATTGCGAAGGATGTAGCATCTGAAAGACCCCAGTCTGAGGAAGAGGCCATCCTCAAGGCCCAATAGTTTGATCTCATCTACGCCCAATCGGGTTACTTATACACGATCATACCGGACGCCCCACGAGGTGACTCTGCACGCGGTGACACACCGGGGGCATCACATGCCGCTGATGGCATTATTGGCCAAATTACACCGCAAGCAAAACCTTTCAGTATGGTGAGCACCATGCCCGCCCCAGACCTTTCTAGGGATACATCTAGTTCCGGAGCGACAACTTCCTATGCTCCAGCAAACCAGACCCATCACGTTCATGGACCCTCTTGTCCACAACATTGTTATGGCCAAGCGCCATCAGCATATGTACCTCCTACATACTATGCTCAACCTACGGTACAGACCCCCATGCAGTTCCCACAACAGCCCATGCATTACCCACAACCGGTTGCACCAGCTAACCTCACACCTCCACCAGCTCAGGGGTACCAACAACCCCAACAGGAAACTGGACCACCTCCAGCTCCACCTGCATACTATCCACCACAACCTGCTCCCGCACCTGCGGCTCCTCAGAATCCCCCCAATGCTCAAGGGCATGTGTACGCACAACAACATCAGCCCCAATACAAAAAATAACCAACGCAACCAGGGTGGGAAACCAAACCGCGGAAGAGGATGCAACCGTGGAAACAATCAAAACCGTAACCAAGCTCCACAACCTACCCATCCTCCGCAAAACAATAACGCGGCGCCTGCTCATCAGAATCCTGATCGACCACCTAAGCAAGCCAAAAATGCTAATTTACGAACAAACCATCCTTGTTCCATTTGCGGTGTCTATGGCCACTATACCCACGCTTGCCCACATCTGGAGCGAGCTTGACAACTATGGACAAATGACGCCCATCGTCAAGGGCAGGCAGCTCCTCAGCCGCCACCCAACCCCCCACCACCTCCACAACAACCTTTGGTATTACAAAACCCTTTTCCAACACAAGGAGTGGTGAACACTCAGCCGTTAGCCCCCCCACAGGGCAATGTGCAACCACAACAAATTACTTACGCAACTCCTGACCAACCCATGTTCGATTCAGGCACCCACCACTTATTGATGATGTCCACTGCCGACGTCAATATCCAAACACGTCGGAACCAATACGGACCAACTTCTGAAGCCCCCCCCCCGCCGAAAAGGATACTAATGCTCATCCCACTGATCAGACATTGCGTATACCTCAGGTTCCACTCGATGGCGCTTCTAAAGCACCTCGCTTACCCCTTCGCCGAATCAACAACAACCCCAATGCACGGGCTGCGTCCAATTACAACATTGTTGATGACTTAGCTCAATCTCTCGCAGCCATGTCTGCGTTAGAAGTCTTAAAAAACTGTCCTACTCAGCGCAAGACTTTACTTTCCGCCATTGGGGCGATTGACCCAAATGATTCGAAATTGATGACCTTTGATTTAGACCAGTCTGAACCACGGCTACCTTCCACCATAGCAGTCCAAGTTTCCGTTTCTATTCGGAATCTTGTCATCCATCGATGTATCATCGACGAGGGTGCCTCCACATGCGTCATGTCCACTTTTGTTTGGCAGAAGTTGGGATCTCCTACTCTCCAGCAATCCACCACTGCATTGCGGGCATATGACGGCCGGTCAGCTCAACCTCAAGGTCTACTACCCAAGGTCTACTACCCAAGGTCCCCGTCCAACTGGGTGGGAAAACTGTGCTCATCGACATAGAGGTCATTAACGCCCAGCTCGATTATAACCTTTTACTTGGCCGCAGTTACATGTACGCCATGAAAGCAGTTGCCTCATCCGTTTTTCGTACCATGATGTTCCCCCATGAGGGACGCGTGGTCAAAATCGACCAACTCACCTACTATGATCCCAACGCCCCTGCAGCACCCGAGAATGTTCTTCCCATGATTGAACAACCCGCTTCTAGTGCAGTTACCTCCTTTGTGTCTTCTGTGGCACCCGGACTTTATTCGGATACACCAATGACCTCTACATTCCAGGCCATTCCACCACCGTCACTAGAGACCCATGTTGCAAACCTCTGTACCCTTTCACAGAATACACAAACACCCGGTAGTCAACCACCATTGGTACCGAGTCACATCGGTGTTACACCCATCCACACCATCCCCTTTCTATTCCCGCCGTCGGGTGTAGTGAGCGCCCCGGTTATGGCTACCCTTAGTCTACCCGGTTTAACATTGGGATTACCCGTGTGGTATATTTCACCTCCCGTTCCACCGCCGACACCAAACGTCATCCTCCAACCGGTACAACCTATTGTTACCTCAAATCAACCTCCTCCTGGTGTCGCAATCCCTTCGTCGTCAATGAAACCTCCTCCTGGTCTCACGATTGCTTCGACGTCAACAAATCCCCCTCTTCTTGCTAAACCCACTGGGGGCAGAGGACCAAAACCGTACACTGCTATACCACCTCCTAAGGCAGTTAAACCCCCACCAGTGTTTCGAGCTCCCCCCAAATGCTCATTATGCGATGAGATAGGCCATCCAACTCATCAATGCCCACACTTACCGGCACTCCAAGAGCACATGAATATGTTGGACGATGACATCGGCATCCCAGTAGTCAGATTAGAGCCACCTCTACAGCCTCGCGACAAATCACTGCGCACTAACCATCCTTGTGCTATATGCAGTGTTTACGACCACTACTCTCACCATTGTCCTGATCTACCTGACTATAGAGCAGCGTTGTATGAGTTAAACAACGTCGACTTAGAGATATCTCCTCCCCTCATCGAGGAGATCCACCCCCCACCATCATCCTCGTCGGAAGAAGTCAATACGATATATATGATTTCAACAACTTTCAAACCAGAACCCCTTGATTTATGGTCTGACTACTTCAATATTGATGAGCAAATTTTGGAGACACTCACTGCACCCGACTACCCTTGGGATGATATGCATCATCGCTCGTACTTCCTCCCAGAAGCATCTACATCCACTGCGTCCAACCAGCTATCAGTCGAATCGAAAGATTTCATACCCACTAAGGTCGATTGGTTAAAGGACCCCATCCCAGCACCGGATGCCTTTGAAGAAGGGAACATGTCGAACATTTCCCCCACTATACAGATAGACATTTCCACAACACCAGGGAAACCTGAACTCATCTCGCTGGGCGCATCCTGCACTCAAGCAGAAACTCGGGCATACAAAAAACTCTTTCAAGAGTTCCGTGATGTCTTTGCCTGGTCCTATACCGAGATGCTTGGTCTCGACCCCGCCATTATAGAGCACCACATTGATACATGGCCTGAGGTTCCCCCTGTTCGTCAGAAACAACGACCCATTCACCCTTCCAAGCTCCCCGCTGTGAAGGATGAGGTCGAGAAACTTCGAAAAGCAGGGTTCATTTACCCTATTCCGTACACCACCTGGGTGTCGAACCCCGTTCCCGTCAACAAAAAGCAGGGCACCCTTAGAGTATGCACTGACTTCCGCGATTTAAACCACGCTTGTCCAAAAGACAATTTCCCCACGCCATTCATTGACCAACTCATTGATGAGTGTGCGGGCCATGAAGTCCTATCCTTCATGGATGGGTTTTCCGGATATAACCAGATTCACATCCGCAAGGAGGATCAGTACAAGACTGCCTTTACCACCCCATGGGGCACCTTTGCCTATCACGTCATGCCATTTGGCCATAAAAATGCTGGTGCCACCTTCCAGCAAGCCATGACCTATTGCTTTCACGACTTGGTCCATATCCTGCGAGTCTATCTTGACGACCTCACAGCTCGTTCCCGAAAATGATCAGACCACATTAACGACCTCCGGCAAGTTTTCCTGCGTTGTCGCAAATATAAAATCCGCTTGAACCCACACAAGTGTGTCTTTTGCATCCCGGCGGGCTGGTTGTTGGGTTTTATTGTTTCCCAAGACGGAATCACTGTCGATCCCCTGAAAGTCAAAGCCATCTTAGAACTTCCCCCTCCTCGCACGCTTAGGAAGCTTCAGAGCTTGCAAGGGCGGTCCAATTTTCTTAGACGCTTCATTCCTGATTATGCCACCAAAGTCCATGGTTTCTTACGCTTGCTTCGCACCCACATACCCTTTGTTTGGGATGAGCAAGTAGACACGGCATTCAAAGCCCTCAATAAAGCTCTCACACAAGCCCCCTTGATATCCCCACCGGATTTCTCTCAATACTTCACCCTTTATGTCTCGGCATCTGAACATGCTGTATCCGGAGTTTTGGTCCAAGAAGATGCCTCCCACAAAGAGCATGTGATTTATTACGTCAGCCAGACCTTATCTGGCCCACCTCTAAATTACCCATACGAGGAAAGATTAGCCCTAGCTGTAGTCTTTTCCGTACAAAAATAGAACACTACATCCTACTCAGTCATACCACGGTCGTGGCCGACTCCAACCCCATGGTCTATCTCCTCACCCGGCGGCTCCTACAAGGTCGTGTTGCTAAATGGGTCATTATCCTCCAAGAATATGACCTCACTTTCAGAACTCCCAAAAGCACCAAAGCCCTCGCGCTTGCTCACCTCATTACAGACCTCCCATCCTCTTCAACATCACTCGTTATCCAAATGCACCTGATTGACGAGCAGATCTTCATCATTTCGTCTGACGACCCTTGGTACGGAGACATTTTGACTTACCTTCGTATGCAAAAATTCCGACCACACATCGATCGTGATGGACGCCGTCGCATACGACACCACGCCCCCCGATACCTCCTGATTGGGGATGTACTTTACCGACGCGGTGTTGATACAATCTTACGTCGCTGCCTATCCCATAGTGAGGCAGAACAAGTCCTCAATGATTGTCATAGCGGTGCCTGTGGAGGCCATTTCTCCGGCATGGCCACCGCCCAGAAAATCATTCGGGCCGGTTATTTTTGGCCATCATTGTTTACTGATTGCATCACAGCAGTCAAGCATTGCCAGAACTGCCAACTATTTTCCCCCAAAGCAAGAACCCCCCCCGCCCCCCTTCATCCAGTCATCACTGTCGGACCATTCTGCAAATGGGCCATTGACTTCCTCGACTGCAAACCCCCGTCAGCCGACGGTCACAAACACATCATCGTGGCCGTAGATTATTTCACCAAGTGGGCAGAAGCCATGCTTACCTATAATTGCAAAGCCGACACTGCAGCACTATTTTTCTTCAACCATGTTATCGCTCATTTCGGAGTACCACAGCAACTAGTCTCTGACCACGGCTCTCACTTCGAAGATGCCGTCTGGAAGGAATTATCAACCATGTTGAAATTTGAACACCATTTCTCTTCCGCTTACTATCCCCAAGGAAACGGCCAAGTCGAAGCGATCAATAAAATCTTGAAGACCATTCTCCAACGCACTGTAGACAAGCACAAATCCAATTGGCATCACATGCTTTTCCCGGCACTATGGGCCTACCGCACCTCAACCAAAACCGCCACCGGTTTTACCCCTTTCCATTTAGTTCACGGTGTCGAATCCGTCCTCCCTATTGAGTGCCAGATCCCAGCCTTACATATCGCCGTTGAGCTCCTACCGGACACTTCCCCGATCGAGCAACGTTTACTGCTCCTAGAGCAGGCCGATGAAGATCGGCGCACAGCCATTCAAAACATGGAAGCTGCTAAACAACGATCGAAACTATGTTACGACAAATGCGTCCACCCAAGAACCTTTTCGGAGGGAGACCTTGTCCTCGCTTACGATCAAGCTCATGATAAAACCGGGAAGGGAAAGTTCGTGTCCATGTGGCAAGGCCCCTACATTATACACACCTGCCTCGGGCAGGGGGCATACATTCTGACCGATTCAGAAGGCAACACCCTACGCAACCCACGCAACGGGTTGTACCTTAAACGATTTTACCCATAGAAAATCTGATGGACACCATCGTCCATTTTAGTATAGGCATACACTTTTCGTTCACAAAAAATTTCAAAAAACCTAAATATTTGTTTTTCTCTGCATGACCACAGATGGAGCCTCTTCCACTCTGCCATGTCGGTTTCGCTGATGGTGCAAGCCGTTGGTCTCCCAATCTCGCCTCCGCAGCTTGGGTAATATACTCCCCTTCACATGAGTTAATTCACATTGATGGAGTATGTTTAGGTGCCGCCACCAATAATCAAGCTGAATACGATGTCGTGACCGGTCTCCTGGCCGCTGCTCTCCAGATGAGCATACGTCACCTCAACGTTTTCTTGGACTCACAGCTCCTAGTTTCCCAGCTCAACAATGATTACCAGGTACGCGATCCCTGTCTTTTCAGAAAATTCCTGTGCACTAAACAAATGGTTAGGCAGTTTGAATCCATTACATTCACACATGTCCCAAGACACCTCAATAGTGTAGCAGATAATATGGCCAACAGTGTCCTCGACTGGCACACCAATCACATCATGTCATATCCATAAACAAAAAATGCATCCATGTGCAAAACATGTGCCTCCACGGGCATATACAAAAACCAATATTGCATCCACGTGCATAACATGTGCCTCCACGAGCATAAAACAAACAAACCAAATAATGCATCCATGTGCATAACAGGTGCCTCCACGGGCATACATAAATCAACAAACACACTGCATCCACGTGCATAACATGTGCCTCCACGGGCATATACAAAAGACAAATGTGCATCCACGTGCATACACGACAATATATCTAAAATATATATCCACATATATATATAAATCAAATGGTGAACATGTCATAAGTGCCCTCAGCACCCGATATACAAAAAATACATCTGTCATACAAAAAATGCTTCCCCATATGCTCATCAGCATTTGGGGGCAGATACAATATATCTACTCATCAGGATCCCTAGGATCCTCCGGCTCCTCCTCCGGCTCCTCCTCCGCCGGCCCCGCCGGGTCATGACGACCCCGAACTCCCCGCTCTGCTGGCCCCGCTGGATCGTCCCTCAGACGTATCCTCCCCTGAGCCGGCCCTGCCGGAGCACCCTGTCCACCACCCCCGTGTCTCGCCACGAACACCGCTGCCCTGAACAGGAGCGACTTCCACTCAGGCGGCGCACCGAGACATCCCTGCAAAATGTCCCGATCAAGGTCCCTCCAGCCATCCTCGGGGAGCCCAGCTACGATCCGGGCTAAGGTCCGTCGGACACCATCTATGGCGTCGTCGTGAGGGCCAACCCCTCGCCCACAGGCTGCATATCCTCCACCACGTGGAGGAGGTACAGGTACAGGTGGACGGGCGACCACCATCGCCTTCCCCTGCCGAGCCACATAGTCAGGTGGTGGCACTGGACCCACATCTGCACAAAGCAAGTAAGCCATCAGATACTATACAAAAAATCATCAATGATAAATCAAACAACACATGATATAATATCAAATAAAACACAAAAACATACTGTCCAAACTCCAAGCCTGTCCTGGGGCACGAGGCATCTCTGGGTCACCCCGGTAGTCCATGCCGGCGTAGGGATAGTCCTCGATCACCAGAGGCATCTGCTCCCACTGCTGATAGAAATCCTCTGTAAAGTAGCCGCGGACACCACCGCCGGCACGGGGCATCATCTGCCCCCACCTCATCATCCGAGGCTCACTCGGAAGACCAGCACGAACGGGTACCCGTGGCCGCAAGGTCGGCACCCGCTCGAAGAAAAAACAGCATAAAAACGAGGCATAACAAAACTCGCCTCCCTCTCTAATGGCCTTGTCCAGATCTCTCCGGACACCAGCCAGGAACATCTGCGCCCAGGCATAATAAGTACCTTGTAGAACCGAATCCACCATCATCGTCTGCCCCCCAGACATACAATGTGGTGCAGCAGCACCCAATATCCTCAGAACGCAAGCACCAACAGCTCGCATATCCCACTCACGTAGGAATCTCAGACTAATAGAGCTGTTTACAAAAACAACATCATCCACACAGAAAGTATGTAAGAGGTCCTCCATGTCTACACCCGGAGGCAACCTCGGCGAAATATCACCCACCTCACCCAAGCGAGGCAAACCAGTCAAAAAATATACATCCGTGAGAGTGATCTCCAACCTCTCACCACCAATAATGAAGGCACCCTCTGCCGGCACCCACCACTGCACGAGCTTGTTCAGGAGCCGTCTCACTGAACGTATAGGAGGGATCTGAGCGAACTTCAAGAGTCCGCTCATGGCCAGGGTCTGTCTCACCCCTGCATCAGTCTCAATCCTCAACATGAGATCACCATCGATCTCCCTCTCCCGCCACACGGACTGAGGTCTCCGCAACATCCTGCCAGGAAAACAGAAGAAATTTTTAGCCCCAGCACAAAAAATTTTAGAAAAATCCCATCGCGGCTTTTACACAAAAAGCCGCGATGGCCACCGCGGCTTTTCCACAAAAAGCCGCGATGGCCATCGCGGGATCCATGAAAAAACCCGCGATGAACATCGCGGGTTTTGGCCGGACAGTCGCGATGAACATCGCGACTATCCCCCATGAACTCGCGATGAACATCGCGGGTTCCGACCTCACAGTCGCGATGAACATCACGACTGTGAGCCTAAAACCCGCGCGGTTCATCGCGGGTTCAGCCCCGAATCCCGCGCGGTTCCACGTTGGAGAGTCAACGTGGAGTTTCGCGGCCTTCGGGGGCCCACCGCCAAACAAAAAAGACATAATTGACTAGGCTAAGGCGAATAGAGTTACCTGCAACTCGCTAAATCGAAAACCAACGGTGAAATCTCCCGGAAATCAAGAAATAGCTCTGACAGCTCTATCAAACTCGCACGTAACAATGACAAGTCATTTGGGCCCCACGTCCTATTTATAGAAAATCTACCAATTTTCCAACAGCCATTGCGGTATCATACGAAGTCCATTTCTCAAACCGTTGGTACCGTTGGGATCAGCACAGCAAGAACTTCATAGAGGTTCCTTACGTTTCCTGTTTTCACGGGGTCCATTTTTTGACAATTTTTTAGCCTCTCTCGTGCCTCGGTTTGCGTGCCACATCGGCCGTTCTCCGTTTTCGACGTGCCTTATATCGCCGGATTCAGTTTTCTGCGCTCGTGATGATGCTTGAGATCATTTCTCGCTCTCACCTTTCGATTTTTCGGGCATTTTTTCATGCCCCCCTCGTCACCTCGGTTTGCGTGCCACATCGGCCGTTCTCAGTTTTCAACGTGCCTTATATCGCCGGATTCAGTTTTCCGCGCTCGTGATGATGCTTGAGATCATTTCTCGCTCTCACCTTTCGATTTTCCGGGCATTTTTTCATGCCCCCCTTGTCACCTCGGTTTGCGTGCCACATCGGCCGTTCTCCGTTTTCGACGTGCCTTATATCGCCAGATTCAGTTTTCCGCGCTCGTGATGATGCTTGAGATCATTTCTCTCTCTCACCTTTGGATTTTTCGGGCATTTTTTCCACGCCCCCTCGTCACCTCGGTTTGCATGCCACATCGGCCGTTCTCCATTTTTGATGTGCCTTATATCGCCGGATTCAGTTTTCCGCGCTCGTGATGATGCTTGAGATCATTTCTCACTCTCACCTTTAGATTTTTCGGGCATTTTTTCCTCGTGCCCCCTCGTTTCCTCGGTTTGCGTGCCACATCGGCCGTCGTCCATTTTTGACAAGCCTTATATCATCGGATCCAGTTTTCCACACTGATGACGATGCTTGAGACCTTTTCTCGCCCTCATCAACACATTTTTGTTCGGTATAATTTTATCCCTTTTTCGGGCCGAGCAACCCCTTTGACGAAAAAGGCACTTAGGGAGTTTCTGTTAAGCTCTTTTCTGACTCCTAAAACAATGAAAAGATCGCCGAGCAATCTTGCTTCCTTTCATGCTCGCTAAACGTATCTGAAAGGGCGTCTACCTGGTATAAGTTTACCCCTTTTCCGGACCTTGTAGACTAATTACGAAAAAGGTATACTCTACTCACATCGGCTAGAAGAGTTCTCCATTCGCATCATTTTATGCTTTTTCGGGCCTTGGAGACTAAACTTACGAAAAAGAAACACCAATAGAGTCCACTTACCGTTTTCAGACTCTCTAAACATGAAAGCAACCATGAGCGTGAGCCGTCCTGGGCTCACAAAATCCACAGGACCGTACTATTTCAGAGCACACTTTTATCCCTTCTTGGAGCTCATTAAAACTACGAAGAAGAAATCAACGGTGCCTCTTGGCGCCATGACAGATCACATCTACTCATTAGGCAGCTTCCCCATTTTGGTCTCCTTTGTTCAGAGTATTCTGCAGTATGCCACCTTGATAACTCCTCGACGACACCTATCAGCTCGTCCTCCCCCCAGAGTCAATACATACCCTTCAGTCCCCAAAAAGCTATGATCCCTGCACCTACTAGTCAGTTCCATATGCTGCCAGGTCAACCATGTCATCATGCCTTGAACAAAGGAAGTTTGAGTCTACCCATTTTTGACCCAGTTACTTCCCATCCCCACAAGTATGTCAGTCCGACCAGCAGTACTACATCACTTCAGTTATACACCTCGTGCTCCTATCAAGGAAACATCATTGCCTTGTTAGTTGCTGGTCTCCCTCTGTCGACGACAACCACATTGATTCCAGAGGATAGACCTAGAGGCCCCTGTGTCTTGGACTCATCACCATTTATGATGAGTGCCTACGAATCATTTTGAGAGGAATCTTCAGTGCCTCTCCAAATGATTGTTTCTCACATGCTCGACTTCAACACCTAGATCGCATCCTTGAGACTCGCACAGGGTATTTGTCCGTTTCACTTATTAGTCGAAGACTCCGGATACCTCCTGACTCCTCCACATTTGAGAGTCTTCCTATGGATAACACCAGTTACACTTTTTCTATAGAAATCCGGGTTGCGCATGGCGACAGTATTCAGGTTTACAAAGTTTCATACTCCCTTGAGTATACAGTTACATTATTTCTCAGAGATGACTCATAGTCTTTGAGTCCCTACAGATGTTGGACACCTTCAGTTTGAGAAGTTCAACAGTTATTCCAGTGTATCAGTTATTGAGATCAGCCATGATCATGAGTATATCCCACAATAATGTCCCCTCTGGACCATTATGATGTACCACTATATTTCTTTCCGTATTAGATCCCCCTTCTTGGGACTAATTGTTTTGTATATGTCTTGATACGAGCATGGGAATGCCCGCCTCGTCCTTTATCAGAGATTATACCTCATTCATATTGAGGCCATGTAATATTTTTGTTTTTGCAGCTTCCAAGGGCCATGGCTCCAGTCTCCAACCGGTCTCTTCTCTCCCCTAAACCCCAGAAAAAGGACAAAAGAACTATGATGTCTATCGGCCATACGATGAGCTCCTGCCCTCACACATCAGGGGGCAATTTGTTAACACCTAAAAAGTGCTCACTAGCTCATTCCCTTACTCACATGACCCATTTGTCCACTTTTCCACCATCTCAGCCTCTGAAACCAACAAAAGGTCACCAAAAGACCTTAGTACACCCCTTTTTCCATTAAAAAAGATTATTTTTCCAAGAAAATCATAAAAAACCCTCAAAAAGGGTCCAAATTCCCAAAAATATTAAAAAGGGAATTAAAATATTATTTTTATTCAAAAAAGGAAAAAGGAGGGAAAAGTACCTAAACCATGTTGGTCAATACCATTTGGTTTCCACAAAACCACAAATGGTATTTCCCACCACCAAAACCTATAAAAAGGTGGTAGGGGCTCCTCATTTCACATCCATCCATTATCTCATCCTTATGCTGCTGAAATCTCCCCTGAGCATTTTAGCCATTGCAAACCACATTGGAGAAGAGACCATTGGAGATTGGAGTTGCTCATCCTTGGAGCCATTCAACCTCACCATTAGAGGTATTGATTCCGCAAGCACTTGCTTGCCCCATTATTTCAATACAAATTCTTTATTCTTATATGTTCTTGTTCTTGATTTTAAATTATTTTTGTTATTTGCTTAATATCTTTGCTTAGATCCATGAATAGTCTTGTTTAATTAGTATATTGTTATTTATTTCTATTGAAACTGCTGCTACTAGTTAGCAGGTGCCCATAGCACTAAGCCTGGTTGCAAAATCGGGCCAACAACAGGGTTGGATACCCATTTGGGGAGGGGAACCAGGTAGATGAAACCAGCTTTGAGTAGTTTCTCTACTTCTGCCTTAATAGCGGCTTCCTTCCTAGGATTCACAACAAAAAGACGTTGTCGAAAAGGCCTAACATTTGGGTAAGTATTAATTTCATGATTGATAATACTAGGGTCTAAACCTGACATCTCCTCATACGACCAGGAGAAAACATCCCGAAATTCTTTCAATAACTCGGTGTAAATGCGGATTTCCTCAAGGGAACAATCAGCACTGATGTAAATGTTTTCAATCTTTCCTGGAGTGTGAGAAATGTTGATCGAAATTTTTGGGGAAATGTTAGCCATATTCCCTTCCATGTAAACACCATGTGAGTCCAAATGAGCCACAAGGTGACCAACTTTCTCTGCAAGAGTCGACCGAAAATCCTCTTGCTCAATAAGGTCAAGGTTGGGAAGAAAATAAGATCGATAATGGAGATCTTCCCAAGGCTTATCACTACCATAGATGGCCTCGATAATAGCTTCATTCGAAGGAAAAGTACCATCAAGACAATCATGCGAGCAAGATGAGTTGACTACCCATGCGAGAAACATAACGAGATCTTCTTCTTCTGTCTGTGAAGAGGAGAGATCCGACTCTATAGTGGCTTGTTGAATATCATGATAAGCAAGCTCTGTTGAAGACAAGGGCATAGTCATCCCAAAGTGTGACACGTCTCTTGATGAGGAACTCATGGAAGGTAAATTCCATGAATAACTAAAATATGATTGTTAGTTTTTTAGAATTTACGTCAATCTGATCTAGGATCTTAACTAAGAGAACAACATGTACAGCATATCTACAGCATATCAATCATGGACACAATAATGAAAGCACACAAGAGACATAGATTTTACTTGGGGAAAACCATAAAGGTGAAAAACCCCAATAACTTCCTCAGAGATAGATAGAGCAATGATACAACCCAAGCATAAGAGATAGACATCTCCTGGAAGCAGCTTCTCCTCCTCCATAAGAGCGCCACTTTCTGAATGAGAGAAGTGTGGGTAATGAGTGATCAAATAGAGATCTCCTAATTTCTATTTATACTTGTCCTGTCCTATCCAATAAACTAATGGGGACAACTTGTATAACTCAGTCTAATAAACCATGGTTACATTAATCTGGGTTGACCCCACACTTGGTGGTCTAATAACCCTTTTACCCACATGACTCATACAGGGCCGACCCCATCAAGGTGGTCTAATAACCCATCAAGTATAAGTTACGACACTTACAATATAAATGACGACACTTCCGTATAGAGGAATAATAACATCTCTATAGGAATACAAACACTTTCGTATAGAGGAATAATAACATCTCTATAGGAATACAATAAACATGGGTGAAATACATTCCGAAGTTACATATACATCAACACTCCCTCTTAACTAGGAAGGTATTTTTTGACACAGATCTGTTAGCACAAGTTTTCTTCTCTGGATCATCATCAGCAAATCATCGTCCTCGAATCATCATCATCATCACTGCTGCTACTATCTCAATCAATCTCTGAATCTACTCGTCATAGGAAGTTCTACAAAGCTAGTCCTTTTTCATACTGGATGTAGGCCCACCACCTGCAGGTCTTCATCATCACTGGCCATACTGTGGAAATCTCAGGACTTATTAAGTGCGTCACAAAACCTCACAAGAGCATCCAAGCTGTTACGAGCGCAAGACTCTACCAATCGGATCTCCTAGGGCACTATTATATGTGACCCCACCATAAAACCTCGAAAGAGAATCCTAGGACTGATTACGAGCACATGGCTCAACCTATCAGATCTCCCAGGGCACAAATTACATGTGGTCACCACAAAACCTCGAAAGAGCATCCCAGGACTGATTACAAGCAGATGGCTCAACTTATCGGATCTCCTAGGGCACAACTTACATGTGGTCATGGTAAAACCTCGAAAGAGCATCCCAGGACTGATTACGAGCACACGGCTCAACCTATCGGATCTCCAAGGGCACAAATTACATGCCATAGGACAAAACCTCGAAAGAGCATTTGCCAGATATCCCAGGGCACAAATTACATGCCATAGGCAAAACCTCAAAAGAGTATCTACAAATCTACCAGGGAACAAATTATATGTCCTCCCAAGCAAAACCTTGAAAGAGCATTTGCCAGATATCCCAGGGCACAAATTACATGCCATAGGAAAAACCTCGAAAGAGTATCTACAAATCTCCCAGGGCACAAATTATATGCTTATCTGCACAACCTGTTCCACGGCCATAGAGTATCAAACTGATACTCACCATACATCATCCTGATCATCATCACTGCATTGTCCCGACGCATGTCATCTGGAGCAACATTTTGAAGCTCATCATCCATGATCATCCTGATCATACAATGCATTCACCTGATGCATACACGGTATCTTCCTGATACATATCATCATACATGATCTACCTGATCATACAATGTATCCACCTGATACATATACAGATACATACACATGATCCAACTGATCATATCCAGCATCCAACATGATGCGTACATACATATAAATGATCTAACTGATCATATCCAGCATCCAACATGATGCATATATACATATAAATGATCCAACTGATCATATCCAACATCCAACATGATGCATAAATACATATAAATGATCCAACTGATCATATCTAGCATCCAACATGATGCATATATACACATACAGAGCAGTAACTGGAGCATCATCTTGATGCTCATCATCCAGCGCTTATATCCACATCCATGGAAGGATCCTTCTCTCACCATGCTCAGAATGGCTTCAGCAAATGTCTCCATCATTTCTTCCTCGAAGTGTCATTGATCTGAAGGAAACCAAACCTCTCTCTGAAGTACTCAAACTTCACTCTGGCTAGTGGTTTCGTCAGCACATCTACAATCTGCTCATTTGTCGCAACATACAGGAGCTTCACTGCTCCTCTCTGCACCATATCCCTGATATACTGATATTTGATCTCAATGTGTTTCGACTTGTCGTGGAACACCAGGTTCTCAGACAGCTTCACACAACTCTGGTTGTCACAAAAGATACCAGTAGCCTCCAGCGGGAGATCAAATAACTCAGACAGTAGCTTCCAAAGCCATACTGCCTCACAATTGGCTGAACAAGTTGCAACATACTCTTCTTCAGTTGTACTCAGTTCTACGCAGGACTGCTTCCTGCTAAACCAAGAGATCACTCTTGATCCCATACTGAAGCAGCACCCAGATGTGCTATTCCTATCTGCAGCACTACCTACCTAGTCCGAATCAACATAACCCTGCAGGTTAAACTTTTGATTCGCATCATACTTGAGCCCATAATCAACCATACCCTTCAGGTACCTCAGAATATGCTTTACAGCAATTAGGTGAACACCTCTCGGATCCATCAGGAACTGGCTCAATGTGTTCACCACAAAGCAAATATCTAGTCTCGTGTTCACTAGGTACATCAAGGACCCAATCATCTGACTATACACAGTGACATCAAGCAGATCAGATAAATCATCACACAGAAGCTTCAAGTTCGATGCCATAAGTGTGGCCATGGCCTTGCATTCCATCATCCTGAACCTCTTCAGGATCTCTACTGCATACTTCCCTTGTCCAAGGAAGATCCCATCTGCACTCTGCCACACCTCCATGCCTATAAAATAGTGCATCATCCCCAAGTCCTTCATCTCGAACTCGGCTGCAAGCTTCCGCTGTGTGTCGACAATCAATCTATCCTCACCTGTAACAAATAGGTTATCCGCATACAAAATTTGTATCACTGGATTGCCTTCCTCAACCTTGTAGTAAAGGTTGGAATCCGCTTTACTCTTGGTAAATCCCAAACTGGATAGAAAGTTGTCTATCCTACCTGCATACCAAGTTCTGCACTATATGACTTCCCGTCATGTGTCTCAAAAGCAAGTGGCTACTCCACATACACTTCCTCTTCGACTACACCATTCAAGAAAGTTGTCTTGACATCCATCTGGTGTATCTTCCATTTCATCATTGCAGCCAGAGCAAGTATTGATCTGATGGAAGTGTGCCTGGCTATAGGTGTAGAAGTCTCTTCATACTCAATCTCTTTTTCTGGGAGAATCCACGATCTACAAACCTCATTTTGTATTTCTCCATGCTACCATCTTCAACATGCTTGATCTTATAGATCCATTTGGAATTCACAGCAGACTTCCCTTCAGGTCTTGGGACTGCATCCCAAACATCATTCTTCATGATCGACTGATCATGGCATTCTTCCATTACTTCATTCCAGATCCTAGGAACTTCAATATATTCAATAGATATCTTTGTTGCTAGAACAAATGTTGTAGTCCTTCTTTTGTAGGTGAAGGTATACGATCTTTCCTACAAAACAAGTTAAATTGCATGATTAGAAACATCTCATAGTTTTCAAAACAAATTCTTACACATAAAGAAATATGTCATACAATCATGCAATTATTTTATCCAATGCTTCAATACAACATTTATCCATATCCCGTAACTTTCTAGATGCCTCCCAATCTCTACCAGAACATTTTTTAAGAGTGTGCACAACTCCCAACATGTCAGCAAAGAGGTTTCATTCTAGATAAGTAGCAATGGAATGTTGTATAGTTCCATAGGCCACTTACCCATCACATGGATATTAGTTGTATACTGTTCATTGATGCAATTATTCTAATATGCATAATACACAACCTAAGTCTAGGAACATAAGCATATACATCATTGAAAAACATTATTTAAACAAACAAATATGTAAGAAATGCCAATTCAAATACTTATCTTTGTTTGGTTGTTGGGTGGACTTCTTTTGAATCTTTGCAACTCCTTTCTGATGTGGATTGTGAGAAGTGGTCGACTCCCTCTAAATATCTGCATTCGTGCAAAAACTACTGGAATGTGCTCCCTCTTGATCTTTGCTTCCTGGATTACCCATCCTTGAACTTATATCCATCCTCGATCACTATGCATGCTTACAAGTATCATTATTGTGATATCCTTGAGATCTCATACATAATCATACATTTATTAGTATATTCTCAATACTATCAAAACACAATAATCTTAAGCATGTATAGTCATGATCATTTCAAACAGAAATAATAAGCATTAGTATTCAAGGACTCTTATGGTTAGTCATATCATCAATTAAGGTAAGAAACATAATATGCATACACCCATGTTTATTCAAACCTATGAATAATCATTATCAATCATGCCATGTATACTTATATAAGAGATCCTATCACAAGGTAGGATTCTAACTTGATATAGGAAAAACATACATGGATTAGTATGTTAGCTAGTTATGTCTAACATACTCACATAATGTCTTCCTGTTCTCTTCAATGACTTGTGCTAGTATCCTGCATATCTCATAAGTTAACCATTATAGAACCAAGTTATACATACCTCGTAAATAGATCTTCTATGTGATCCATGACAATGGATGAATATTTGTATTCATGTCACCATGATCATGTGTTCTTGAACTAGAACATGATTTGTCTTTCTTGGTGTACCTTTCATGTTAGCGGACAACATAAACCTCATACAACACCATAATGCATTAGTACAATCATAAGTGTCAACACCCTAATCAATGAATATCTTCTATCATGCATTCATAATTTTATTAAGGTGATACGACAAGTCTAAATTTAATCAAGATTGTACTAACCGTAATAATATGAAGACAAACATACCATAAACTTAATCATGAAAAAATCTTGAAACATACCTGGATAAGTCATACCTGTCGAGATTGCTTGTAATCTTCTTATGTAAGGCCTTAGCCTCATCTCCCTCTGAAACATGAACTTCTTCACTTATGCAGGTGACCATTCCATTCTCTTCTAGGATTAACCCAATCCACTTGATTTGAAAGAACTGGATCTCGAGCTGGATTAGGGTTTGTTAGAGAAACCCTAAAAATTCAAGCTTTGAATTTCAAACTTCTGAAAGAATAGAAATATGTGCCTTGATGAACTGATCAACTTGGTATACTCAGAATTTGAAAACTGCAAAGTTTCACCCCTCAAATTTTCCTTTGAAACTTCCGGATTCACTAAACATGACTTCGAACTAGGGTTTGATAAATCCCACCATTCTGCCCAATCAAAAGGTTCAATCCAAAGCTCTAAGCTTCTATTTTTCTGAGGAGCTTCCAGTCATGGTCACAGATTTCAAAACTTCTCGTTTTTTGCAGAATCCCTAATTTTCCACTTTTCCGATCAAAGTCTCGAACTAGGGTCTGATCAAGCCCGGCCTTCTGCCCAACCAAAAAATATGATCTTGGTCTCTAAATTTCTATTTTGATGAGTATCATTCAGCCATGGTCTCCGATTAGAAAAATTCCAACTTTCTCCGAAACCCTAATTCCCAGAGCCATGAATGAAGGTGCTCAAAATCCAATTCTGTTTTGACAGAAATATGCACTTGATTGTTTCTGGTGTAACTCCGAAATTATGAATCGATAGGATCTGAAAATTCTACTTGTGGTATCCCAACCTATCATCTTTCCAACCCCATAGGTCTTACCTCAATTTTATTCTCTGAGAGAGAGTTATGCCAAGTTTCACAACGTGACCTGTTTATGGGATAACACAGAAGAGCGAACTTGTACGGCATGCCACGTGTCATTGGTTCAGTTTCGGCATATGAAAAAGTTACCTGAGCAAGTAAAGTCCATGAACTACCTGTCAATTATTACAAAATTTAATTTGGATATTCCTAGCCCAAGTTATGACCTTTTTTCCTAGGTCACCTGTTTATGACTCAGATCTGGAAGAGGCATAAACCCTAGATTGTACAGATCATAAAACACAAATTACAATGAATTAGAATTTTTCCTTTGGACACAAGGTACATGGGGATCTTATCTTCTACCTGTAAACGTTTCATATCCGAAGACATCGTCAAAATGGATTTATAGCGAAAGTGCTACGATGACTGGTTTTTTCTATATCAAGCCCTAGCATCGCAAGTGCAACAAGTCTCATACATGCCATACCATGGCTTCTTTCAGGATAGCTTTGATACCATGTTATTTTTTCAGAATTTACTTCAATCTGATCTAGTATCTTAACTGAGAGAACAACATGTACAATATATCTACAGCATATCAATCATGGACACAATAATGCAAGCACACAAGAGACACAGAGTTTACATGGGGAAAACCATAAAGGTGAAAAACCCCAATAACTTCCTCAGAGATAGATAGAGAAATGATACAATCCAAGCATGAGAGATAGACATCTCCTAGCAGCGGCTTCTCCTCCTCCACAAGTGCGCCACTTTCCGAATGAGAGAAGAGTGTGTAATGAGTGATCAAATAGAGATCTGCTGATCTCTATTTATACTTGTTCTGTCCTACCCAATAAACTAATGGGGCTGACTTGTCTAACTCAGCCTCATAACCCATGGTTACATTAATCTGGGCCTACCCCACACTTGGTGGTCTAATAACCCTTTTACCCACATGACTCATACAGAGCCGACCCCATCAAGGTGGTCTAGTAACCCATCAAGTATAAGTTACAACACTTACACTATAAATGACGACACTTCCATATAGAGGAATAATAACATCTCTATAGGAATACAAACACTTCCGTATAGAGGAATAATAACATTTCTATAGGAATACAATATACATGGGTGAAATACATTCCGATGTTACATATACATCAACAATGATGTCCGAAATGGTACGTTATGCGATGAGGAAGGGGCACTATCGAAAATGATTCCTATGAAGGAAATTGGTGCAACAAAGTCGAAATATCCCATCAAAGAGGAATACAATCCTACACCAATATTCCCAGTTTTCGGCTGAGAATTTTCAATTTGAGGAACAACAGTTCCTAGTGATGCAATGGTATTGGAACTAGTAAAATCTAGCTGATCGACAGTCACAATCTTGCCTTCTTGGGGAAAGCAAATAAATCTAAAAATATAGGACACGATCGCTCTCATAGCATAGATCCAATTCCGTCCTAGTAAAAGGTTGTATTCAATGGGTGCATCAACCACCTCGACTTCAATTGGCACGGAATTCCCACCTAGGTGGACCTCAACAAGGGAGGGGATAATACCATGCGACCTGAACGAATGACCATCAAATGCAGTAAGCATGGTCATATATTTCGACAATGGAGGGGATCCTAGAGCCTTCCAACAAGCTAACGACATTATTGAAGTGGAAGCACCTTCGTCAACCACAGTACGCTTAACGACCATATTTAGGCATCTAACATGGACTAGGGAAGACACATGATAAGGCAACCGAGGCTAAACATCAGTAGTGTCGAACTTGATAATATTAGGGATACATTGATCTTGAACTCCCAAAGCACATAAAAGGGAGGTCCTTTGAGAAGGACAAGCCTAGAGGACCTCGAGAGCTGACATAGCACACAGAGTCTGGCCCAAATCTTCTACAATTGAGTAGTTTTGGGCAGCTTGGGAATTGGGATTGTGTGGCAAATGCTTGAGAACACCTTTCAGTATCTGTGGTATAGAGTTGGGCTTCTCGATATGCAGTGGAGTCTCGGGTGGAGGGGGCTCATTCCCCAACAAAGGTTGTGGAGCTCCATAATCAGGAGAGCGAGTAGCAAAACTAACCTCCGACTTAACCATGTTAACGCATCCAAAACCGCTAGTCTAGGTATAGGACATCAAAGTTTCATTAGTCCCATTACTAGAGACGGAAGCACTCAAAGTCATATTTTGATGATGAGGAATGGGATCCTTCATCACAAACCCACAACTGAAAGTGATCTAGGAAAACCAAAGATAAATCATTGAAACCCCTATATGTTCCCTCAGGAAACTCGACATACCATTTCGCAGCCACCCCCGTGAGGGTGCGTTGAAATAGCCTCAAATGAATAGAATTGTGGTTCAAGGAATTCGAGGAGCACCATAAATGAAATGTGGTGACGTGATGACCTAGATCCTCACCCTTATTCCCCTCAAAATTTGGAACGTCGGAAGGGATTTTAGTGGGGACTGGGGGCCATGTAGGATCATGACACACTAGATAATTCATGAGCTTCGAAAGATTAGGTAAATTTAACCTAGCAAGAAATAGAGCTGAGGTTGTGAAGCTTGATTATAAGCTCCCACAAGAGACTAACTTTGCGAAGGTGAGACTATGTTCATCGTAGCCGACACCCGAGGTGCCGACGAACTCTGATAGAAACTGTGACCGTGACCATAAGGATGATAACCTCCTCCAAACTAGCCCATGTTATGATATGTAGGCCCGTGCATAGAAGGGATTCTATAGGAGGGATTGGGATAATAGTTAGGGCCGGTTGAAAATCCATAAGAATGACCTCTATAAGAATGGGGTCCCATATAACCACTCGAGGAAGGAAAACTAGAGGAGTGAGGGCCATATGAAAACGGTATGTTCCGACTCCATGGAATCGACAAACTAGAGATGGGGGGAGGATTCAGAATCATATAAGCATTTGAGGGCACATGAATAGAGGTATGTGGGTTAAAAGATGGAATGTAAGTCATAGATCCGATACCTATTATGAAACCTCCACTCAAAAATGGGTTCACACTAACACTAGGGGTTGACGAAGGAGGTGGTACTCTGCCAACACTCAGAAAAGATGGAGGGATGTTACCAGTCCCAAACTGATAAGCAGTGTAAGGGAGTATAGTTCCCCCAATCCCAAGGCTAGAGCTAGCATGACTACTAGACACGGTGGAAGTAATAGTCGGCATAAAACTGGGCATACCCAATGAAAAAGGATTCAAGGTCATAGGGATGGATGTAGAACCAAAACCTAGTATCCCCAAGGATGAACGATATAATAACCTGTTGACCATGTTTCAACAAAAGGGTTCGTACTTGTGGGCTGGGATGTCCCAAATCCAGGAGGAGTGTTGTGTGATGAACCTCCTCCCCATCCATCTCTAGGAGTAGACGGAGGGGATTTTCTCATGGTTCCATTGGATGAATTCATGGGGACTCCCATCGTGCCAGATGCGAAACTTATAATGGGAGCTCTCTGAATATTGTGAGATGTGAATGATGGACCAGCGATAGTCCTTTGAAGCATCTTGCGAAGAGACTGTGACATATCACTAGATGGTAAACCAGCTAGCCGATGAGATCGACAGAGAGGCGGATCTCGATCCACGATGACTTCAAAAAGTCAGCAAATAAACGTCTCCTAAGGGCCTACTAGATCGTCATAGAGCACACACCTAAAAGAAACTACAACCAAATGCACACAAACAGGACTGGCTCAAGGGACCTCTCGACACTATAACCGGTATGTATCTCCTAGGAGAGGCTTGATACTCCCAAACTATAACCGGAGGTAACAGAATCAATTATAAGGGCCCACAGTCTTCATGTGCGAACAAAAATGTGTTGTCTGACCCTTATCTGACTCAGGACACTCACAGAATAACCGCTCCAAGTACCCTATGTGATACCTAGGTAAATCAACTATGGCCACCATGTATAACCAATGCTCAGGAGAAAAGTCGCAGGTGGGATCCATCATATGGGCAGGGTAGCTAAGCATGAAACTCAAGAGGGTCAAATCCCCCAAGAATCCCTAGATACGAACAAATCCTGGACATATCTCCCACGTTCAGCAAGTATTGGTGGGATATCTCCACAACCAACCTCCTGTGACTTCGTGCTTAACTCTGGTTTGAGTAGAGCGTCCTGAGAACACTGATGTATACCATGGGTTTCACCACTCCCTGGTCAGACACATAATGTTTGTTTAATAGCCTTGTATTTTTAACTCACAATGATCTATTCCAAGACTCTATACTTATACTAGTTGGTGCACCCTAGAAAAGAAAATGTTCTAATCAGTTCTTTAGTTAAGTGTTAATTTTAATGGTTGCGATTACTCAAAGGATATGGTCTTGAAAGTAATGGTGTGAATAGACTCAATAAATGCACATCCAATAAACACTAGACTCTTCTATCAATGGGAAAAATATGCCACTAAATGACAATCAAACCAACGTTTTGTTTTTTAGAAATAAAGATGCAATCTCTTTATAATTTCATGCACAAGCAAGCTCTAACGAAAGAACAAGCACTCTAATGCAAAATGCAGATACATAAAGCAATTTTTTTTTGTATTTTCACTATAAATGAAATGAAAATGCAAACAATGTTTTTGTATTTTTCAATATAAATGAATGAAAAATGCAAGTAGAATCAACACTTTTCAGAAAAGAATGCAGAGCAGACAACCCAACAAACTCCAAAAAACAAGACTCGGCTAAGCTAATGAGCTATAAAAAGAAAAAATGGTTGAAAACCAAATTCTCAAAAACTAAATAAAGAGGAGTTTCTAGTCAGTAAAAGGGCATGGAACAGTTAGAATATAGGCCTATTAAACTCAGGAACACCCAAAACTCACCCAGCAACAACCAAAGATCACAAACAAGACAATCTTGGAGTTGTACGCAACTTTTCATAGAACAATATCATATATACGAAGGCTATTGTACTAGCAGTAGCGGGTCCACGCGAGCTAACCAAGGCTGACTCGCATACAGGGAAAGGTAGGTGGACCAAAAATGAATCAAAATACCAAGAAAAATCAATATTTTATATGTAGACTCTAACAACCAATCAACGAAACAGAAACTCGACAGAACATAGACTGAATATAAGGAAAAATTCCCAAAGTCCCCAAAATGGAGGTTCCTCCCCAGTGGAGTAGCCATTTATGTTACAGAGAAAAAATTCCTATGGTTCGGGGAAGACCACAACAGACAGATGACCACCAGAAATCAACTCAATTCCCAATGCATTGCTATATAAATGTAAATGCTAAGATGTGGAATAAAAGACCAACCTTCAACTAGATGTTTGATGTAGATCCTCGTTGAGCTTTCAAATTTCTACGCTTGAACCTATAGCTTAGTCTCAACAATAAACACAAGCAAGTGCATATAATATATGAAAGATGTTAGCATAAACAATAGCATGGTCCATGATATAATAAGCAAATGTTACCCAATGTTAATAAACAACCATTCACAAGATCAATTGGACGAGAAAATGAGTATTTCTATTAAATTGAACAAGAAGTACATAATACAACCTCTTGCTGGCAACTCATCTGAACTAAGAACTAGGTCCCTCCACTTGTGCCTCCACCACTTCAATCCCCCATGCAATGGAAAACTCACGAGTAAAGGATAGGGTCCTTCAAAAGATATGGAAGTGTTTGGTAGGTGAACATAAGAGGTTCACAACAACTAGTATCAATGGATGTAGACTCAAGCTATGGAAAAAATCCAATAGAGTTTCGATGCTCTCTCTTTCCTCCCCTTCCATGCACCATAATATATCAATATATAACCCTCCAAAGGTAGGTGAAAGGTCGAATCGAGTCGTTTTGGGATACATGGAGGGCCAAAGGTCACAATGGTCACTTTTTGGTGTGAAAAAATAGATTTTTTACTATGATTTACAAATTAACTCGATGTACATGGGCTATAGTGGTACAGCCTACGTATACACTGGTTGCAGTGAAGCAGCTAGCGTACACGAAAAAAATGGGGGAAACAAGGGTTCCTGGAGGACAAAAAGTGGTATGAGTCAATCAAATGAATAATGGAGGTCAATAAGTGTTAATGCTCACAAGGTGGCAAAATGCACTATAACAGTAGGATTGCTTTCAATAGTTTTTGTTATCAATGAAGTATTTTTTGCAAAAGTGGAAGGATTTCTTTCCTGTTCTCCAAGGTTACTAGTCAAACTAGACATCTCTTTTTCCACTTTCTTGGATTCTTCAAAATTTTATGCTAGAGTCAGTTTTCCTTCCCTCTTAAAAAATATGGCAATGGAAGTATATAGGGAATAAGTGTAGTACTCAACAAGTGTTCCATCAATAGGGTGAGCATTAGCAGGAAATTTATTTAGAATGGCTTTAAAGAATTAATTGAAATATTTAATTTTTTTTATCCATTTTGAGAGATATAAATTCTTTCATCAGTGTAGGCATATTGTTTTTTTTCATAAAAATTATGAATATATTTTTTTCAAAATCGTTCTAGTTATTTATCATCTTGGTGGGAAGACTTGAGAGCTAAATGGAAAAAAATTATATGATCTTCAGGAGAACATGCTTTGTATATGTTAAATTTGGGTTGAATCCTTTCAAGATGCTTAGGTACATCATGAAGTTTCCTTCTGAGATTCAATGAACCTTGGGACATCCAAGTGGGAACTTGTAGTTGGTTACCAACCATATCAGAATTGTATAGTAAAATCCTCAAAATATCGTAAACTACTCTGTTATGGGTTGGATCAGGTGCTTGGGAAAGAGAAGAACCAAGTGAATTGATAGAGCATGGAGGGGTGTTGTTAAGTGGTTTTGGTATCTCTTCAAAGGTAAAATATATCAATTCATTGACATAGTTGATCAGCAGATTCTTAGGAGTTTAAGCAACATTTCTACACGCTAGTTGTCTCTTAGGTTATGTTGTAGTTATAGGAAGATGTCCAATGTTCATAATTGCGTGATAGATTCAGGTGCTTCTTCCAATGTAATGCCATATTCGGTGTGTTTAAAATCAACGTAGAATCAAATAGATGTGGCACTCAGATTGTCTAGTTAGAAAGATCTAATGTCAATGTCTATGTGGAACTAAAAAATGCCCTTGTAAGACTGGCCTCCAATAGTAAATTTCACCAAATAATGGATATATTTGTAGTATACATTCTCGAGGCTTGTATTATTTTTCTTAGTCAAGATTGGTCAGAAAAAGTAAATGAGTACTTTTCAATAGACTGGTTGCATCTATGGTTTCCATAGGACAGTAGAGAGAACCAAATAAGGGTAGAACAAGAAAGGCACATGAAATACATAGTAACTAACCTTGGTTCATCAAATGCACCTATTAAGTTTAACAACATAGGGAACTACACTTTAGACACCTTTTTTTGAGAATTTTACAGTTGAAATCTCAACCTTAGCAGAGACCAATCAACAATATGAACTCCTTCATTGCACTCAGATTGCTAACCCACAAAAGATAGATTTCTAGGATATAGCTGATGACTTGAATCCCAATATCTATACATTATTCTTCGATGGATCCAAGTTGAAAGAAGGTGCGGGTGATGGTTGTATCCTAATTAACCCTTAAGGAAACAAAATCTTGATTGCTTGCCAACTTGAATTTGAGTGTACTAATAAAATTGATGAATATGAAGAACTGATTCAAGGATTAAAAAAGATTGTTGAATTGAATGTTAAGTTTTAAAATTTTATTAGTGATTCATAGATTGTTGTCACATAGGTATGAAAATTAATTCATTTTGTCTCTAATCATATAAAAAACTATCAGCATGAGGTATGGAATTTAGTCAATAATTTTGCCTCTTTTAATAATGACTATGTACCTCAAAATCGTAACTTTGATGTCGACATGATTGAAAATGTAGCTTCTATATTAATTCCATCATAGAGAATTTCTACTGATGCGATTTCTATTGAATTTATTTTCAGACCTTCCATACTAGATAATGTGATGAATTGAAGGGTGTTCGATGATGATGAATATATTATCAATTTTCTCTACCTCCAAGACACTTTCAAGGATTCTATTATTGATGAGTTACAACATGATCAATATTTAATGAGTCCTATTAACCTCAAATATCATAATAAAAGGGGGATTGGGCACACTAAAAATCCTATTCCTAAATCCATAGTTAGTTTGGAAACTTTCTATGACCTCAAAGACAAATTTAAAGAGACAAACTACAAAAGTAATAGTTCTTCAATGAAGTATGAAGTCGTGAATATTAGGATGGAAAAGGATCCTCAGAATATCATTATCATATTTGGATGTTATCCTCAAGAAAAGAGAGCACTCATTTGACTATTCAAAGAACAAAAGGTGTATTTGCATGGGTGTACGATGATCTGAAAATTTTTGATCCCAAAATCATGCCACATGTTATTCCCCTCAAGCCACATGCTAAACCTTTTCAACAAAAGCTACACAAAATGCACCATACTCTTGAACCCCTAATGGGTAGTAAATCATTTTCTCAGTCTGACATACCCAATGGGTAGAAAATAAGGTACTTGTCAGAAAGAAGAATGGATATATAAGGCTATGTGTTGATTTCATAATTTTAAACAAAGGATTTTCAGAAGGATAATTATCCAACACCCCTATGGAGAAAGTTATATAAGTTGTCGCTAGGTTGGAAATGTTTCCTTTAGTTGGAATTTTCTCAAGATATAACCAAATTTTAGTCTCACCTAAAAATCAATTGAAGGATACATTCAGAACGAAGTGGGGCACGTATGCTTACCATAGATTTCCATTTGGATTAATAAACACAGGTGCTACCTTTCAAAGAGAAATGGATATTTATTTTTGTGGGTTGATAAACAAATCGGTAGTGGTGTACTTAGATTGTGTGACAATCTTCTCCAAATGAAAATACCATGTTTCCACTCTAAGACATATGTTTGATCAATGCCAAAAATATGGGATCTCCTTGAATCCAAAGAAATCAATATTTGTAGTTGAAGAAGGAAAACTATTAGGATCCATAGTATCCAAATCAGGGATTAGAATTCAACATGAGAGGATAGAGGCCATCTCCTAGATCGCTCTGCAACATAACAAGAAGTCTATGCAATCGTTTTTGGGAAGGATCAATTTCATATGCAGTTTTCTCCCGATATTTTTGGAGACGTCTAGACCCATGCAAGACATGATCATGAAAAATGTCAGTTTTAAATGGGGACCAAAAGAGAAAGAGTCATTTGTACAAATCAAGAAAATGATCACTGAAGTGCCATCTCTGGTAAGACATAATTTCTCTAGAGAATTCATTTTGTACACCTTTTCTTCCTAAAGTTGGTACACAACCGTTCTCACCCAAAATGATCAAAATGATAATGAAGGACCTACTACATTCATGAGTTTAGTATTACAAGGATCCGAACTAAAATATCATGAAGTATATAAAGAATCCCAACTGTCGTTTTCAAAGTCATTAAACACTTCAAGCCGTATTTTCTAAAATATCAAACCAAGGTCATAGTGCCCTATCATTGTAATGCCCCCCTATCCGGAAGGGCACCGAAGTTCTAGATTTTGAAATCAAGTTTTGTAACCAGCTCCTAGCAGGGTTGTTTTTACTTTCTTATTTATTCCAATAATAACTAAGTATCATTATGCTTTCATTATGCTAATGTTCTGCATAATTTCAGTGATTAGAAAATGTCTAACAGCATACAGTGCACCTACATATAGTAATTTTAACAACATACATATATATGTAATTTCTTGCATAATACTCAGTATATTGAAATATAAATCATTTTTCTAACTACCAGTAGAATACCTGGACCGATGTAGATTGTATATTGTCCCCTTGCTCCTGTAGCCTTTCCCGTCCAAGCTTTTATACCAAAAATGGATGAACCACCCTACCAACCAGCTCTTATCGTGCTGGCCCTAGGAAACCGATGGGTTTCCTAGCCCCCGAGCCCACAAACCAATAATCCCGACAGCCACTTTCCTTAGTACCTTTCCATAGCTCAATAGTAATTTTTCTCTAAGTTAACCCCACCTTAGTCTTTGAGTTTCCCACCTCCTCAAAGCTTCGAGTTGACCCCCTCCTCGGCATTCCTCCTTTTCCTCAAAATACTAAGTGTCTTCTCCCCCAAAAACCAACCCCGCGACTACTTTGTTAAATCCCCTCTTTATAGAAATCTTCCTCCTTCATAAATTCGTAACTTCCTTATCACTCCACCGCCCTAGTTGTCATGGTTTTAGGAAGTACAAATCATTAATGCAACACCCTTTTCAAGGTAAAATGATGAATATATATATATTATTTCAAATCATCCAAGTTTCTCTCCATCAGTGGAATTATTAAATAATTTATTTAAAAAAACCCTTTTAATTTACTTGGAATGATTCTGTCCATTAATTAAATGAATAATCTATTTAATAAATTATTCAATCCACTATGCTTTATAAAAAGGATTATTATGATTATTATTATTAATTAAATAATAACAATAATAACAATAATAATTAATAATAATAGTAATTAAATTAATTGTGAATAGTAATTAAAATATTTATTTGTTTAATTGATAAGTGTCAACATAGTACCTCTTGGTATAAATAATGAAATATACTTAATGGTTTATTTAATCATGATCAACAATTATATAGCACACTCTTCTGGTATTAATATTTAACTATCATACTTCATATTGAAGACACCTTCACTTGAGGATACTTGCAATTGATGACACTTATTTTAATTGTTCATTACAATGTTTACATACAAAGACTAATTAACTTATTTTACACATTAGAACTTGATAATCTTTTACTAATTAGGTCATTCACTAAATACTTAATTGAGTTATCTATGATAACTTATAACATTGTTAAATATTGATAAGTATGTTGTAAACCAATATTATCACGCATGGGCATAATGTGCATGCATGGCCAGCGTATGCACAAGACGGACATGTACTATAAACATACGTCATATTTCCTATGCATAACAGCTAACTAATACTAATAATACTTTATGGAAACTGAACAAGTATACATTCATCATAATATTACTAAAACATCAGCGGTTATTTTATCAGTTAACCTTTAAGATTTCATTTCATTATTTTTATGATTACATTTGTTCAATCAATCAGGTACAAGGAAAGCTACCTACTACCACTAACTCAAGATCAACGAATACCCAACCCTCAACAGTACTAACTATTATATCCTCCCATCCTAACCTACGTCCACATCCTCCCTATCCTTCCTCTGCTAGTACAAAAGTGGGTGTCGGACTCACCGACCTAACCACATAGAACTTGAGAGCGATAGCATCGGCTGAACAGCGGACCTATCTTCCCCTAGCAGGAATCCGACCATCATCATCGCAACTACATGGGGAGTGTTTCTCAGCACGGCCCTCCCACGACCTCGGGTATCATAGGAACATAGGGTGGGCAATACATCCATCCCTCTCAACATACTGGGTCTCCGCCCTTATCAACTCATACTTTGTTGCTCTCGAGATTATTGGTTTGTGTCATCGTATCATCAACTTTGGTAACCAAGGCTCTCTGCAAAATAGGTACTATACCATACTTCATATCAAGTATCCCGCTATTGCATAGCCCCGATATCCTGCGGATTAATACTTTGCATCCATACATTTATAACAATATTTCCATTCTATCATTGTCTGATCCATATTGTCAACATTATTTATTTCATCACATAAAATCATTAAATCGATCACAGCATAAATACCACATCATATATATTACATTTCATCCAGGACAATTATTAAACATACACCGTCATTATGAAAATAAAAGAATCTCGTGATAACTACAACGTAGTAACCACATAAACCTAATAACATCATGAGGATGGTAACCTCATAACATCATAACCGTAATATCAGCATGGGCATAGTAACATCCTAAACATAGTAGCAACATATCATCATGTCTAACATGCCGAAAATATAGTTCACTCTATCTAGCTGAGTCGAACAGATAACAAGCAAATAAAGTGAAAGGTGTCTAACTCATAAACACGCCTAGTCAAAATATGGGGCGTTACATACACCCACCCTTCAGGAAACTTCGTCCCGACGTTATGGTCATAATAATGTAGGGAAATTCTTGACACATAAACTCTTCATTCCTGTAAGTAGCAGGTGTTGGCCATACTTGTCCTACTTAGCTTTGACTTGACCGAATATGTCGATATTATCTTATGGCTTTGCTTCTTTTATCCCCTGATGTGTATTCTGATAATTAAAGAAACATTTAGATTAATCCTTCTATTGAATCTCTAGAATCCCTAAGGTTATAATCAAGTGCTATCCACCTAAGTATCCTACTTCTTATCGTTTAGCAACATCCTTCAAGTTATAACATCCAGAGAGGTTTACTCATCACAAAAGCTTATATTGATCCAACTTAGCATGAAATAATCAATGATTTAAATTGGAGGTCGTTAGAACTTATAATTTGTATTCACTCAACACGCAACTACCAAGGACCCTTAAGGTTTGCATACCTCTCTTGGGGAAGAAGGTTCATGTCCTCAAAATCCTAAGGTCATACATTATTATTTCCTTATCGGTAATAATCAATAACAAAAGTATCGTAACATCGTTAAACTAGGAGAACTATTATTGTTTACAAGGTTTCCATGGCTATTTCTTATCAAAATACAATTGTTTATCATGTTTATTTATTATTCTCATTTTCAAACTAATATAATTTGTTGGGAAACCATTACTTCTTCCATTCCTTAAGAATTTCATAGCTAGTTTTGTTCCCATCCTTACCATCACAAAGGTAATTACTAGCATTTATCCTAGTATGCCATTGTATTTGCACATCACCACTCTTCCTACCCACACAAGAAATTTGTATTTACTTTGTAAAGGCCTTAATCTAATCCTACAAGTTGAACGAAACATCATTACTTGATATGTTTAATCATATTAGAACTTCATAACAACCACTTTAATCGAGTTAAGTTGAGGATTGTGTGGAGGTTCTTATGAATCTCTTATTATTACCCAAGATCATCACTATATTAGGTATGATTAATCCAAAATTTTCTCAAAACCCTTATTGCACCATTACCCCGATATTTAACTTATTTATTCGAAGTTGATGTACCCCCTTAAGAAAATAGTCCTTTAATAAGCTTTATATGCAATCTCCTTGTTTAAGTGCATGGTGTTTTCCTAATGTGATTCAAAAAGGATACCTAGTCCTTGTATCGAGCAAATTTATTTCCATCCTTTATCTTATCTAAATAATATATAATGTATTTTCTAAGTCTCTCTATCTCTGAGCTACATAACATTTCATATCTTAACTTTTCCCAACTAAAATACTTGTATATTATTACATTTATTTATATTTTTAAATGAAAATTTTATTTGTAAATATAATTATGAGGTGTTCATGAGTTTTGACTTTAATTTGTATTTTGTACCAAGTTATCTATATACACACATTGATGTTTGCGTAATTTGGTGTGGAGACCTAGGAACTCAAAACTCAACACCACTCCATGTTTATTTTACCATATTCTCTTATTCGACATAAGCAAAGTTTAGATGTGGTTGACCTAACAAATGACACCTTCACATACCCACTAAACATGTTAATTACTTAACATGTAAAACCATTCAATAAAACTAAATGATGTTACTTAGCATTGCAACTAATGCTTTCTACAAAATTCATTAATAGATTGAAACACCAATTTTCCTTTCTTAGTTGGTATGTAAAAATTTCCACTCTTAGTAATACTCATTTGAATTATTCTAGATGGTTGTAAAGTGTTAATTTTTTTTATTGATCTTTTGACGTGAGCGAATGTCTTATACTTTTGGCATGTATTTCTTTTTATCATAATATTGTCAACCTAGTTTAAGGTAAACTTAAAATTATAATTAAATAAGCTTTGTATATGAAACACTAACTCCCCCTTTTTTTTTTTGACTATTTAATGAAATGATGCAAGCGAGTGTATCATAAGTACCCCATCCTAGTTTGCATCGAAATTAGAGAAGAAATATAAGAAAATAATGGACTTCATTTCTACCTTGCCATTTTACATCACTGTAAAAATTCCATATAGTTATCGAGGAATTTTATCTATATATATATATATATATTTATATATCTCAAGTATATATGTATATATCACTTATATAAATTGATAACTCATAATTATATTACACTTGATAAAAGGAATATTGTATGTGGGAGAAGGTATATTATAAACACTATATAATTAAAGCTTTATGTATAATATCATATCATGCTATCTGTTGTAATTGATCGATCGACACATGGCTAAATGTGATTGTAGATTGTTTGCATATATTTCAAAGTGTTAATAATAGGATGATCTTTTCCTTTTTCTTTTATATCATTTTATATATCATTATGGCAGGGATGATGAAGGTTCGAAAATTCTTATCAAGGGCTTACATCCGGTTAGAATAAAGTTATTCAAAACCGTCATGTTGGCTACAACTAATGGCTTATGATAATATTATCCTGTATCGACGGTCATCAACATGTTCTTTATATATATTCATTTGAAAAGTTCTCACCTGGTCGCAGAGGTTTATATCACATAGAGAGAAGTGTCACACGGTAAAGAGATCTATATCGTTGACCTCATTACAGCTTTAATCTCCAGCAAAATAAATTGACGTGGATACCATAAAATATTTTTGCAAAATCTATTCCATCAAACAACTGTCAATTATATATTATTGTCCCCTAGATCGCTCGAGGAGAATAAAGGCACACCATTGTCAACGGAGCTGTTCTAATTCTATCCTCAGCTATTTGACATGAGTAGAAATTTTTTTAAAATAGCATGACTTAAGGTTTTCAGAGAAGAAACCAAAAACTACTACAAGCTATTTGTTGCTGGTACAATTATGAGTCATGAGCGCTTGGTTCTTATCACGTGAACTTGGGCGAAATGCCAAAACAAGCTTTTGTTGCTGGTATAATTAGTCCAATACAATTTATATAAAATGAAGATCTGCTAAATTCCCCTTTTGAGTTCGAGTGTTGGAGACAACCATAAATGGCTGTTTTCACGAAATTCGATGCAACAAATTGGGGACATTGCAATTGTGACGACGTGGTAAAGTTCGTTCGTTTGGAGGTTTGCAAGAGCCATAGAGGAAGATCGACAGCTCTCTAACTATCATGTGTTGCCAAGTTGCACGCAAGATAAGGATGGTTAGTGGTTGCGGTAAGAAAAACACCATCACACATGTCTATTTTTCACACGTCCGCATATAAAAAAACGGTATGGCAAACCACTCAAAGGACAATGCGGAAACTGCCTTACGTGGCATCAAATCTATTCCCTATTTATGGAAGAAAATGAGGTTTTATTTGGCATTGTTGGACTGCTTAATGTAGGGAAGTCGACCCTCCTTAATACTTTAAAGAAGCTCCCCATACTTGCTGAATATTTACCCTTTTACACAATTGAGCCCAACGAAGCTCGAGTGAATGTTTCATTGGAGCTTTAAAACAAGAATTGGCTGATAGGCCTCTCGATGAAGCTGCGAAGTGTTGTGGAGATAGGGTAGACTGCATTAGCATCTTTGGGCTTGGCAGTTGGTCGCGCGATAGGGTAGACTGCATTAGCATCTTTGGGCTTGGCAGTTGGTCGCGCGATTTGCTCTCGGTGCTGAGCGATAGGGTTTGGCCCAATAAACCCTTTTATTACAAAATGGTTTTGCTCAGAGAGAACGCAGCCCTCCTGGCAGGTTCACATGCTGGATGGGCTGGCTACAAAGTGCCTGGACACGTGGCCCAGTGGGCTCCTCCATTGCTGGGCATTCATAAGGTTAGTGGTGTTTAGATCTGGTAGCAAAACTCGAGTTACTCCATGAAGAGGTTAAGGGCATCTAAACTCGAGTTGCCCTCCATTGTCTATAATCTCTAAAATTTTAAACCAGTCTGGCTTCCATTGGCCGGTGATCGAATCCTCCGAGAAGAAGCGCTGATTTTACTTAACTAAATCTTGAGGAGGAGGAGGAGGAAGCCATGGCGGAAACGGCACCCGTTGGCGCCGACTCGGGATGGGAGCTCGCGAATCCCCTTACTGACGGCATTTCTAACTTGAGATTTTTGAATCACAGTGATCATTTGCTAGTCTCTTCATGGGGCAGAAAGGTGAGATTATATGATGCGAGCGCTAATTCGTTAAAGGATCAATTCTTACATGGAGGTCCGGTTTTAGATTGTTGTTCCTATGACGATGCATCGGGTTTCAGTGGAAGTGCTGACCACACCGTGCAGAGGTATGATTTCAGCACCAGAAAGGAGGATATATTGGGCAAGCATGAAGCTCCTGTTCGTTGTGTTGAGTATTCATATGCAGCAGGTAAGGGAAGGTCCATACGTTTACCTTGCTTCTACTTTAGATTCAAAGCTTTTTAAGAAGGATCATTTATGTTCAAGAATGTAATGGTTCAAAAAAAGGATTATTGAACTGGCTTGTTGGATGGCATGAGTGGGCCCCTCTTCGACTTGGAAGCTGGTTACTGGCAATGCTCTTAGTGTGGAGCGCATGGGCTGTAGGTTGCTGCGTTGCTAGCAGGGGTTGCCACGGGTGTTTCCACCATCGATGCTAAGCAACATTCGGGTGACACGTTGGGGTCATTTAAATGAATAACGAAAGAGAGGCTCGCACTTGGACGATGGAGGATGGGTGATGCATGGGGACCTTTAAACGAATGACATGGCTCTATGGAGATCATAGACGTAGCGATGGGGGAGGAAATCTATGGCTCACGGTGGACCTCGCGCCATCAAAATGATCGGGAGATAAAGAAAGAGACTATTGCGGTAAGAATACCACCCTCATATGTGTCATCCTCCTAGCTCGTCGCATGCTCATAAAGTGGTATGAGAAACAACCGATGACCCATGCGATACCCCCTTTGGGGATGTTATAAAAGTGAGGTAGTTCTTTTCCGGAAACCCATTTTTTGAAACAGATGATAGAGGAAACAATGCTCGGCTTTTATAGACTCCGACGTATCGAGTGCAGGTCCTGCATTTATAAATTGATAGAGGTTTTCTTAAGTTTCTCCCCATGACAAGTCGACTGCTCGGTGTTTAGTCAGACATTGCAGCTCCTTTCTTTCTTGGGTTCACTCTTAGATGATGCCTCTGTTATTGAGATAGGATTTTTTTTTTCTTTTCTTTTTGTTGTATAAATTTGTTTCAAAGGTTAATGAGATTACTTTCAACTCGTCTCGTTAGCTGAGTATGGAAATGTTGATGTTGTATGTTTAGGGCTAATTCCACCTTTTAAATATGTTAATAATTAGCATTTATATTTCTTTGTAAATTCCAGTTATGAATATGTTTATTAGATTTTAATCGCTAACCTTGAATGATACATAAAAAGTTGTTAATTTGGAGTTTCAAGAAGTTACAGGGTTGAACCCTTTTACGAGCTTAAGTTTTTATACTTGTTAACTATGTTTAAAGACCTAAGTCTGGGCGAGTCTAGACTCGATCCCGTGACCTCCGTTTAGTACATGTAAAGACGCCCTAACTATAATTATTACTTACCTCATTACTAACTTGTCAATGGTATTAAGGGTTCGTTTCTTTCTTTTTTTGTTTTTAGGATTTATAGTGATCACATCATGCCTGGGCGTTCTCTTTGATGAGACTTGGCCATGTGATCTTTTATATACAATGTGTTGCTATCAATCTCATTTAAGTGAAAAGAATATATCGATGCATATGTAAGATGACGTCGACTTACCCTAGTTGTAAACTCTGTCACCGGTATTACTTCGAAGCCTTTTTAGTTTGTACTCATAATTTAATAATTTTTCTGGAACAACATTGGTATTGTCTGAATTTGATTTAGTAGTTGTTATTATACATTGTATAATATAGTTCTCAGAACTAAGTTTTAGTTTGGTCTATTTATATATTATCCTGTACGATGCAATATAATCATGCTGGGGTTTTGAAATAAACTTTGAACATAATATATATTAGTTTCATAAGCAGTTATATATATATATATATATATATATCGTTCAAGTTCTGTTTCTGTTATGCTTTCTAAATATATGGAAAAGGCTCTTCAAGTTATCTCCCCTTTTGTTGCAGACTTCATGTTTGTTTGTTATTTTCTAGTAAATTTCACTAAAATTCCAGGTGTAGTTAGGCCCTAAGGTCTCAGTGTTTAAACCTTGCACTCTGATACCACCTGTAATGCCCCTCTATCCAGAAGGGCACCGAAGTTCTAGATTTTGAAATCAAGTTTTGTAACCAGCTCCTAGCAGGGTTGTTTTTACTTTCTTATTTATTCCAATAATAACTAAGTATCATTATGCTTTCATTATGCTAATTTTCTGCATAATTTTAGTGATTAGAAAATGTCTAACAGTATACAGTGCACCTACATATAGTAATTTTAACAACATACATATAATTGTAATTTCTTGCATAATACTCAGTATATTGAAATATAAATCATTTTTCTAACTACCAGTAGAATACCTAGACCGATGTAGATTGTATATTGTCCCCTTGCTCCTGTAGCCTTTCCCATCCAAGCTTTTATACCAAAAATGGATGAACCACCCTGCCAACCAGCTCTTATTGTGTTGGCCCTAGGAAACCGACGGGTTTCCTAGCCCCCGAGCCCACAAACCAATAATCCCGACAGCCACTTTCCTTAGTACCTTTCCATAGCTCAATAGTAATTTTTCTCTGAGTTAACCCCACCTCAGTCTTTGAGTTTCCCACCTCCTCAAAGCTTCGAGTTGACCCCCTCCTCGGCATTCCTCCTTTTCCTCAAAATACTAAGTGTCTTCTCCCCCAAAAACCAACCCCCCGACTACTTTGTTAAATCCCCTCTTTATAGAAATCTTCCTCCTTCATAAATTCATAACTTCCATATCACTCCACCGCCCTAGCTGTCATGATTTTAGGAAGTACAAATCATTAATGCAACACCCTTTTCAAGGTAAAATGATGAATATATATATATTATTTTAAATCATCCAAGTTTCTCTCCATCAGTGGAATTATTAAATAATTTATTTAAACAAACCCTTTTAATTTACTTGGAATGATTCTGTCCATTAATTAAATGAATAATCTATTTAATAAATTATTCAATCCACTATGCTTTATAAAAAGGATTATTATGATTATTATTATTAATTAAATAATAACAATAATAACAATAATAATTAATAATAATAGTAATTAAATTAATTGTGAATAGTAATTAAAATATTTATTTGTTTAATTAATAACCGTCAACATAGTACCTCTGGGTATAAATAATGAAATATACTTAATGGTTTATTTAATCATGAACAACAATTATATAGCACACTCTTCTAGTATTAATATTTAACTATCATACTTCATATTGAAGACACCTTCACTTGAGGATACTTGCAATTGATGACACTTATTTTAATTGTTCATTACAATGTTTACATACAAAGACTAATTAACTTATTTTACACATTAGAACTTGATAATATTTTACTAATTAAGTCATTCACTAAATACTTAATTGAGTTATCTATGATAACTTATAACATTTTTAAATCTTGATAAGTATGTTGTAAACCAATATTATCGCGCATGGACATAATGTGCATACGTGGCCAGCGTATACACAAGACGGACATGTACTATAAACATACGTTATATTTCCTATGCATAACAGCTAACTAATACTAATAATACTTTATGCAAACTGAACAAGTATACATTCATCATAATATTACTAAAACATCATCGGTTATTTTATCAGTTAACCTTTAAGATTTTATTTCATTATTTTTATGATTACATTTGTTCAATCAATCAGGTACAAGGAAAGCTACCTACTACCACTAACTCAAGATCAACGAATACCCAACCCTCAACAGTACTAACTATCATATCCTCCCATCCTAACCTACGTCCACATCCTCCCTATCCTTCCTCTGCTAGTACAAAAGTGGGTGTCGGACTCACCGGCCTGACCACATAGAACTTGAGAGCGATAGCATCGGCTGAACAGCGGACCTATCCTCCCCTAGCAGGAATCCGACCATCGTCATCACAACTACATGGGGAGCGTGTCTCAGCACGGCCCTCCCATGACTTCGGGTATCATAGGAACATAGGGTGGGCAATACATCCATCCCTCTCAACATACTGGGTCTCCGCCCTTATCAACTCATACTTTGTTGCTCTCGAGATTATTGGTTTGTGTCATCGTATCATCAAATTTGGTAACCAAGGCTCTCTGCAAAATATGTACTATACCATACTTCATATCAAGTATCCCGCTATTGCATAGCCCCGATATCCTGCGAATTAGTACTTTGCAGGCATACATTTATAACAATATTTCCATTCTATCATCGTCTGATCCATATTGTCAACATTATTTATTTCATCACATAAAATCATTAAATCGATCACAGCATAAATACCACATCATATATATTACATTTCATCCAAGACGATTATTAAACATACACCGTCATTATGAAAATAAAAGAATCTCGTGATAACTACAACATAGTAACCACATATACCTAATAACATTATGAGGATGGTAACCTCATAACATCATAACCGTAATATCAGCATGGGCATAGTAACATCCTAAACATAGTAGCAACATATCATCATGTCTAACATGCCGAAAATATAGTTCACTCTGTCTAGCTGAGTCGAACAGATAACAAGCAAATAAAGTGAAAGGTGTCTAACTCATAAACACACCTAGTCAAAATATGGGGCATTACAATCATGCAAAGAGAAATCTGTGAGTGCAAAAGAATTTGTGAGAGAAGAGGGAGCATTGGATGAATACACTCCAATAATATGACCTAGAAATCAATCCTGCTAAAATCGTGAAGGGACAAGGACTATGTAAATTGGAAACTAATGCACAAGACTCCAACCATGACAATGAAAGATTGGAGGAGGAATTAGCTATGCTCAAAAGATAAGTTTTATATGTCCCCTCCTCCAGAAATTCATGGTATTATGAAATAAAATATTATCTTACCTATGGAAGTGCTACATAATACTTGTATTCTCATAAATGCATGGCTCTCACATTGAAATATTCACAATACTAGTTAATTAATGGAATCATGTTTCGCCAAAATTTTGATGATGTGCTACTAATATGCCTTGAGAAGTAGAAAGCAAACAAATTTCTCTTTGAGCTCCATGATGGACCACCTAGATGAAATATTGGAGGTGACAAAACATCTCCTAAAATACTCAGAGTGGGATATTGCTGACCTACCTTGTTCAAAGGTGCTCATGGATGAAATCTTGAAGGTGGGTGTCTATTTGGTGAGGATTGGAGCGTGATTCTCTCATACGACAATAGTTTGGCCGATCTTTAAACAATTTAAACATGTGCCTGTGTTGAAAGAGGGCTTGAGATAGTTTTTTTTAATGGTTTGTTTATAGAACTGATGAAGAGGTAGAATCAATGAGACTTGAAGATCTTAGTGCCTATGTGAAGGAATGTCGTGATGCGGACTTTGAGGTCCTATCTCATGACAGCGAGAGAAGATGATAGGTTTGTGTTTACATGTAATCTATAATTTTTTCATTCATTTTGAATTAACATTTTGGTTGTTATATCTGTGGCTTTGTAAATTTATATATATAACAATAAATGTCAAATAAATGTTCATTGATTGCAGTTTTCTAGATTGTGAATGAATATGAATTTAGAGTCTCCTCTAATGAAAATGTAGAAGGACATGGGGAGGTACATTTTGTTAAATATCTATATTTATGTTTTAAATGTATTGTATGATGTTATTAAAAGTTCATTTTAATTAATTTATGTATCTCCTTGTTAATGTGAACACATATTTTGAAATTGAAAATGGTTTTATTCACAAGTTCGATTAGGTCCATATTTTTTTATGACATTCCATCTTTGTCACATGGAAATGTAAGCATGCTTTTAACTTTTAGTTTTTATTTAGTGTTAATATTGTTTATTTTACTCATGGAATGTTTTATTTAATAACAAAATTTCAATTTCGGGAAACACGACGAAGTATGGGTGGTGGGGAGGTAATAATTTATAAAGTATTATTCTTTTCAATTTTATTTTCATAAGTTTATTTTAGTTTTTGAATTTAGTTTGAAATTGTTTAATTAGTATGAAATACATATTTGCATTTACATATGCTATGGACATTTGTTATAGGTCGGTAGAAAGGATAGAGGGAAATGTGCAACATAGGATATTGATCCTCCTTTGATATAGATTTTTTATTGGGATCCTTTGTTATGTTTGGAGTAGCATATTGATTTTGGCATTTGAACTAGACTATATTACATATATGTGTTGAGTACATATTGTAGTTGATTGGATGAGAACTTTATTTTTGGATTAAATATACATAATTTACATATATGTGTTCAGTACATATTGTAGTTGTTTTGGATGACAACTTTATTTTTGGAATAAATATAGCATAATTTTCTATAATAAATTCCTATCATAATTTTGCATGATGTCTGTATATGTATGTTTTATGATTTTGTTTCATAATGCTAGTCAATCTGATATAGTAATAATATAGTTCAATTTTGTTAGGACTGAATCTTAAGAACATATTGTGTTATGGCTATGATGTTTCATATCATTGCTATAGATAGACAGTCTTGTATCATGAAAAATATGAATCTCACTAAAATTATCCAAAGCTTGTAGTTTGCAAGTGTTGTATAAAATTTCACTAGCCTAGTCAGTTTTTGACAAGTCTCTATTTCCCCAATTGTTCTAGATACAATTCTTTCTAGCTTGGTAGTGTTGTAATTTGGAAGTGTTGTAGACAATTCCACTAGCCAAATCACTTCTTGAGAAGTCTATATTTCCCCAATTGTCCTAGATATAGTACTTTCTAGCTTGGTAGTGTTGTAGAAAATCATGTATCATGTAAAAGATGAATCTCATCAATGATCCAAAGCTTGTAGTTTAGAAGTGTTGTAGACTATTATGTAAAAGTTTAAATTCATAAATGATTTGTACAATTTGTAACATATATATTTTAATGTTTATGTTTAGTGTTGAATGTTCAACGTTGAAATGGTTTTACGATATTGGTAAAGCTCATGTAGTATGTCTTAATGTTTAAATTAAATATGCAAATCTTATAGTTTGGAAGTGTGTTGTAGACTATTATATAAAATTTGAATCTCACAAATGATTTCTACAATTTGTTAAACTTATTTCTTAATGTTTATGTTAAATGTTTAATTCAATGTTTAAATGGTCAAGTATGACATTAATAAAATCGAAGTAGTATATCTTAATGATTAATGATTGACTATGCTATATAAAAGTTGAATCTTAGAAATGATCTAAAGCTTCTATTTTGGAAGTGTGGAAGTGTGTTGTAGACTATTATGTAAAAGTTGAATCTCATCAATGATTTGTATAAACTTAGTATGTCTTAACGTTTATGTTTAGTGTTTAATGTTCAATGATGAAATGGTTTTAGAACCATTTGGTATTTAGCTCAAGTAGTCTGTATTAATGTTTAATGATTAACACACATGCATGATTTGTAAAAGATGATCATCATAATTATGCTATGAAAAAGATCAATATCATAATTTTTAATGATTAACATGTACATGTATGATATGTAAAAGATGAATCTCATAAATGACCTAAGCTTGTAGTTTGGAACTTTGTTGTAGACTATTATGCAAAAATAGAATTTCATAAATGATTTGTGCATTTTTTAGTACATGTCTTAATGTTTATGTTTAATGTTTAGTGTGAAAATGGTCTTACATCATTGTTTAATGCATGTGAAAATAAATTAATATTTGCACATATAGATGTAATAGCAAAGTAATTGGTGTTATAGATGTGATTGAAATCATGACAAATGGGGATAACGATCTTTTGGTTTCTAATGACAAGTAAGGATTATAGGATTGTGAAGCTTATGTTGAATTAGAGTAATGGTTAGACACCAAGTTGAAGAATATTTACCAGTTTCTTTCCTAACCATTGCTTTAATTTAGCATAAGCTTCACAATCTTGGAATCATTTCTTGTAATTAAAAATCGAAAGATCATTATCGCCATTCTCCACGATTTCAGTCACATCTATAACACATATTACTTTTCTATTACATATATATGTGCAAATATTAATTTATGTGAAAACATTTTTAAATTTCATAGTGATCATATAAAAAACTATTAAATACACAATGATAAAAAAAATATTAAAAACATCACAATAAAACTTAATAATTTAAAAAACTAATAATTTCAAAAGTTATTTTATTAGGTTTAATTGTTAGAATGTGAAGGTCAAAAGTAGATTCAGGATGGTAGTGGAGGATCCACTATCGTTAATTCATCCCTTAAAGGTCCTTTCGGACATATGGAGACCCAAATCGACATTTTTGGGTGTCAAATTAACAAAGTATAAAGTACATGAGAAGGAATGCCAGTTATAATGCATATTCAAGTAAACAATTAAACACATGTACACAATCCACAATCAACAATGTACATCCCAAATAAAACAATATATCGATTCATCAAAGATTACAATGTTTGGTTGATTCAATACAAATCTAATGATGATAGAACATAATATATCTAATATACATGCAGAAGATGTCGAGTTTGCAAGGCTGCTTAAAAACATCTCAATTGGATGTCATCCTCAATTATTCATTCACGATCAACTTTGGTCATTTTCCATCTTTTAGTTTTTAACATTTTCTTCGTTGGAACTTTTATTAATTTTATTCGAGTTGCACATACTAAATGACTATATTGGTAGCATATGACATTGGTTTCATAGTTCTTAAAGTAAATATAATTTTCTCTTTCATGGGTTTCTTGGAAAAAATAACGTTTTAATATTATGGATCCTCTCTCATATGTAAATCCTTTGTTGTTGTATTCCTCCAGTAAATTCATCTTTCTTTCAGTGCATCACATCAAATAATATTTCACTTTTTCTTTGTTTTATATGGGTGGAATCATAGAAAAAAATATATCATGTAGTCAATGTCAATGTTTTTTAAATGCATTATCGAACACTTGAAGAATATATCAAATAGGAGACATTGATGTATTCCCACTATTCAATAGCGAGGGACACTGCCACTGATGACTGCAATCCCCAAGGTACTATCCGAAACTCTAAACTTCATTCCCAGAGTACAATTAGTTGAAGTCGATGGGAAGAAGTCCATTGGAAGGGAGGTGTTAAGGAATCCTCCATCATCCAACACGTGGAACACTCATAAGATTGAGCTAATTTGGAGTAGGACTAATATAAGATGAAACATACTGACACCAGGATGGTTGACACATGAAGTCAAGGTTACTGCAGAATGGCCGACACAGGCTGTATCCTTGAACAGTGAGGACGACACAAAATTGACTTAGGCAGCTTTTAACATGACAGGAACGTGATATAAACCTACAATGTAGGAGACATTAGCATATCCTCCATATGATTGGAAGAATAACAAATCGGAGGAGTGAAAAAATATGAGATCAGGTTCACCCTAAAGTAAAAAACTGAAATCCAACTGAATGATGGACTCAAATAGGTGCTTTGTTCAAGGACATGACTGACTAAATTCCTTTTATACCGAAAAGATTTCTGATACCGTTCTCTTCCCTTTTTCTTTTTATCAAAGAATATCCTTCTTGTTGGTTTTAATGAGTCCAAGAAAGCAGACTCAATAGTCTTTCTTCATTTTTTACAGAATTTGAAGAAAAGATAGACGAATACTCTATAACACTGATCCATGGATTTTAATATCAAGCCTGGATCGGTTTATTCTCACCGGTGTTTTCTTTTTTGAGGAGTCTGAAAAACATAAACAATAACTCCATACACCTACTTGTGGATTTTAGTATCGAGCCCGAGTTGGTATGTGCTCGCCGGTGTTTTCTTGTTTAAAGAGTCTGAAAAACTTAAACAATCCTCTATATACCTTCCCATGGAATTCACATCGAGCCTGAGTAGGTGAATGCTCGTTGGTGTTTTCATCTTTCGAGAGTCTGAAAACCCTAAAGAAGACTCCAAAAGGTCCTTTTTTGTACAGTTAGTATCCTCACCCGAAAAAGTGTAAAACAATGAGAGAAGAACTCTTCTAGCCACGTATGACTAGACTATTCCTTTTTCGTAAATAATCCACACAAGTCCGGAAAAGGGGTAAACTTATACTTAAGTAGATGTCACTTCAAATCCTTTAACGAGTCTGGAAAGACAACTATACTCGGAAATCTTGTCATATTTAAAGAGTCTAACAAGAGCATGAAATAACTCTATAAAAATATTTTTCGTAAAGGTTTAACGAGTCCAAAAAAAGTAAACTCGTGACCTCCTTACTATTTTTAACAAGCTCAAAGGAGATATGGAAGAATGCTCGTAGTATCCTTACTGTTTTTAACGAGCTCAAAGGAAGAGGGAGAAGACTGCTCGTAACCTCCTTATTGTTTTTAACGAGCTCGAAGAAAAGGTGGAAGAATGCTCCTAAGTGGATCAATGTCCAAATGAATGGTAGATTGCATTATAGAATCTAAGAAAACTTCATCAGAAGCAAGTATATCATCCCAGATAGAACACATCTAAACATTTAGATGGAGTCATTACCTGGTCAATTATCGGGACCCAGTCCCAAGAAGGTAAGCATGAATTCATAGGCTTATTCTCAGTAGAAATTGGACTCAAGGAACAATATGATACATAATTTGATTGTGGCATGGTAGTGCCTACTGGCGAGGGATATACTTGGTCTATAGTTGGGTAATAAGAGGGATCAACAAATGCAAGATGATCGATAGTGACAATGCTTTTGTTGTGAGGAAAATGCATCACATGAAAGAGTGTAGACACCACAGCCTACATAGCATATAAGTAATCATGACCTAGGATCATATCAAAGTCCATAGGGTCCTTTAAAACCATAAAATTAACTAAGACTATTTTTCCAACCATTGTAACGGGTACTTGAGGGAGGAATCCCAACAGTTCACTAGGTCTTCTATCAAAGGTCAACGGCCAATTAACATCTGGAACAAGGTTAGGGAAACCTAAATCTCTCCAAGGATAAGGGGATAGTATACTAATAGAGGCTCCTTAATATACAATACATTGATGAACCGCATGGTTTCCGATATCAACCTTTATCTGGAAAGGTGTAGAAGAAGGAAGATGAGGCCCAATTAGACTATTCCAATCAAATGAAATGATCCCAGAGCTTGTTAGGGGTTCACTCGGAACAAATGAAGTGCCCCCCATTTTAGAAACATCTGAACTAGTAATGCAAAAGACTTCAGGGATAGGTGCATCAGTCTCTGAAGGATTGATGGGATCAGTTGAAGATTGCATCGATTCAATCACTTCACTCTTTGAAGTAAGAGTAGAGTTGACCAAATATTGCATTGGTTCAACCATTTCATCAACCAGATGTTTACTAGGTTGTGGGGAATCTATAGGCAATTTAGGAGTAGAGAATCCTTCAGACATGGACCACACTCTCCGCACCTCTGGAATAGCAGGGCATAGGTGAGTAAGGTGATCTCCCTTACAAAGTTTACAAGGGAACTTTGGCTTTCGTCCTATAAGACTAGAATCCTTTACAACATCAATACTCTTAGCATGACTAGCATTGGCTGACAGCTTTTCCCCAGCATGACTTGTAGTGGCTTGTTGCTCAGAAGCAGAAGAATTTTGAACTATGGACCACACTCTTTGCATTTCTGGAAGTACAGGGCACAAATAGGTCAGGTGGTCTCCCTCGCAAAACTTACAAGGGAACTTAAGCTTCTATTTATTAGGTTTGTCGACAATGTGAACTTTCTCAACGTTACTTGCAGTGGTTGATTCAGTGTCTCCAGTATGACTCACAATAACTGGTGACTTGTCATTAATATGACCAACAGTGATCAATGACGCGTCCTCAACATGACCAACAGTGGTTGAAGACATGCTTTCAGTATGATTTGCAGTTACTGAAATTTTTCTCCTAGCATGACCTCTAGAGGCTAGGTAGGTGTCCCCAACATGAATTTCATAGGCTGGGTGGGTTCCCTTTGCATGACTTTTAGAGGCTGGGTGGGTTCCCGAATCATGACTTCCGGAGGATAGGTGACTAGGTTCAGTATGATTTACAGTGACTGAGGTGAGTTCTCCCAACATGACCACCAGAGGTTGGGTAGGAACCCCCAACATGAATTCCAGAGGTGGGGTGGATGCCCCCAGCATGACTTCCAGAGGCTGGGTGGATGCCCCCTTGCTTTGGCATCTTCTCTCTATTCTTCCTCCGTCTATTCCTTTTAGACTGTTGGTTACTAGTATTACTATTTTAACCACATGAGGTAGAAGGAGGAGGAGAAGATGTTACTGGAGAAGCAGGCATAGGGTTCTGATGCTCTTGATGTGAAGTGCTTACTTGAGAAGCATCAGGAGCATGCAAGGCATTCGAAGTGGAAAACAACCAAACCGATAGCCCTATAGTGAATCCCAGAAGATTCAAGTAGCCATTAAGGGAGTAAAAAAGTTCCCAATGAATGGAAAAGAACAAGGATCCCCTTGAATAGGGGTCCCTTGATTGGTGCTCACCGGAATGATAGCCATATTTTCCAAATCAATGAGCAAGAAGTCTCTATGTCCAACTAAGAAAAAGCAGCACAAAGAGCACACCACTAGAAAGGTCCTAGGTAATCCAAACCATGAAAACAGATTCCTTCCGGAGCGAAGTCTGGGATGATTAGGGCCCAGAACAAACCAACGAAGGATGAAGAATAGTTACCAGGGGTCCACATACAGGTCCTCTGGGTGCAAGCGTTTGAATCACCAAACCACCTTCCCAAATTTCTGTAGAGGGTTTCCTCCCACGTCTGTCCTGGGTACAATAGAAATAGCCTTCTATCGTCACCTTTGTAGAGCCCTAGAATATGGATACTAAGGATACCAAAATAACGAAAAATACCTGGGGGGACAGTCGTCAGTTTATCCAAGACGCATGGGCAGGGTAGCAAAGCCTAAAATCCAAGAGTACTTAATGTACTAGTGGACCCCCATACGCGAATTAGCTCTGGTGTATGCTCGAAAAGAAAGTGAGGGGGTATCCTCAACAGTTCCAGTCTCACACGAACTCATGCTTAACTCTAGTTTGAGTGGAGTGTTCCCATGATACTTTGATATAAGTGGATTTTCCTAAAAGATTGTCTCACTATGATTTTTTAGCAATAAAACGATTTCAGGAAGTTTAAAGTCATGTACCTCGAAATCCTATCCTAAGCTAGTTGGTGTAGCGTCAAACCTATATAGAAAATTTACTAATTTATTTTATTAGATGTTATTTTTAGAGGTTGTTTCTTACTCAAAAGGTAGTGATGTGTGTGGTATGGTTATGACAAAAGTAAAGTGCATATAAACAAATGAAACTTCACAATTCTTCTTTTTCGTTTGTTCTTTCAAAACAAAAATTTAAGCAAACTAAGCATAAAAAGGTTTCTTTTTCAAATTTTTTTTTAATTTTCAGAGTAAATAACAAAAAAATCTATCATGCCTCGAAAAATAATGGCAAATCTTAGAACTAGGTTACCAATTTTCAATTTTGATTTCTTTCTCTATTCGTAAAAAGAAAATGAATCTAAAAAAAGGAACAAGCAAGATCTATCAAGAGTGGGTAAAGATTAAAGGCCCGATGGATTATACCAATAAAATCCAAAGACTGACAAAGCCTTAACCTATAGAGTTGTTTAAGTGAAAAAACTCTAGATTTGGAACAAGATGCAAAAGAAAAAGGAAAAATTGATGCATGCCATGGAAAAATAGACCTCAAAGAAAACCAAATATAAGTCTCCTAGAGCAGAATAACTAAGCGGTTAGTCCCCAACGGAGTCACCAGTCTGTTGTTCAGGATTTCTACCTTATAGTGAGGAGATGGACACTACCAACTGGGCGGGGTTGACAGGTAAACACATTGATTATACTGCATTTGGTTACTGCAAAAGAAAGAGATCGAGATTGAGAGAAATACCTCTTTTCAACGGTTGGTCCTAGCTTTCGCTTGGTCTCCTATTTGCTCTTCTACTTGACGAGCCTACAATACAAAAGAACCTTCCTCAACGTATCTTGACCATATAACATATGATGAAATTATAAAACAATTTAACATCAACTGTAATCAAGAATTAATCTAAATAGACATACAATCAAATATATATCTAATTTGGGACAGGAAGGGTGTTTTGACCTTTTTATTGTCAAAGAAACATGAAATCAGTACCATATACCTGACGTGTAGAGATGTTTCTGCAATCGGATCCTGGGATTTTTCTCTTCACACTAACTTGGGACTTTCCTCCAGCGTAACAATGCTTGAATCCTTTCTTCTAGGTCCCTCTCTCATGGATCCTCCTTGAATTTATGGGACAAGGTAGGCAATTAGAATTGAGAGGTAGTTGGATTGGGAGGTTGGGGAAGTTGCAGAATGAACTTCAACTAATCCCAAATCGTCAAATTAATATATTTTTGATTTCATCTTAAGAGGTGCACGAGTTTCTCAAGGCATAGTAGTGCACAGGACACAACTTTTGTGTTTTGCAACAAGCGCCAACAACGTTTTCAAGGCGTGCGCTAGTTTCCCTTAAGCAAAGTAGGGCATACTAGAAGGTGTGCACTATTTTACTAGCCAAGGAGTATCGCACATCTCCAAAGATCAGATAAATCAGGGAAATTCCTAGCTGAAGAGGGTAAGTTCAGTCCATACATCATCCAGGGTAATCTTGCTCTTCAATCCATGTTGTCCTTTAGTGTGATCAACAGCGTAATGTGATCACAGATGGAGAAGTGAATATTTGACCTATAACAAATGCCCCCTAATGTGTGAGGTCAGAGGAAAATGATGGCCGAAATACATTATAAGTCCAAGTTAGAGAAGGAGCAAGAAATCGCAGAACCAAGTCACAAAAAACACCTGAAACAACGATCAAGGTCAACGAGCAGTTACAATCTTTAATTCATATAGATGTGTGACATGATCTCCAATACATAACTGGAGATGTATATATAGAGCATGGCCCCTGAAATACAAGCGTGGATCCATGTCAAAATGAGAGATCATCGCCATAACAACAAGCTAGATCTATGTCTCATGAAGAGCCAAAATGAGTGAGGCTCAGTCTTGCACAGCTTGGGCGATAACATAAATATGTTGATGCTATCGGAGTCCCAAGGTCTTCATCCAAAACAACTCAAGGTACAAACCCTATCCATGCGAATAAATGAGCTGAAGTCGAAAATGGGGGGTATCATTTGATTACTGATCATTGATGTATACCATTAACAAACATGAGGGATTCCATCAATAATGATAATGGGGCCCAAGGTACCTAGTACGATCCAACAAGTGTGAATAAGAGGACTTGAAGTCGAACACTTGAGGAACCTATCGAATAAGAGATATTGATGTATTCCCATTTATTCAATAGCGAGGGAAACTGCCACTGATGACTGCAATCCCTAAGGTACTAACCGAAACTCTAAACTTCGTTCCCAAAGCATAATGAGCTGAGGTCGATGGAAAGAAGTTCACTGGAAGGGAGGCATTAATGCATCCTCCATCATCCAACACGAGGAGCATTCACAGGTATGAGATGATGTGGAGTAGGACAAGTAACAAGATGAAACAAACTGACACCAGGATGGCCGACACATGAAGTCAAGGTAAACTGCAGAATGGCCGACACAGGTTGTATCCTTGAATAGTGAGCACGACACAAAGTGACTTAGGTAGTTTTCAACATGAGGGGAAATGATATAAGTCTGCAATGTAGGAGACATAACAAACCCTCCATATGATTGGAAGAATAACCAACCGGGGGAGTAAAAACTCAGAGATCAGGTTCACCCTAAGGCCAAAAGCTAAAACCCAACTGACATGAAAGACTCAAGTAGGTGTTGTGTTCAAGGGCATGATTGACATAACTGCCTTTGAAACTGAAAAAGATGTGATATACCCTTTTTATCCCTTATTCTTTTTATAAAAGAATATCCTTCTTGTTGTTTTAATGAGTCCAATAAGAAAAGAAAACTCAATAGATCCAACCATGTAAATAGTTTAACGATCCCATGGAAGGAAGGATCGGGACCTTCTTCATTGTTTACCGAGTTTGAAGAAGAGATAGAAGAATACTCTATAATACTGATCTCTGTATTTTAATATCGAGCCGAGATCTGTTCTTACTCGCCGGTGTTTTCAATTTTAAAGAGTCCAAAAAAATTAAACAATAACTCCATACACCTACTTGTGGATTTTAATATCAATCCCAAGTAGGTTAATGCTCATCGGTGTTTTCCTGTTTATAGAGTCTGAAAAACTTAAACAATCCTTTATTTACCCTCTCATGGATTTCACATCGAGGCCGAGTAGGTGAATGCTTTTTTGGTGTTTTCATGTTTCGAGAGCCTGAAAACCCTAAAGAAGGCTCCAAAAGGTCCTTTTTCGTATAGTTAGTCCCCTCCCTCGAAAAATTATAAAACAATGAGAGGAGAACACTTCTAGCCATGGATGACTACAATATTCCTTTTTCGTAAGTGATCCGCTAAGGTTCGGAAAAGGGGTAAACTTATACCAAGGTGGATGTCGCTTCAAATCTTTTAATGAGTTTGAAAGGACAACTATACTCGGCAATCTTGTCATATTTAAAGAGTCAAACAAGAGCGTGAAAGAACTCTATAGAGATTTTTTTCGTAAAGTTTTAACGAACCCAAAAAAGTAAACTTGTTACCTCCTTATTATTTTTAATGAGCTCAAAGGAGATAAGAAGAATGCTCATAACTTCCTTACTATTTTTAACAAGCTCGAAGTGAAGGTGGAATAAATGCTCATAGCCTCCTTACTGTTTTTAATGAGCTTGAAGAAAAGGTGGAAGAATGCTCGAGACTTCCTTACTATTTTTAACGAGCTTGAAGTGAAGGTGGAAGAATGCTCATTTGTGGATCAATGTCCAAATGAATGGAAAAATGAATTATAGACTCTAGGAAAACTTCATCAGATGTAAGTATATCATCCCAAATAGAATGCATGTCTAAACATTCAGATGGACTCATCACCTCATTAATTGCCGGGACCCAGTCCCGAGAAGGTAAGCATGAATTCAGAGCCTTCTTCTCAGTAGCGATTGGACTCAAAGAAAAATATGCCACAATATTTGATTGTCACATGGAAATGCCTACTGGCGAGGGATACACTTGGTCTATAGTTGGGTAATAAGAGGGATCAAACAATATAAGCTGATCGATAGTGACAATGCTTCCGTTGTGAGGAAAATGCATCACACGAAAGAGCATAGACACCACAGCTTGCATAGTATATACATAATCATGCTCAAGGATCATATCAAAATCCATAGGGTCCTTTAAAACCATAAAATCAACTAAGACTGTTTTTCCACCCAAAGTAACAGGTACTTGAGGGAGGAATCCCAATGGTTCACTAGGTCTTTTATCGAAAGTCAACGACCAATTAACAACTGGAACAAGGTTAGGAAAACCTAAATCTCTCCAAGCATAAGGCGATAAGACACTAACAGAGAACCGCATGGTTGACGATATCAACCTTTATATGAAAAGGTGTAGCAGAAGGAAGGCGAGGCCCAACTAGACTATTCCAATCAAAGGAAATGATCCCAGAGCTTGGTAGGGGTTCACTTAGCACAGATGAAGTGCCCCCCACTTCCAAAACATCCAAACTAGTAATGCAGAAGACTTCAGGGACAGGTGCATCAATCGCCGAAGGACTGATGGGATCTGTCAAAGATGTCATCGATTCGATCATTTCACTCTCCGAAGGAAGAGTGGGGTTGACCAAATATTGCATCGGTTCAACCACTTCATCAACCAAAGGTTGATCTGGCTGTTGGGAATCTATAGACAGTTCAGGAGCAAAGGATCCTTCAGACATGGACCACACTCTCCGCACCTCTGGAATAGTAGGACACAGGTGAGTAAGGTGATCTCCCTTACAAAGTTTACAAGGGAACTTTGGCTTGCATCCTATAAATTGAGATTCCTTTACAACAATAGTACTCTCAGCATGACTAGCATTGGCTGACAGCTTGCCCCCATCATGACTTGTAGTGGTTGGTTTCTCAGAAGCAAAAGATTTTTGAACTAAGGACCATGCTTTTTGCACTTCTGGAAGTACAGGGCACAAATAGGTTAGGTGGTCTCCCTTGCAAAACTTACAAGGGAACTTAAGCTTCTGTTTATTATGCTTTTCAACAATGTCAATGTTCTCAGCATGACTTGTAGTGGCTGATTCAGTGTCTCCAGTATGACTCACAGTAATTGGTGACTTGTCATTAATATGGCCAGCAGTGATCAATGGTGTGTCCTCAACATGAGCAACAATGGTTGAAGACATGCTTTCAGTATGATTTGCATTGACTGAAAGTTTGCTCCCAGCATGACCTCCAGAGGCTGGGTAGGTTCCCCCAGCATGACCTTCGGAGGCTGGGTGGCGAGGTTCAGTATGATTTCCAGTGACTGAGTGAGTTTTCCCAACATGACCACCAAAGGTTGGGTAGGTGCCCCCAGCATGACCTTTAGAGGCTGGGTGACAATGTTCAGTATGATTTCCAGTGGCTGAAAGATTTCTCCCAACATGACCACCATAGGTTGGGTAGGTGCCCCCAACATGACCTTCAGAGACTGGGTGACAAGGTTCAGTATGATTTCCAGTGACTGAAATATTTCTCCCAACATGAACACTAGAAATTAGGTAGGTACCCCCAGCATGATGTTCAGAGGACAGGTGGTTGCCCCCTTGCTTTGGCATCTTCTTCCTATTCTTCCTCTGTCTATTCCTTTTAGACTGATGGTTACTAGTCTTACTACTTTCACCACATGAGGTAGAAGGAGGAGGAGAAGATGTTATTGGTGAAGCAGGCATAGGGTTCTACTGCTCATGATGTGAAGTGCTTACTGGAGAAGCATCAGAAGCATGCAAGGCATTCGGAGTGGAAAACAACCAAACCAGTAACCCTATAGTGAATCCCGAAAGATTCAAGGTAGCCATTAAGGGAGTACCAATGTTCCCAATGAATGGAAAAGCACAAGGATCCCCTTAAAAAAGGGTCCCTTGATTGGTGCTCCCCAGGATGTTATCCATAGTTTTCGACTCAACATGCCAAAAAATTCTAAGGCCAGAAAACAAACGGCACAAAGAGCACACCACTAAAACGGTCCTAGGTAATCCAAACTAGGAAAATAGATGCCTTCCGGAGGGAATTTTGGGATGATTAGGGCCCAGAATTAACCAACAAAGGATGAAGAACAGTTACCCGGGGTCCACATACAGGTCCTCTGGGTGAAAGCGTTTGAATCACCAAACCGCCTTCCCAAATTTTTGTAGAGGGTTTCCTCCCACATCTGTCCTAGGTACAACAGAAATAGCCTTTCGTCGTCACCTGTGTAGAGTCCTAGATGGTCAAGATACTAAGGCTGCCATAAGTATGAAAATTCTTGGGGGGATAGTCGTTAGTATAGCTGTAACGCATGGGCAGGGTACCAAATCCCGAAATCGAAAAGGATGCCCGTACGCGAGACAGCTCTGGTTTATACTCGAAAAGAAAGTGAGGGGTTATCCTCAGCAATTCTAGTCTCACACGACCTCGTTCTTAGCTCTAGTTTAAGTAGATTTTCCTAAGAAATTTTATTACAGATGGATTGGCCTAAAGAATGTCTTACTACGATTGTTGAGTAAGGAAAATGGTTCCGGATAGTTTAAGTGTGTTCTGATCCGAAACCCTAGCCTAAGCTAGTTAGTGAATTGACAACCCTAAAAAAGAAAAAGTTTCTAATAAATTTTATTAAGTATTCTTTTTAAATGGTTGTTCTTACTCAAAGGTTGTAGTGAAGTGTGTGGCGTGGTTGTGACTGAAATAAAAAGTACATAAAAGTAAAGAACTTTCAATTCATTGTTTTCCAAAACTAAATATAAGCAAACCTAAAACGAAAACTCTTTTTGTGTTTTCTTTTGATATTTCAAAGTAAACTATTCTACTTCAAAACAAAGATAGATCTTTAGTACTAAGCAACTTAAAACATTTTTGTCTTTTTCTGATAACTGTAAAAGAAAGAGAACTTGTAAAAAGTGCAAGTAAGACCTAAATATATAGTGCGAGTAAGACAAAGATTTGAAATGGCTCAAAACAAACGAATTGGAAGACTCGAAGAAGAATCAACCTACCAAGTTTTTGCAAAAGAAAAAATTTGGGCTTGGAAACAAAGCGCAAAAGAAACAAGGAAAAAGAGACACTCTTAAGTAGAAAGGCAGACCTCAAAGGCTGCTCCCAAGCATCAAACCCTAAGAAAACGCTAAGCCAAGCAATGAAGTAGGCAAGTGAACCAAACAAAGAACTTACCAACACATAGACTTTGAAAGAAATCAAACTAGGAAAGCTTCGACTCACTTGGACTAAACTGAAAAAGAAAATAGAAAGTATCTAAACCAAGCTGCTTTTCAAAGCAACCCTAAGGACTTCAACCTAGGTCAAACCCTAATGAAAAGGATAAGAGACTGAGGAAGCATGCTAAAGTTGTGACAAACAACAAATGTTATGAACACAAGGTTTGTATGATTGCAACCAGCAACTAGGGCCAGAGTGTGTAGCTACGTCCAAAAGAAAATAGTGCACGAACTTCAAAAAGGTTAGAAAGCAACTAAGACACTTAAAAGTACTCAAGCGAGTGAAAACCAACTAAAAAGACTCAAGGGATGTCAACAAGACTCAAAAGAGACATGGAAGTCTCAAAGGTCAATTAAGAAGGAAAAGTAACAGGCTGGAAGTGGAAACAAACCACTGAAAATCAAACCCTAACAAAAAACTGGACACTACAGAAAAATGCACTACTGTGCAGTGCAGAAACCAGCGCACATTGGGATATGTGCACTACTATGTAGTGTAAAGAGCAGTGCCCATCAGGAGATATGTGCTACTATTACTAGGGAAGACTAGTGCACGGCTGTCAAAAAGACAGAAACATGATTTGCAATAGCCAACTGCGATGAATCAAGTAGCAAGGAACAGTAAACATAGGCCTAAAAACCTCTCAAAGAATCAAACACTGAAAAAAGGGGCTGGAAGAAAACCAAATATAAATCTCCTAGAGCAGAATAACTAAGCGGTTAGTCCCTAGCGGAGTCTCCAGTCTGTTGTTCAGGATTTCTACCTTATAGTGAGGAGATGGACACTACCAACTGGGCGGGGTTGACAGGTAAACAAATTGATTATACTGCATTTGTTTACTGCAAAAGAAAGAGATCGATATTGAGAGAAATACCTCTTTTCGACAATTGGTCCTAGCTTTCGCTTGGTCTGCTATTTTCTTTTCTGCTTGACGAACCTGCAATACAAAAGATACCTTCCTCAACGTATCTTGACCATATAACATATGATGAAATTATAAAACAATTTAACATCAACTGTAATCAAGAATTAAGCCAAATAGACATACAATCCAATAGATATCTGATTTGGGACAGGAAGGGTGTTTCAACCTTTTTATTGTCAAAGAAACATGAAATCAATACAATATACCTGACATGTAGAGATGTTTCTGCAACCGGATCCTGGGCTCCTTCTCTTCACTCTAACTTGGGACTTTCCTCCAGCGTAACAATGCTTAAAGCCTTTCTTCTAGGTCCCTCTCTCATGGATCCTCCTTGTATTTATGGGACAAGGTAGGTAGTTGGAATCGATAGGTAGCTGGATTGGGCGGTTGGGGAAGTTGTAGAACCAACTTCAACTAATCCCAATTTGTCAAATTAATATATTTTTGATTTCATATTAAGATGTTCATGAGTTTATCAAGGCATAGTAGTGCATAGGATGTAACTTTTGTGTTTTGAAACAAGCACCAACAACTTTTTCAAGGTGTGCACTAGTTTCCCTTAAGAAAAGTACGGCATACTAGAAGGTGTGCATTGGTTTACTAGCCAAGGAGTAGTGCACATGTCCAAAGATCAGGTAAATCAGGGAAATCCTAGCTAAAGAGGGTAAGTTCAGTCCATACATCATCTACGGCAATCTTGGTCTTCAATCCATGTTGTCCTTTTGTGTGATCGACAGCTTAATGTGATCACAGATGGAGAAGTGCAGATTTGACCCTATAACAGCTGATCCTGAGCATCATAAACCAAATAAAAGCATCTGCTAAACAGATAGGGTAGGAAAGCAAACCAAGGAAACTCTACCGCCACACAAAATCAAAAGGAAAAGCTATCAAGAAGACTTCAAACAAACTCAAACTGACCTGACAAAGGTTCATAAGGTATCTAGACAATCCAATATTTCAAAAACACCAAAAGACCCTGACTAAGGTTAAACCCTAAATTAAAAGGTAAAACTCAGGAAAAGTGCACGGGTACCTTATCAAACAACATGCGCTCAGTGCACAATTCTCTAGACATACAACTCGCGTCTAGGGAAAAAGATGCGCTACTGTAACTAGTAGGGAGTTGCGCACAGGTTTCAAAAGACCTAGAAAAGAAGAAAAGACACCTAAAAACAAGACTGAAGTAAGTGAAGCAATAAAAAAGGACTTTCAAGAGGCTAAAACAAGACTCAAAAAGACAGGGGGATGTCTTAATAACAGTCAGAAAAAAGAAAAGAAAAAAAAGAAAAAAGTAGACCCAACCAACCAAAGACTAAACCCTACTAGTCAACACATGCAACGAAAAGTGCGCGCGTAGTATCAAGCAAAACTCAAAAAAAAAAAAAAAAAAAAAGCAAGCACCAAAAGTAGACCCAACCAACCAAAGACTAAACCCTACTATGAAAGGCTCAATCTACAGGAAATTTCATTGTTGTGTAGTCCAATAGTCAGCACATGCAACGAAAAGTGAGTGCGTAGTATCAAGCAAAACTCGCGTCCAGGTAAAAAGATGCGTCCCTATATGCATAGGAGACTCACGCACGGGGACTAAAAGGAAATAAAAGGCTTTGCATAGTTGGACCAAAAATGAATCAAGACAAAGGGAGACAATCAAGGAAACCTGTACAAACCTCACAGAAAGCCAGAAGACTGTAAAAACTGAAGAAAACCTAACTAAGGTCCCCAAAGTAGAAATGAACAGGTGCTCCCCAGCAGAGTCGCCAATTCTGTTGTTAAGGATTATACCCTATAGCAGGGGAAAGGATGCTATCAACGTACATGGGGTGACAGATAGATACATTATATCTAGCATTAATTACTGTAAACAAAACGAGATTAGGATTCAGAAATCAGTACCTTGTTTATGGCGGTTGGTCCTAGCTTTCGCCCAATCTCCACAACAATGTACCTGCAAAATACACAGACTTTCCTCAGCATATCCTGACTATAAATATATAATGATATTAAAGACAATATAAATTTAATTATGATCAGAAATTCAATAGAAACAACATTCCATTGGGACAAGAAGGGTATCTTGATCTTTATTGTCAAAGAAATGCAACCAAATATAGTTTATACCTGATTTGTTCCAAGCACTTCTGCAACCAAGTTCTGGGCTCCTGCTCCTCTCAATGAATTAGAAAATCCTTTAGCGTAACAATAGATTCTTCTTCATTGGCCTTTTCCTCATGGCGTCCCCTTGTATTTATGGCCAATGCAGGAATTTAGATTCATGAGGCAGTTGAATTGGGAAGTTGGGGGAGTTACAATACCAAACTCAACTAATCCCAATTCATAATCTTAATATATTTTTCCATTTCATCTTAATATGTGTGCAGGTATGATACCAGCAAACCTGTGCATAGTATGCAGCTAGTGCTCTAAATGAATTCCGCACATAAATTTTGAGATAAGTGCACGGGTTGTCTTCAATAGAACTTGTGCCTGGTGCGCTAGATGCCAATTTCAAGAGTAGCACACTTCTAATAAAGTATGTAGAAAAATATTGTTTTTAGCTGAAGAGGTGTGATCTCAGCAGTAAATCATCTAAGTTCAATCTATCTCTTCCATCCATAGTGTCCTTTTGTGTGATCGACAGGGAAATGTGATCATGGACAGAGAAGTGCAGATTTGACGGCCTATAACAGTGATGTCGGCTTGGTCGGTTTGGTCAACTTGGTGAATTACTCGAATCATAGTGCTAGAGCTCCTAAAACAAAGATATTAAAGTAATTCATGGATAGGTGATTAAGAGAGTTTAATTACTAACGCTTTGAATTCGATTCATTTTGTTGGCCAACTAGGAAAAATTAAGTTTATGAGCCTGATTTGCAACATAACCAAGCAAGTTGTACAAGTTAATTAGATGGATGGTGAGGTAATAATTATTACTTGAATAACCATAACAGGGTTAGTCTACTTGGGAGACTTGTATAACTCACCTTGTATGTTGATCATTAATTTTGAAACCTTAATTTGGTATTAATGCAAGATAAAACTCTGTGTAATTCATGTACACATACTAGAGAGGATTAGGGTTACGAAAATGAAACCACATATAGTAAAATATAGCTAGAACATGAGGATATACATAGCTATGAAACCTAAGGAGATAATTGACAAAATTAGAGCTGGCAGAGAGGAGGAGAATATGTCAGGACCAAAGAGAACATAAGGTAGATCGGGGTGTTAAAAATTGATTAGAGATCTAATACCTTAACATGATTGGGGAACTCCAAGATTGATTGATTTTTCATTAACGTGCATATTAATACATGGATAACTTACATTTGGTTTCATATTCTAAGAGGTCCTTTGTGTTGAATTTTAACTTAGCAGTATAATTTTCATCTCTTTCAACATTTAATTTCATAATTCATTTCATCCCACAATTATAGCATCATTAATTTACAGCGGAAATAAAATAAGGATCAGTGAAAGATAACCATGCACATGAGACACAAATATTTATCCTCGGAAAACCCATTGAGCTTTTCTCAAAAGAGATTAATCCAATACAAGAACAATACCAAACATGAAGATTAATCCCTAGCATAAGAGTGCACCCTTCTTTCACAAGAAACCATAGAAAACCTTTGAGAGAGATAAGATAACCCCAAAATTACTTCAAATGATATTCACTTGAACCCTCCTTGATAAGTGCACACCAATTTAGAGAGATTAGATTGCTTGTATGTGTGAAATGAAGTGTGAGAACACTTCTATGTATATTCTTCATTTGACATGATTTTTCTCTCTATGGGGCCGACTTGCTAGTTTGAACTTTATCTTTTGTTTATATTCAAGTTGACTTGTCATTTTGTCTTCTAGGGTCAATTTACCCCTTTTACTAGGGTAGTTGTGCTCTTTCTTGCTTTCCACTTTCTCTAGGAATTATTCAATGGATTGTCTTAACTCCTTCGATATTTATTCATCATAGAAAAGTTCTCCTTGTTGATATCTCCTCACATGCCGTCACATTCTTCGCTAGAGCTCTAATGTTGATTTGACCATACTCTAAGAATTCCGAGACACTTCTTAGAGTCAATTTTAAAATTCAACATTAGTTTAGAGTTTGTCTATTATACAAGGATATAAGATCTCCTTGTAACATAGACAAGTCATCTCACTCTATAATAATAGACGACTCCCGCTACAGAGCACTCCCACATGGAGTACCCAACGTGAGCTTTAGCCTACTACCACTCCAGTCAACACATGACTGGACAAGGATAGGCATATGAGCCATAAGACACACAATCAAGGGATACGATGGGGCCATTATTCCTGGTTTGCGAGCCCATCCAGGAGAAGGATCTGCAGAATGTTTGCCCAATTCTAGAACCATGGAGAACATCAACACTCCCTCTTAGTGAGTGAGACATTCTGTGTACACCAAGCTACATACTTTGTGGGAATGTCCTTCAGTACTTCATCTGTACCGCATCTACATATGTACTGTACCTCTACTACATCTTCATCTATACTGCAGTTGTACTGGATCTATACTGCATATGTACTACAACTATACTACAACTATACTGCATTTGTATTGGATCTATACTACATATGTACTACAACTATATGACAACTACACTGCATCTATACTACAAATGTACTGCATCTGTATTATATTTGTACTACATCTGTACTATATCTGTATTGCATGTGTACTATTCCATTAACTTTTGTGAATGATTTCCACTCATTTATCGAATCATCACGATGTTTGGGCCATTCATATCATATGAGCATCTTCCTTCTCATCTGTAAGATCATAATGGTGTCTGGGCCATTCATCTCTCATATGAATTTATGTCACTCATCATCATGGTGTTTGGGCCATTCATCTCTCATATGAATGTCTGCCACTCATCATCACAATGTCTAGGCCATTCATCTCTCATATGAATTTTTGCCCGCTCATCATCACGATGTTACACATCCATTAATTCTCCCTCTCACTAAGAGAGGCATTATCCATCACACCAAGCTTGTCCCTATAGTATACAATTTTTTCCCTAGATAGAGGCTTGGTGAAAACATCGCTTATATGCTCGTCCATGGATATGTACTGGAGATTCACTACTCCCTTCTGCACCATGTCTCTGATGAAGTGGTATTTTATCTCTAGATCAAATAGTCCCGTGACACTTGTTTCAATTCATAGCTATTGTACAAGTGCTATAGAATCATGCTTCCCACTAATCCAGGATATCATAATTGATCCAATCTGAAGAAACACCTCAAGATGCTTCTTTTTCCACTGCACTCCTCCTAGTCAGAATCTTCATATATTTTGCATCTTCACTTCATCATCTAAGACATCTCTTAGATCATGTGAAACCTATACCACACAGGTACCTTAACACATGATTTTCCACACCCCAGTGGAAGAGTCTCGGCTCAACCATAAAGTATCTCAAGGTGTTTATTGAAAAGAAAATATTTCATCAAGGATTTGATCAGCTGTCTGTACATCACCAAATATGAATCTAAAGTGAAATCAATTAGCTTCTCCATATATGCACATCATGGGATCCATCAAATCTGAATATGAATCAAAATCAGTCAGATTCTTCATATTTTCTTCCATAGATATAGCCATGGAATTCCGGTCTACCATCTTGAATCTCTCAGGATCTCAGTTGTGTACTACCTCTAATTGAGGAAGATCTCATCACACCTCAATCCTAATAATCTTAGACTCATAGGCCAACTCCCTCTTACACTTGATGTTGAGCTTCTCTCTTTCCGTAAAGAAATAGATCATCAATCATATAGTACCAAGATCAAATGGTCACCATCAACAAACTTGTAGTAAAGGTTGGAATCCACATCATTCTTGGTGAAATCCAAGCTCATCAGGTACACATCTATATTTCCATATCACATCCTAGGTTCCTGCTTGAGTCCATAAAAATTATTCTATATCATGATCATGTTGTGCTACAGCTACTCCCTATGTGTGGGAGTATATTTATCGCTCTGCATCTAAGTATCCTACTCCCTTTGCATCTGGATACTCTTATCTCTCATTTTCTGAGTATCCTGCATTCACTGCATCTAGATACTCGCTTTTGAACCAATCCTCCCACATCATATAGCTCAGGATCATGGACAATTGTCTGTGCCTATTTATCTATATGTGTCACCTCCCATTAAGTGGGTCTATTGGATATTATCCAAGTTTTTCTCAGGCTATGCAAAAATGTCTAACTCCATAGCCTATATAATGTGCATTCTCTGATGATAATATAGAGTGGATGCTATACCTTATTGATCTACTTGGAGGTCACCATTGACTTCCCTTTAGGTCTCGACACTATTACGCATCATTCTTCACGATAGACTAACATTATTCCATGATGGCTTCTTGATAGCATGTTGACGGACCACTACATAATATCTAATTGGGAGATCCACTTTCTCTGATGGCTCTATTGTTTCGTTTTAAGCATAAATGTTGTATTGGTCATATCTTCCCATAAGAACATGAGTAGATCTTAATCATGGATCTTCATCTCCACAATCTTTTTAATGGACCTATTCATGACAGAAATGTACACAAGGGATAACCATAACTAATTTAAATAGTTATGTTATTCATCAATAACATAACAATTCAATTTGAGCAAAATAAGACTTATCATACAAAGTATAAAATACTTATATTTGTTTGTTTTGTTGGCTCCCTCTTGATCTCTGCCTCCTTGCAGAAATCACTGGAGTTTCTAGGAGGGTTCTCTTCAACCTTGATCTTCTTCTTAGCTTCTGGAACATGCTGAAGTCTTCATCATAGGTCTTCATGGAATAGATCACTAATGACAGTCACATAGTACAAGACATCATCCAAATATGATACTATCATTGGTGTGCATGTATTTTGAGTTTACTACAAGAAATAATCCTTTCGGAGATCATCTACAATCTCCTCAAGTTTATCTTATTTTTTCTTCTTTGATGGAGGTTCATCAACATTGCTTTTTGATGCATGTTGATTTTCCTTCATTTTCCCTTAAGTACAATGGTTATCACAGTAACCAAATTTCCAACAAGTGTAACACTTTATATTTGAAAAATCCTTCTTCCTTTGAGTTGGGGATGATCCTTCACTTGTAGTTTTCTTCTTTTCGAAATTTCTTCTTCCTCTTCCTTTTCTTTCATGAGTTGCAAGAGATTGATTTTCTTCTTCTTGAGGTTTATGTGAATTATTCTTTGATAATATTATGGCCTCTTCTTGAACACAATCAATCCATAGATGACCAAATTTTGGCAACTCCTCTCTTCCACAAACACTTTGAATAAATGATTCCCATGTGGAAGGAAATCCATTAAGGGTCATCATAACAAGTTATGCATCCTCAATAAGGTCTCCAATGGCTTTAAGTTGATATCTCAATTGAGAGACCTTCATAAATTAATTATCCATTGAATCTGAGTTGGTCATCTTCATGCAATGGATTTGATTTCTCAAAGCTAGTCTTCTTTTGGTGGTTTTTCTTTCGAACAATCCTACTAAGGAATCATATATTGCTTTAGAAGTCTTCAACTTAGAGATATGAGGAATCAAGTGGTGTTTTATAGAATCTACCAAGATCCTCTTTACCTTCGCTTCATTCTTCTTGTATTTGGCTTTCTCTCCATGATCATCTTCTGGTTCTAAGATATCCTTCTTTACATAATCATGGATTTAATTTTCTTCCAAGATGAAGACTATTCTTATCTTCTAGGATCTAAAATTTGAAGCACCATCCAATCTGTCTTCCACTCTAAGGTTGAACACCATTTTGAAATTCTGATTCAGAAACCCTAGCAGAAGCTAGGTCAAAATTGAACTTTGTCAAATGTAAAAACTGAGTCCACAAGTAGATGCACCCTACTAGTGCAAGCTCCAAAGTGATAGTATTGAACCCAATCTATGGTAAAAAAGGTTAGAAATTCAAAGCCTTAATTTCTCAATTCTAGTAAAATTAGGTCAAAACTGAATCTTCACGAAAATCATATATGCTTCCATAGATAAGTGTGGCCTCCTAGGGAAAGTTCCACTATGCTATTTTCAAATCCAAATTATGGAGATAAGTGTCCAAACTTGGAAGCCCTAGTTTCCAATTTAGGGCATGAATAGTCTTTCGCAATGTCTTCTATTTAGTACTACTATGATACCATGTTGAATTTTAACTTAATAGTATAATTTTCATCTCTTTGAACATTTAATTTCAAAATTCATTTCATCCCAAAATTATAACACCATTCATTTGCAATGGAAATAAAACAAGGATCGCTGATAGATATCCATGCAGAAGAGACACAGATTTATCTCATGAAACCCAAATGGGGGAAAACCCAACAAAATTTTCTTAGAATAAATTAATCCAATATAAGAACAATATCAAACATGAAGATTAATCCCGAACACAAGAGTGTGCCCTTATTTCACAAGAAACCATAGCGAACCTTCGAGAGAAATAAGATAACCCCAAAATTACTTCTAATGATCTTCACTTGTCCTCCTTGAGAAGTGTGCACCAATTGAGAGAGATGATCTTGCTTGAATGTGTGAAATGAAGTGTGAGAACACTTCTATTTATATTCTTCCATTGACTTTATTTTTCTCTCTATGGATCCAACTTACTAATTTGAACTTTATGTTTTATTTATCTTCAAGCTTACTTGTAAGTTTGTATTCTAGGGTAAATTTACCCCTTTTACTTGGGTAGTTGTGCTCTTTCTTTCTGTCCACTTTCACCGGGACTTCTTCAATGGATTGTATTGATTCCTTGGTTATTTCTTCATCATAGAAAAGTTATCCTTGTCGATATCTCCTTAGATACGGTCACATTCTTCACTAGAGCTCTAATGTTGATTTGAACATACTCTAATAAGTCTTGGACACTTATTAGAGCCAATTGTCAAATTAAACATTATATTAGACTTTGTCTAATATACAAGGAGATAATATCTCCTTATAACATAGACAAATCATCTCACTCTATATTGATAGATCACTCCCACTACGGAGCGGTCCCACATGGAGTACACAATGCGACCTCTAGTCAACACATGACTGGATGAATCTAAGCATTTGAGCCATAAGCCACATAGTCAATGGCTACGATAGGGCCATTCTTCCTAGGTTGCAAGCCCATATGGAAGAATTATATACAGAATGTTTTCATGATGCTGCAACCATGGAGAACATCAACACTTTGGACTTCTCAATGACTTGTTGATTCAATTTATTATTTAGGAAATTGAAAATACAATTTAAATAGTTTAATATTTACCATACCATAATCCTATAGGATTTAGGTATCTAGGACTAATAATGACTTGTTAAGTGTTTTTTCTTTCCCCTCAATAATAATTCCTATAAGAAGGAACATAGAATTTGTTACTTCCATATTATCATTCCATCCGAACATTAGACCCCCAAAAATTCCCTATGCATCGATAGAACAAAAAATTCACTCCTTCAAAATCGATGAAAGGATTTCAATTGCTTTAACATGAGGACACATCATTTCTTGGAGCATAATGGCATCATTCTAGTAAACAAGAAACATCTTGTTGAGGGAACCCACAACCGTTAAACATTGTAAGACTGAATAATTATGATGTGACTAACTTCACTGGGTTATATTCTCTAAGAATCCCATTAATAGTTTTCTATTTTAATTTCGTAACTTTAAGGGGGGACTTTTATTTAGATCACACGGCTAAATCCCCCTTATTTCCCCCACCTTCATCCTCAAAAATAGACTTTCTATATCTCAAATGATAAAAAAATACTATGAATGCAATTGATTATTAAATACTCCTAAAGACTATTTATCCTAGACAAGAGACAATCCCCAAATTGACATCTAATTCTACTCTTGAAACCCATACAAAGCTTCCTTCTAACCTCTACTCTCAATACATGACCAAACAGGAGCAATGTTGGGATTCACATTTTCCTTTGATTTGACAAACCAATTGTTGGGCAGATTAGTTGCTTATTAAAACAATCAATTCACAACATAAATTATCAATCCAGGGTAACGTCTGTTTATTTCAAGGTTATCATGCAAAATCTATGCAGACCACAATTTCCTCTTCTAGCATTGGTAATGTAATATGCATTGCAATAAAATAAACCAATTCACTCTTACATAAAAGAAAGATGAAAATCAATCTTCACAGTTGGTAGGGAGAACATGAGGCGTCTCCACTCAAGTAGATGCTATCACCCCTTACCATCACGCGTTGATTTAACACTCGTGCACACTTGCAGAAATAAACACACTCACACTTGCATAAAAGTAAATCACACTTGTGATAATGTAAATCATAGTTGCGGAAAGTAAATCACACTCACACTTGCACACTATGGTTGCAACCATGATAATCTATGAATCTAACACACTTGCATAAATAAATAAATCATATTAAAAATACATCTACAAAAATAAATGAATCAAAAGAAAATACATTCTATGCTAAACAATAAGAAGAAGTTAGTCTAATTACAAATTACGAAAGTGAAAGAACTACAATCTACATCAACAAAAGAGAAAGAAATTATAGAATTACAATCTACATTACAAAAGAGATTGAAAGAAATATAATTCTTATTCCATCACAAATTGGACTTGTTTCTCTAAGAGTCCTCTCCTTGGAATGGAGAAGGATCTCTTATTTATACATGAGTTTTGCATAACAAATAATAAATGAAGATCCAAAATTGTTAGGATTTTCGTATACTCCATCCTAGTCCTACTAGCTTTCCAATCATTTTCATTTTCAGTCATGCATGCACTTTTAGGGTTTGCATGCATTATTTAGGGTTTGCATGAATTTGGATGCATCCCAGTCATCAATCCCAGCACCTAGCCCCCAGAGCTTCTTGCTGATCATTTTCAGCCCTCCTAGTGCCTAGTGCGCCCTCCTTTCACCTACTGCATGAGAGAGGCGGACTTCTTCACCTACCAGTCCAGTTTTGTTCAGTTAACAAGAGTTCTCTCCCTGATTTTAGGCTTGACTCACTCTTAACTGACCTTATCACTCCGATGGACCTACAGTGTGACTAGATAGCCTGTTATGACTCCAGTTAGCTCCATGAGCATCCTCCACTGAGCCTCCTTCACTACATTAGTGCTTCCATGTGCCAGTTACACCTACCACATTGAGTTCGACTCAGTTTGACTTCTGGTTGACTATTACTTGTGCATTTTTGACTTCACTGATGATGAGTTGGAATCCTAGTTATGATTTGATGACACTCCATTGATTATGGATCTGTCCATGAAGGCTAATTCAAATCACACCTAGTGTATTCGAATCCTGAGCATTGTATATTTACCTTCTTACTATTCAGATTAATGTAACATGTGTAATTATTCTGCCTCTATCTAAGCTCCTTTGGATCTATGTTCTTCTGCTCTATTCATCTTTTGTAATTCCTAAATTCTTTCATTGTGAGGTTTACATCATCTCTTTGGATCTACTGTGAGCATTTTCACATGGCATCAGAGCCATTTGAGAGTATATTCTACCTCCATTCTTGATATTTTTTTGTAGGTATTTCGAAGTTCCAGCAGTTGCAGCAGCAGATTCAATAGTTTCATTTTTGCACTTGTTCCAGCAGTCAAGATGAGAAATTCGAATACTCCTCATCCTCCTATAATTCTCACTCCCTTCAATTACTTCAAATGGAAGAGTAGGATGAAAGTACTCTTGAATTCGAGAGGGTTTTCTAGAATAGTTGAGGAAAAATATGCCATACCACATACAGTTGTAGAGAGAACAAAGCATCTAAATAAAATGGATGAAGCCTTTGGATTCATATTCCTTCAGATGTCTGAAGATCTACTGTTTCATGTTGAAGGATTGAAGTCTCCAAATGAGTTAGGGACAAAATTGGAGAGTCTTTTTGGCAAACAAGATGGGCTAAGAGGCCACATTCTCGAAAATGAATTGGTTTCCCTACAACCTAACAATTTCGAAAGCATTCAAGAATTCTTCTCCAAATTTAATAAATTGGTTTGACAATGCAAGCATTGTGGAATTACTAAAAGTGATGAGCAATTGGTACTCTTCGTATTGAGCAAACTTGGACCTCAATTTTCTGTCTTTGTATATACTTTCCATTTTGTTCGAATGTCAATCCTTGGATGGAAGTTTCCCACTTTAAATGACTTTGTTGAAGCTCTCATTCAAGAAGAGGACAAACTAATTCAAGTAGGTGCCATCAAGGCCTCCAAAGATCTAGCTCTTCTAGCTGGAGAAGCAAGTGGAGCGAATGCAAAGGGGAGGAAAAAAGACAAGGGCAAGAAGCCATCTAAATCCAAAAGTGACAAACACAAGAGACCTAGTTGTTCCTACTGCAAGAGAGGAAACCATCCTGAGAAAGCTTGCATGCATAAGAAAATAGACCTACTAACCAAGCTTCTTGAACAAAACAAAATTCTTGTTCCAAAAGAAGCAAAGATGTTTGATCCTGGAAGTGGATCTGATGATTTCCATGCATTAATGGCTAGTTTTTCAAAATCAAAATCCCTCCTCATAGATTCTGGAGCCTCCAACCACATGGTTGCCTCTGAAGAATCTTTTTCCTCTTTAGATCTCAAAGATGGGCCTACTATTCACATGGGAGACAACTCTCAGATCTCTGCCAAAGGATTGGGTACAGTACATATGGAGCATGGCAAGTTCAAAAATGTTTTATTTGTTCCTTCTCTAACAACTAATTTGTTGTCAGTATATCAGATGACTCATACAGGATCACCAAAGCAAGTAACTTTTGGTCCAAACACAGTAGAGATTATAGAGATCTCCACTAGAAATATTATAGTGAATGGGGTTGCTAATCATGCCTCTAAGGAATATGATTTCTCACACTTCATGCCCTTCTCTCTGACTATTCCTTCAGATTCTGATCAAGATCAGAGTGAATCCTCTTCTAATGAAGAATAAGATCAAGATTTTGATGTTGAGATCATAGTTCAAGAAGATTCAGATCCAGAACCAACACATATTCTCAGTCCAGATTTGAGGTGAATATGGGCTCACACAGTCCTTGCTACTATTGAGAACACAGTTGACAATTCATCTGTTCATAGAACTACCAGACTTCAGCATCATGCCAACCTTGCATATGCCATCTACCTCTCCATGAGAGATGCAACATGATGATGGGGTTCTCTCTTCCATCACTTGGGAAGACTTCTCATGTTCCATTCGCTCTAGTTACAGAAAGAATTCCTGAGAGACTTGCTCCGTCCAATACATCCTCTACACAGTGGAAGGCGCATTAGAAGACTAGATCCACATCTAGCACCTGGTTTTGCATCCTACAGGGGATCAACTTGTCAAGTTTTTTGCAGAAGTTTTCACTGATGAAAGCTTCCTTTGTTTCTACTTAGTATGATGGTTCTTTGAGTTATTTACTATTCTTTTAAGGGGGTGTATTTTTCCCATGAGGTTTTCCCCATTTCCTCGGTTTATGGACAGTTCTTTATTTTTCTATCTTATTTGATTGTATGGGTGACCTTTGGTCCTAGTTACCAGGGCCCAGGATGGATTAAGGGGGGGTGTTAGGATTTTCCTATACTCCATCCTAGTCCTACTAGATTTCCAGTCATTTTCATTTTCAGTCATGCATGCACTTTTAGGTTTTGCATGCATGATTTAGGGTTTGCATGCATTTGCATGCATCCTAGTCATCAGTCCCAACATCTAGCCCTCAGTTAGCTAGCCTCCAGAGCTTCTTCTTGATTAGTTTCATCCCTCCTAGTGCCTAGTGCACCCTCCTTTCACCTACTGCATGAGAGAGGCGCAGTTCTTCACCTACCAGTCCAGTTTTGTTAAGTTAACAAGAGTTCTCTCCCTGATTTTAGGCCTGACTCACTCTTAACTGACCTTATCACTCCGATGGACCTCCAGTGTGACTAGATAGCCTGTTCTAACTCTAGTTAGCTCCATGAGCGCCCTCCACTGAGCCTCCTTCACTACATTAGTGCTTCCATGTGCCAGTTACACCTACCACATTGAGTTAGACTCAGTTTGACTTTCGGTTGACTATTACTTGTGCATTGATGACTTCACTGATGATGAGTTGGACTCCTAGTTATGAATTGATGACACTCCACTGATTATGGATCTGTCCATGCATGCTAATTCGAATCACACCTAGTGTATTCGAATCCTGAGCATTGTATATTTACCTTTTTACTATTCAGATTAATGTAACATGTGTAATTATTCTGCCTCTATCTAAGCTCCTTTGGATCTATGTTCTTCTGCTCTACTCTTCTTCTGTCATTCCTAAATTCTTTCATTGTGAGGTTTACATCATCTCTTTGGATCTACTGCGAGCATTTTCACAAAAATATCCTCACCAAATTACTAATAAATTGGATCTCAAAATCAACTCAAATCTAATCCCAAATCCTTTGCCAACCTCCATGCTATTTAGGATTCCTTTGAAGTCAAATTCGAATTTAGAGATGTGAGTCATCATAACATGATGCCCAAAACTCATCCTAAGTGACTCCTAATAGCATTTAACTTGTTGGGTCCATCATATATTACATGGAGGTCCTCAAATCTTTGTAAATAAATTAAATATGCACTCTCATCCACCACCAACTTGTCCCTTTTATCTTCAAATAATTTAACATCATAATTTGAGACATATAAGAAGAATAAAAATAATGGATTTATAAAAATCCATCACCCTTAATGAATATGTCCCTCCATGGTGGATTTGTGGAGTAGCAACAACAGTAACAACATGAGTAACGACATTGGTAATGACTTAATAAAAAATATCAAGTATCCACTTTTGTTGATCTTCAACCATATGAGTTGCGGAAAACTTTCCTAGAGTAACAACAACTGGCCTGGAGCTGGTTCTGCAAAAATCATCAGACTCATCCATGTTTCAAAAATAAATGAAAAATATGTTATTTTTCCAATATTTAATCGTAATTGACATGAAATACTAAGGAAATGAAAATGGAAACTACCTTAGGTATAAATCCCGCAAATAAACATAAAAATGGATTAATAAGCATTAATACAAGGTCATGGGAACGCAAGAAGGGATTGAAAGTAAGGAAACGATAGTGTAAAATAGGGACAATTCCATGGCCCAACATCTCCTCCAAACTCAATATGTTGCATGTCCTCATGCAAACCAATACCTTTGTATAAACCAAGATGTAAGGACTCCCATTTTTCAATGCACACTCACCAAAAATGATTTATGTTACACTTCTATGCTTGTCCAACTGATAATACTGATAAAAGACAATAGTGCCCAAAAGAACCTTGAAATCTCTTAAAAAGCAATGGTTGTTGCACTTCTTAAAACATGTCATCATTAGAAAATCAAGAACATCACAAGTAATTATTTCTCAATACAAGGTCATGTAGGTCATAATAGCAATCATATGCTCAGTTTTCATAGTCAACAGACTTCTAAAATTAGTTCTCAAGTGATGCTGAAACACTGTTAAAACATTGTTAAAACACTGTTGAAACAGTGCTGAAACACCACATTTGATCACAAAGTACAGAGTGGATTTTGTTGAAATTTTGTAGGCATATTTATACTAATCCCATTCTTAATCAAACCAAAAACCGCATCAAACCCGCTTACCAATTTCAAGATATAAGCAAATAAGTCTCTACAGGTCTATATCAATAAATTTTGTAGGTGTTTCAGCAATTGTTTCAGCAAAATTCCTGAACCAATTTCTCCCAAACTACAAACTGGGTTTGGCTGAAATTTTGCAAGGAAGTTTTTACTATCCCCATGCATCTCCACACCAAAATTAAGAGAAACCCACATCACAGAGTTCTAGAAAAATGAAAAATGGTTGTAGGTGATGATGTCCATTTTATCGAAAACTGTGCATTGGATTGTGCTAAAACTTTCCAAGTTTGTTCTTCTTAACATAATGATTCACTCCTCAACATTTCGTGAAAAACCAGTTTACCATTTGAAATATATCTTCAGTTCAATTTCTGCACTTTTGTATTAAAAATGTGGACAAATGAGAAATAAAATGTGAACTTGATGGAAAACGTTGTTCTGAGCATCCACAATAAATTACCAAACATTTATTGGCTATGAACTTGACAAAGAATGACAACAACTACTCCCCCAAACTGAAGATTGAGCATGTTCTCATGCAATTAAAATCAACTTCAACCCAAGTGTGTAATCAATTCTTCATATGGCCTCTTTGTTATTTTTGAAAGAAATACACTTGTTAATGTTACCAATGATCTCCAACACTTGGCACACCAACTGAATCCTAAAAAATGATGAGCATGAAATGACATATGAAGGTATGTAAAAGGGCTGAATCAAAGTAGTTGAATGCAACATTAAAATGATGAAATTTCTTTTCATAGCATGAGAGTAGAAAATCATATACCTTTGTTTCTCATACCCTGTTATATGGCAGCATGTGCTTGTTGCACAACAAAATGCCCAAATCATGTTGAAGACATCTTATGAAAAATTCCTTTAGGATTGCAAATAGAGGCAACCATATTTTATTGAACATCAAAGCCATGCCAATGCTACAGGACTATTTGTTAAATTTTTTTAAACAAGAGGCCAAGCATTCTTTTGCACATTCCACAAAAATCAACCCATTTCATAAATTATGTCAACCTTGACAAATTACCAATGATATCCATGTGCAATATCTCATTAAGTCTCATTCTCATTGCCACGACTGTAAGTATCTGAAGCTTCTCATAGCATAAAAATGGTTGCAAAAAATAGCAAATTGAACCCACAAATAGATAGCCTTTTTAACAAATATTCCCCTTGAAGCTTGTTGTCCATATTATGCTGTTGAAAGAAATTTGGAACAAGAATTTGAACTGTTGCAACTAACCCAATGATTTTTAAAATTATTGCCCCATTGTCCTCATACCTGAGAGTTGCCTTCAAAATAAATGAATGTGAACTAAGTATACTCATTTGGAGTTGATCTGAATTGTAGATGACTTAATTGATGGTTACCCTACTACTGTAGACACAATTTGTAACTTGCTGATTAAATAATGAATACATATGCAACTGTGTCATAATTATTGTTGCTTCCATAAGGTGGAAATGAGGACTGTTGTTTGAGATGACAACCAAAAAAGAGATCAAACACAACCAAAATCGTGTTCCTAAGATGCTCAAATGCCGCTACAAGGGGTAGAATGTGTTTTCTATTTGTGGAAGCAAGTAACCATGATGTTTCATACAAGAGGGCCATAAATCAAGAGGCTAGAAAAATATATTTGAATGCTTCACTGAATGCAGCGTATTTCCGATGAACCATAAGTGTGCCAACCCATCAAATTCTTTTACCTTATGTGTAAAATGGAGGAAAATCCATACAGGATATAGAATGTGGGTCTCAATAAATCCCAGTGATAACAACTTCTAAAAATATAATCCATATAAATGAACTTTCGTACCTTTGTATTGACTCCGCTGCTTATCATTTATTGGAATGGATTCTACAACAGTTTATTCTATTGTAGGTTCTTGTGGCCATCCTACTCCTCTCTTTCAATAGGGGTCTTTGGCCTGTGCATATCTCCTTTCTTACTGTTGGTTCTTGTGTGAAAGCAAAAAGACTTCTTCTTCACTTACTGTTGGTTCTTGTGGAGCAACAACAGTGCCTCTTCCATTTTTTCCCACTGTTGGTTCTTGTGTGACAACAGTAAGACTTCATATTGTTGGTTCTTGTGTGACAACAGTAGGGATTATGTAGCAGCATCCTCTTCATGATTGGGTGCTTAGGGGACGTCATAATAGGTTCATCTTTGGAAGTAGAGATAGAATGATGAAGGTTTGGATTGGACGAGAATGGTGAGGGATGTGGAAGAGTAATGATGGATGATAGTGTTCCTCCCTAAACTGAAGGCTTTTACTACCCTTGGAAATTTGGAAAATACGAAGGAAGTATGGAAAAATACCCAAGTGACTTTCCAAATACAAACCCATAGCATTCAATGAGCTGTGATTAAATAAAGGAAAAACAAACATATCGGCACCCACCTGTGAAATCCTTGATATATGTCGCAACATTTGAGAGGCAAGAGATCTGACATGTCCACGATGACGTCAAAATTTTCAAGAAAGAACAATGTAGATATGGAACATTCTTCTGATGTAGAAATGAATCTTGAAACCTTATCCAGAGAGGAACTTGGAAATATTTATTCAGAGAGAAACTTGGACGGAATTACTTATTTTTTACTTTCTTTGCAAACCTTGTCTGCTAGCAAGCTAGTTTTCAAACAAGATTTGTCTGACTGCGACCAAAGGGTTTTCATAGTCATAATTTTATTATGCTCAAGGAATACCCTCCGGAAAGCTAGTTTTCAAGCATTCCAAGGTCTGATGGCGCCTGAGACAGGTTTTTACCATCAAATTTTATTTGGAAATGGGGAGACTTGGCATTGTAAGTGAGCCAAGATATATTTATTGTGTGGGTTAGAGGTGTGTGGAGCAGGAAGGCATGGAAGTGGAGGCCTGAAGGCTAAAATTGATTTGAATGTAGTGGTTATATGAATGATATTCTAGTGAATGTCTTTCGCTTTGAAAGATAACCACATAAGCAAATTATACTTTCAACATGCATATATATTGAAATGGGAAGAATGAAATGCATATGCATGTCATAGTATTGGTGAGTGAGCATGAAAATCATGAGGTCTTCTTGAAGGAATGTTTGGTAGCAGTGGGATGGTGATGTAACAATGAGACTTGACTTCTGAAGCATTGGTGTTCATATGGTTTGCACATCAATTCTTCATTTGTTGTGTGATCAATCCAAGAAATATTCTTCTTCTGTGTAGGAAACAACTGAAAGATATTGAATCTTGAATATCTCAAGAGTATGCCCATATGGCATAAAATTTTGTCTTCAAGAACCACTCGTACATGTATTGATCTTCTTCAATCTTCCGAGGACCTGCAAAAAAATAGCACTTGCTTGCAATAAAACATGATATCATGGAAGAAGAGAGGTGTACAAGCTCTCTGAATCCAATACAAACTCAAAAAACAACAAGTAGCACTTACAAAACAAATCCAAAGAAAAATGAATGAAACAAAATTCACTTTATACCTGTTGGAAAGCGGTGGCTATCCAGACTACCCATCAGTGTTTTGATCATAAATTTTGCGTTCCTTGTACGATATGAGTGATTCAAAATCCAAATGAAAGTGTATTCATAAGGATACTTCCAGTAGAAACATTTTTTTATAAATTCCATGAGATGGTATGTCATATATTATGAGTAACAACCTGCATCCTAGTATTACTTATGAGTTCCATCCTAGACCAAAAATCACTATTTTGAGTACAACATTTTCGTCTAAGGATGGATTGATGTGATTCCAATTGGATATGAAAGTAGATCCATATATTTATCTCCAATAGAAACAAGTTTCGAATAAAAAAATAATTGATGGCTCAAATACACCAATGAACAGGCGATAAAGCAAAGTTTCCAAACTGCAGATTTATGACAGTCAGTTAGTATTTTGGTCATAAGTTTGTCATATGATATTGAAATCAAGCGATTCAAATTGAGTTGGAAACTCGATTCATAGTAGAAAATCCCATAGAAACAGGTTTTGAAAATTCATCCATTAGGTCTCCCAAAACTAGATTGTCCCAACTGTTTTTTTGAGCTTCCTACTCTACCCCCAATCAGTATTTTGATCAATAAGGCACTGGAAAAAGCAGAAAGCTAGACTCATCATAAGAAGAAGAGAAAGAATCTTAAGGCCTTCCTCCCATATATCCAAGGAGTAACTGACATAATTGCAAAGGTATTGAGGAGGAAATAAGTATGGACATCATTCAGGCCAATGGAAACCATTAGACAAAAAATGAGGTTGGTGAAAGACAAGATTGATTGGCATCGATATAAAGGAGTGTATAAAGTGGATTGTTCTTGTGGGAGGAGATATATAGGGGATAGGGGACATTCATTTTAAATAAGGATAAAGGAACATGGAGTTGACATAAGGAAAGAGAGGACAAATACTTCTGCACTCGCTGAGCACTCTCTCAAAACGAAACACCATGTCTGCTTGGAAAATACAGAGCTGCTCGGTGTAGAAGACCACTACTACAAATGGAGGGTGAGAGAAGATTTGGAAATCATGAAGCACCCGAAAAACCTTAATATATATGGGAGACTTGAAATAAGTGAAATATGGCTACCTTTGCTCATTAAAGAAGGTAAAGGATAAAACCAGGTATGATTTGCAACCCTTCCTTCTCACCTTCCTTCTCATCTCCTTGTCATTATTACTAATTATTATCATTATTAATAATAGTATCATTATTAATTAATAATAATATTATCATTATTAATAATATTACTTATTAATAGTAATAAAAATCACATGCACTATCCATATTATTAATATTAATATTAATAATTATTGTCATTCATAAGCAATTGTCACTCATGTATTACAAACTGAAAAGTAGGATAGGTTATTGTTTAGGTTAATAGTCGTATTGGTGATTGTTGGACCAGAATAATTATTAATATTAACCTGAACAATAACCTATCCTACTTTTCAGTTTGTAATACATGAATGACAATTGCTTATGAATGACAGATACTTATGAATTAATTGTTATGAATAATGATTATTTTTAGAAAATTTTATTAAAAATTAATAATTCATTATGAATAATGATTATTATTTTTTTATTATTATTAATAAGTTGAATAAATTCATTATGAATAATGATTATTTTTGGAATTTTTTTATGAATTATTGTCATTAAGGACAATAAGGTTATTTTATTAATAGTGAGTATTATTGAGGAGTTTTTAATAATGATGTACATTCATATATTAATGAAGAAGATGAAGGGATAGGTTATGATCATTATTATTTAGGATTTAAAATGAACGGGCATACCTAACTATTTATTCACCTCGAGAGAAACTGTTTTCTCCATATTTTGTCTTGAGGATGAATCCAATTAAGGATTTGAAAAGTCGACAATAAAAATGATGACTGTGGATAATCTAGAAACCCACTCTTCTAACACTACACACCACAGAAATCTCAAATCTTTAATCACGAACCTGTATGGAAGGGAAATATGTGATGATATCTAGTTGTTGTAAAGACTAAGAACTAAAATTGAGAAAAGAGTTGTTGATCTAGCATTCCCGAAGAGATGTAAAGAGAACTGCGTTATCCCCAGGTTCGCTATTGTGAATCACCACCTTAGAAATAGACGAAATGACAGATTGTTCACAAAGCTCATTTCTCACGAAGGGAGTTGAACCTTCACCTGAAGCTTTCAAAAACGATCAGATGGGACATATGGAGAGTCATGGATGCTTGCGTTGATCTGAAGGATGAAAGGGAAGGGCGTGCTGCTGGCATGAGACAGTGCAAGAAGTTTGGCAACCTGATGAACAGGAATAGGAATGATAAGGAGGTTAACCAAAGCGATGACCAAAAAAAACCAGTTGTTAACCTTTCCAATACAGAACTGGACAAAAGCACGATGAATCTCCTCAAGAAAGGTCTCAGATTTTCCCCAACCCCTAAATTATTTCCACTGGAAAACATTATTTGTAGTGTGGAGTATAGCATTCAAACGTTATTGGAGCAGGACAAGGAAGGCATGAGACTGGATTATGCGTTGATTTTAAAAAATTCCAAGTTTCAAAAGGATAATATGAGTGGTGATGAACGTGTTTCCCTCATAAATTTGGCGATCGTGGTTCTTAAGGCGGAAAAGGGAGGGTCCACGGTGGTGATGAACCGAGAAGTCTACAAAACTAAAATCATAGAACACCTGGAAACAAGTGGGAGCTATAAAAAGTTACCATACAATCCAATTTCTAGGGTTACAAAAGAGGTCAAGAAGGCCATTAAGGAATCAAACAAAGAAGAGAGAGTTAAGAAATGCCCCATGCCTTGTAACGAGATCACACCTAGAATATATGGCCTTCCAAAGATTCACAAGGATGGGGTTCCTCTTAGACCAATTGTGAACACGATTGGATCCCCAACCTATGACCTCACAAAATTTGTAGCAAATTTATTGAGTCCATTAATGGGGAAAACGGATTCATTTATAAAATACTCCAGGGATTTCATAAAGATCATTAAGGAAGAAAAATTGCAGGCACATGACTTGCTTATAAGATTTTATTTTGTGGGTCTTCTTACCAAAATCCCCCTTAATGAAGCAATACGGGTAATATTTTATGTTGCAGATCCAAAAACTGCAAAACTGGCAGAAGTATGTCTCTGGTCCACTGTCTTCATCTTTAAAGGTGAATTTTATGAACCAACTAGCGGAGTAGCAATGGGGTCCCCTTTATCTCCAATTGTTGCTAATATCTTTGTGGATCATTTCGAGAAGAAGGCACTTCACTCTTTCCCCTTACATCCCACAAGATGGAAGAGGTATGTGGATGACACCAACATGAGATGGCCCCATGGAGTTATCGAGCTTAACAAATTTCATGAACATCTTAATGAGCTCTCAGAGGACATAAATTTTACCATAGAAATCGAGGAGAATGGTAGCATCCCCTTCCTCGATGTACTAATTAGAAAAAAGAATGATGGGACCCTCAGCCATGGGGTCTACATAAACAAAATCCACTCATAAATCTACCTTAATGCTCACTCACATCAACATCCATCGCAAAAATTGGGGTAATCAACACCTTAGCCATGAGAGATTTCCACATATCAGACAAGGAACAACTTCAAAAAGAAAAAGACCACTTGACCTATGTCTTTAGAAGCCTAGGATATAAGAATAAAGATATCAATAATGCACTGGCAAAGGCAGAAAACTGGACTCATCATAAGAAGGAGAGAAGTACTCTTTAGGCCTTCCTCCCATACATCCAAGGAGTAACTGACAGAATTGCAAAGGTATTGAGGAGGAAAGAAGTATGGACATCATTCAGGCCAATGTAAACCATTAGACAGAAAATGAGGTCCGTGAAAGACAAGATTGATTGGAATCAATATAAAGGAGTGTATAAAGTGGATTGTTCCTATGGGAGGAGCTATATAGGGTAGACAGGACGTTCATTTCAAATAAGGATAAAGGAACATGGAGCTGACATAAGGAAAGAGAGGACAAATACTTCCACACTCGTTGAGCACTCTCTCAAAACGAAACACCATGTCTTCCTGGAAAATACGGAGCTGCTCGCTGTAGAAGACCACTACTACAAACGAAGGGTGAGAGAAGCTTTGGAAATCATGAAGCACTCGAACAACCTAAATAGAGATGGGGACTTGAAATAAGTGAAATATGGCTACCTCTGATCATTAAAGAAGGTAACGGATAAAAACAGGTATAATTTGCTGCCCTTCCTTCTCACCTTCCTTCTCATATCTTTGTCATTATTACTTATTATTATCATGATTAATAATAGTATCATTATTAATTAATAATAATATTATCATTACTAATAATATTACTTATTAATATTAATAAAAATCACATGCACTATCCCTACTATTAATATTAAAATTAATAATTATTCTGGTCGAACAATCACCAATACGACTATTAACCTGAACAATAACCTATCCTAGTTTCCAGTTTATAATACATGAATGACCATGGCTTATGAAGGAACACTACTTATGAATTAATTGTTATGAATAATGATTCTTTTTGGAAAATTTTATTAAAAAATAATAATTCATTATGAATAATGATTATTTAATTTTTGTTATTATTAATAAGTTGAATAAATTCACTATGAATAATAATTATTTTTGGAAATTTTTTATGAATTATTGTCATTAAGGAAAATGAGGTTATTTTATTAATAGTGAGTATTATTGAGGAATTTTCAATAAAGATGGACATTCATATATTAATGAAGAATATGAAGGGATAGGTTATTATCATTATTATTGAGGAATTGAAATGAATGGGCATACCTAACTATTTACTCACCTCGAGCGCAACTCTTCTTTCCATATTTTGTCCCAAGGATTAATCGAGTTAAGGATTTGAAACGTAGACAATATAAATGTTGACCGTGGATAATCCGAAAACCCACTCTTCTAACACTACACACCACGAAAATCTCAAATATTTAATCACAAACCTCTACGGAAGGGAAATTTGTGATGATATCCAGCTGTTGGAAAGACTAAGAACTAAAATTGAGAAAATATTTGTTGATATAGAATTCCTGAAGAGATGTAAAGAGAATTGTGTTATCCTCAGGTTGGCTACTTTGAATCACCATTTTAGGAACAAACGAAATGACATATTGTTCACAAAGCTCAACCTTACCCTAATCCGTGGAAAAAAAAAGCGGGTAAGAGCTGGCGTTGGATGATTTCTCACGAAGGGCATTGAACCTCCACCTGAAGCTTTCAAAAATGATAATATGGGACATATGGAGAGTAATGGATGCTTGCGTTGCTCTGAAGGATGAAATAGAAGGGCATGCGACTGGCATGAGACAGTGCAGGAAGTTTGACAACCTGACACAGAGGAACATGAACGATAAGGAGGTTAACTAAAGTGATGACCAAAACAAACTGGTTGTTAACCTTTCCAATATAGAACTGGACAAAGGCACGATGAATCTCCTCAATAAAGGTCTCGAATTTTCCCCAGCCCCCAAATTTGTTCCACTGGAAAACATTATTTGCAACGTGGAGGATAGTATTCAAATGCTATCGAAGGAGGAAAAGGAAGGTGTGAGACTGGATTGCGCACTGATTTTAAAAAATCCAAAGATTCAAGAGGATAATCTGAGTGGTGATGAACGTGTATCCCTCAGAAATTTGAGAAAGAATGATGCGATCGTGGTTTTTAAGTCGGAAAAGGGAGGGGGCCAACCACGGTGGTGATGAACTGAGAAGACTAAAACACTAAAATGATAGAACACCTGGAAACAAGTGGGAGCTATAAAAAGTTACCATACAATCCAATTTCTAGGGTTACGAAAGAGGTGAAGAAATCCATTAAGGAATCAAACATAGAAGAGAGAGTTAAGAAATGCCTCATGACTTGTAACGAGATCACACCCAGAATATATGGCCTTCCAAAGATTCACAAGGACGATGTTGCTCTCAGATCAATTGTGAACACAATTGGATCCCCAACCTACCACCTTGCTAAATTTGTAGTAAATTTATTGAGTCCACTCGTGGGGAAAAAAGATTTGTTTATAAAAGACTCTAGGGATTTCATAAAGATCATTAAAGAAGAAAAATTAGAGGCACATGACTTGCTAATAATCTTTGATGTTGTGGGTATTTCTACCAAAATCACCCTTAATGAATCAGTACAGGTAAAATTTGAGGTTACAGATCCAGAAACTGCAAAACTGGAAAAAAGTATGTCTCTGGTCCACTTTCTTCATCTTTAAAGGTGAATTTTTATGAACAAACCAATGGAGTAGCAATGGGGTCCCCTTTATCTCCAATTTTTGCTAATCTCTTTATAGAGAATTTCGAGAAGAAGGCACTTCACTCTTTCCCCTTACATCCCACAAGATGGAAGAGGTATGTGGATGACACCAACGTGGGATGGCCCCATGGATTTATCGAGCTTAACAAATTTCATGAACATCTTAATCAGCTCTCATAGGACATAAATTTTACCATGGAAATGGAGGAGAATGGGAGCATTCCCTTCCTCAATGTACTAATCAGAAAAAAGAATGATTGAACCCTCAGCCATGGGGTCTACAAAAAGAAAACCCACTCGGAAAGCTACCTTCATGCTCACTCACATCACCATCCATCGCAGAAAATTGGGGTAATCAATACCTTAGCCATGATATTTTTATGCATATAAGACAAGGAAAAACTTGAAAAAGAAAAATACCACTTGACCTCTGTCTTTAGAATCCTAGGATATAAGAATAAAGACATCAATAAGGAACTGGAAAAAGCATAAAACTGGACTCATCATAAGAAGGAGAGAAAGACTCTTAAAGCCTTCCTCCCATACATCCAAGGAGTAACTGACAAAATTGAAAAGGTATTGAGGAGTAAATAAGTATGGACATCATTCAAGCCAATGGAAACCATTAGATATAAAATGAGGTTGGTGAAAGACAAGATTGATTAGCATCAATATAAAGGAGTGTAAAAAGTGGATTGTTCCTGTGGGAGGAGCTATATAGGGGAGACAGGACGTTCATTTCAAATAAGGATAAAGGAACATGGAGCTGAAATAAGGAAAGAGAGGACAAATACTTCCGCACTCGCTGAGCACTCTCTTAAAACGAAACACCATGTCTGCTTGGAAAATACGGAGTTGCTCGCTGTAGAAGACCACTACTACAAACAAAGGGTGAGAGAAGCTTTGGAAATTATGAAGCACCTGAAAAACCTAAATAGAGATGGGGGACTTGAAATAAGTGAAACATGGCTACCTATGATCATTAAAGAAGGTAACGGATAAAACCATGTATGATTTGCAGCCCTTCCTTCTCACCATCCTTCTCATCTTCTTGTCATTATTACTTATTATTATCATTATTAATAATAGTATCATTATTAATTAATAATAATATTAGCATTATTATTTAATAATAATATTATCATTATTAATAATATAATTTATTATTATTAATAAAAATCACATGCACTATCCCTGTTATTAATATTAATATTATTAAGTATTTTGCTCGAACAATCACCAATACGACTATTAACCTGAACAATGACCTATCCTACTTTTCAGTTTATAATACATGAATGACAATTGCTTATGAGTGGCAAATACTTATGAATTCATTGTTATGAATAATGATTATTTTTGGAAAATTTTATTAAAATTTAATAATTCATTATGAATAATGATTATTATTTTTATTTTTATTATTAATAGGTTGAATAAATTCATTGTGATTAATGATTATTTTTGGAATTTTTTTATGAATTATTTATGAATTATTGTCATTAAGGACAATAAGGTTATTTTATTAATAGTGAGTATTATTGAGGAATTTTTAATATTATCATTAAAGAAGGTAACGGATAAAACCATGTATGATTTTCAGCCCTTCCTTCTCACCATCCTTCTCATCTTCTTGCCATTATTACTTATTATTATCATTATTAATAATAGTATCATTATTAATTAATAATAATAATATTATTATTATTAATATAATTTATTGTTATTAATAAAAATCGCATGCACTATCCCTATTATTAATATTAATATTATTAAGTATTTTGCTCGAACAATCACCAATACGACTATTAACCTGAACAATGACCTATCCTACTTTTCAGTTTATAATACATGAATGACAATTGCTTATGAGTGGCAAATACTTATGAATTCATTGTTATGAATAATGATTATTTTTGGAAAATTTTATTAAAATTTAATAATTCATTATGAATAATGATTATTATTTTTTTATTATTATTAATAGGTTGAATAAATTCATTATGAGTAATGATTATTTTTGGAATTTTTTTATGAATTATTTATGAATTATTGTCATTAAGGACAATAAGGTTATTTTATTAATAGTGAATATTATTGAGGAATTTTTAATATTATCATTAAAGAAGGTAACGGATAAAACCATGTATGATTTGCAGCCCTTCCTTCTCATCTTCTTGTCGTTATTACTTATTATTATCATTATTAATAATAGTATCATTATTAATTAATAATAATATTATCATTATTAATAATATAATTTATTATTATTAATAAAAATCACATGCACTATCCCTATTATTAATATTAATATTATTAAGTATTTTGCTCGAACAATCACCAATACGACTATTAACCTGAACAATGACCTATCCTACTTTTCAGTTCATAATACATGAATGACAATTGCTTATGAGTGGCAAACACTTATGAATTCATTGTTATGAATAATGATTATTTTTGGAAAATTTTATTAAAATTTAATAATTCATTATGAATAATGATTATTATTATTAATAGGTTGAATAAATTCATTATGATTAATGATTATTTTTGGAATTTTTTTATGAATTATTTATGAATTATTGTCATTAAGGACAATAAGGTTATTTGATTAATAGTGAGTATTATTGAGGAATTTTTAATAATGATGGACATTCATATATTAATGAAGAAGATGAAGGGATAGGTTATTATCATTATTATTGAGGATTTGAAATGAACGGGCATACGTAACTATTTATTCACCTCGAGAGAAAATATTCTCTCCATATTTTGTCCTGCGGATGAATCCAATGAAGGATTCAAATGGTCGACAATAAAAATGTCGACCATGGATAATCCGGAAACTCACTCTTCTAACACTACACACCACGGAAATCTCAAATCATATCTTTTTCGTTTAACAACCAAATTGAAAAATTCAAATTGGATTGGAAACTAGATTCAAAGGGATACTTAGTATAGAAACAAGTTTTAAAACTAATCCCATATTGTTCCTCAAAATATGACTATCCCGATTGTGTTTCAGAGAGTTTCAATAAGCCAAAATATAATAAAATGTAATAATCAAAACATAGCTTCCCAAAAAATTATTTGAATTGTTGTGGATGTCTATAATAATATAAATTCCAATAAATTACATCCACATATCAAAATTTCACGTATTTAGTATATAGAATGTTTTACACAGCATGTTGCAACAACTCTTAAAAAATGATATGATTTTCGAAATAAAACCTGTGTAATTTTGTGGTTGTCTTATTTTCAATGTAATGTATTAAAAATAATCCAATAAAATGAAATCCAACCACTTACCAGTATCGTACAAGTCTCAAGCTTGAAGTATTCTATATCCTCGTAGTTCCTCCTCTATTGGGATCGTCATTCACCAATGCTTTCTTCTTCTTACCACCTTCCTACAAAAGAGAGATTAGTAATATGGGTGGCACTTACTGCACCATTGAGGGGAATGATGCACCAAAAATGAAATGAAACTTAAATGCAAAGAAATAAAAAAATCACTCAAAGCAAATTCAATCAACTGAAAAAGTAATCTAGCAATCTACATGTCGTGACCCTTATGAGGTCAATCCCGTTACAGTCTATCGAACGATACGTAGCTCTTCACTACATCTTACCGCCCTGACACCTGAGGATCAGGAACACATCTACCATGAAATGAAACTAAAACCAAAGCTATTTTCTACTTTTGCGCCTTTGAGGACCTCCCCGACAATGGTTCCAAAATGTTGAGCTGATTAATTGCTTATTAAAACAATCAATTCACAACATAAATTATCAATCCAGGGTAACATATATTTATTTCAAGGTTATCATGAAAAATCTATGCAGGCCACAATTTCCTCTTCTAGCATTGGTAATCTAATATGCATTGCAGTAACATAAACCAATTCACTCTTACATAAAAGAAAGATGAAAATCAATCTTCAAAGTTGGTAGGGAGAACATTAGGAGTCTCCACTCAAGTAGCTACTATGACCCCTTACCATCACGCGTTGATTGAACACTCATGCACACTTGCAGAAATAAACACACTCACACTTGAAGAAAAGTAAATCACACTTGTGGAAAGTAAATCACACTCACACTTGCACACTATGGTTGCAACCATGTTAATCTATGAATCTAACACACTTGCATAAATAGAGAAATCAGACTAAAAATACATCTACAAAAATAAATGAATCAAAAGAAAATAAATTCTATGCTAAAGAATAAGAAGAAGTTAGTCTAATTACAAATTACAAAAGTGAAAGAACTACAATCTACATCAACAAAAGAGAAAGAAATTGAAGAATTACAATCTACATTACAAAGGCGATTGAAAGAAATCTAATTCTTTTTTTGACAAAAACGGTTAAAATTTAATTAAAGACTGGCAAATGGGCTGCCAGGGCCTTTACATAGCATATTTAGATTCACAATACTGGTCTTCCTTTCCAGCTTAATTCCCTTACAACTTCTGATCTTGATGATCTTCCTTTCCTTATCCTTATGGGATCGCACAATTTGAGCTTCCTCCATTGACAATTAGCTGGATTTTGTTCAGAAGAGCACCACGATTGGCTTCAACGTCCGCAAGGCTATTTAGATTCCTTAGCACATGCTGAGCCTTGTAAATTCTGAAGTGAGAGAGGAGGAGGTGGACTTTCCTGAAAATTTGGGCAAGATAAATGTCCGAGGGCACCTTCTCAGTATGGACCGCTTTAATTATCAGCCTGGAATCACCGAAAATATTAATCTTTTGGATGTTCAGATTTCTTGCCTGGATTAGGCCCTACCATAGCGCCAGGATTTCAGCTTGGTTGTTGGAAGCTTGTCCTTGGCCCCATGCATAAGACAAATGGATTTTTCCTGAAGGTTCAAAAATAATACCACCTCCTCCAGCTTGCCCGGGGTTCCCTTTCGAGGCCTCGTCAAAGAAGAGACACCATTCATTTAGCACTGATCTCCACTTGATAAAATCCATTTCAGCCAGTCTAATTTCCCAGTTGGCCTTGTGGGGCGAGTTCATGGCTTCATTGTTGTTTTGAGCTAGTTGGAACTCCTTAAACCATTGATCTTCTTCAATAGAGAGAGGGGCCGTGTTGCTTTTGGGAGCCTTTATTTTTAATGCTTCAGACGACATGACCCGGGCTTTGACAGCGATTTGAGCTGGGACCCTGCTTTCTTCCTTGAAAATTCTATTATTTCGCTCCAACCAAATTTTCCATGACAGGAACTTGGGGATCCACATCCACGTGGTTTTGATAAGATTCTTTTTGCTCATGTCATAGGGATAAAGGTGGAGCCAACGACTTACCATCTCCACTACTGAGTTGGGTAAGCTGATAGCGATGGGACCAAGCATTATTCTCCAGGCCTCTTGAGTAAAATCACAGGCTATGAACAAGTGATCTGCATTTTCTTCAGTGCTTTTGCACAATGGGAAACGAGAAGGTCCAGCCCAGCCTTTCCTCTTGAGAATGTCATTGGTGAGAATGCTATTATGAAGCAATTGCCAGGTGAAGATATCAATTTTCGGGATGGATGGGTAGTTCCATAGAGATTTCCATGGGCCTGGATTGGGGGGAGCCCAAGGCCATTCCAAAATAGAAGCATAACCGACAGATGCAGAGTATTTACCTGTGCCAGAGCCCCAACCCCGTTTATCTTTAGATCTAGCAGTGATAGGCGATTTCCCTTGAAGAATATCCAACAGCAACAGTGCTTCCTCCTTGAGCTTGTCCGGATAATCTCCAAGGTTCCAGCTTACCCAGGATTCTTTATCATCATTTCCCCATGAGGAAATATCCCATAGCATGCTGCAATTGTTGTCAGTAAGCCAGGCTTGGATGTTCCTCAGCTCGTTCAAGCTGTTAAAAGGTTGATCACCTAGAATAGAATCGTCCCAGATTTTTATATTTGCTCCATTTCCAGGTATCCATGTGAGCTTGGCTGTGAAGTAAGGCAAGGCTCTTTTGCAGAGCAAGAAGATTGGAGAACTAGTCTGCATTTTAGTAGGCTTTTCTAGGCACCTTTTCCTATTTCCTGTGAAGTATTTTTTCTGGAGGATCTGCTTGCTCGAAGTATTCTTACCAGAAATCATGTTCCAGAGGATTTTGCTACCCATGGCTAGATTTTGGGTGGCCACATCTCTGATTTGAAGGCCCCCTTCTAGCTTTGGCTTTTTTATCTTGTCCCAGCTAACAAGATGCAGCTTCTTTTCATTATTTCGTCCCCCTTCCCAGAGGAATCGCCGGAGCAACTCTTCAATCTTGTTCGTTGTGGTTTTGGGAGCTAACAGAATTGAACACTGATAAATAGGAAGACTAGTGAGGACAGAATTAATCAAAATAATTTTACCTGCCTTGTTGAGCCAGGTTGCTCGCCAAGCATGGATTTTGTTTTTGAGTTTGTCCAGAAGGGGCAGCCAGTGGGCAACTTTAGGAGAGGCTTTGAAAATAGGGATGCCCAAGTAGGTAAAGGTGTCCCAGATTGAGATGCCTTCCATGTCAAGGATTCGAGATATGTTCAGCATTTCGAGGGGGGAGCAATTGCAGCCATAAATCTTACTTTTGTGGAAGTTTATTTCACTTCCAGAGCTGTTCATGTAGCAGTCAAGTTTTGATTTGAAATTCCTAGCTGTTCTGAGGTTGGCCGCTCCCAATAACAGAGTGTCATCAGCGAACTGGGCGTGGTTTACATCCTTAACCTTGGGAGCTATTCTTATGCCTGAGAGAGCTCTGTTTTGGAGACTTATATTCAGCTGGAAACTTAGAACGAAAGCCTGGATGACATAGAGAACTGGAGCCTTGCCTTAAACCTCTTGAGGCCTGGAAGAACTTGGTAGGCCGGCCATTGATCAGCGGAGCTATCCAGGGAGATGATATGCAGGATTTAACCCACTGAATAAAGTTCTGATTGAACCCGAAGTTTCTCATGGCAGCAAAGAGGAATTCATGCTTGACTCGGTCAAAGGCACTGGCTAAGTCCAGCTTAACTACCATTCCTTTCTCTTTATTCCTATAGCTGGAATGAATGGCTTCTTGGACTAAGATTATATTGTCCAGAATCTGTCTACCTCTAACAAACCCACCTTGGTTTTCCGAAATCAATTTTGGCAGAATTTTTTTGAGTCTGTTGGCCATTATTTTGGTTATGGATTTGTAACCAGTGTTGCAGAGGGAGATTGGACGGAACCTATTGAAATTCCTGGCTCCTTTTTCTTTTGGAATGAGAGCCAGGAATGAGGAATTAGTGCTTCCTCCCAATTTAGAGCAGATCTGAGCCTTCTTGATCATTCTGTACATGTCCCTTTTGATCATGTCCCAACAAGAGACATAGAACTGGGCTGTGAATCCATCCGTCCCGGGAGCTTTGTCTGGGTCCATGTTGAAGAGGGCTTTTTTAATTTCACGAATACTCACAGGATTGTTCAACAGCTGGTTGTCCTCTTCACTTATCAGATTTGGAATCACTGAGAGAGGGAAGGAGTTCAGATCCACCGAGTCCAGGTCCGGGGTAGAATAAAGCTTTTTGAAGAAGGAGTGGGAAGCCTCCTTAATGCTGCTGATGTCCTTTATTATTTTGTCTTCCATCTGAATTTCATTGATGGAGTTGTAGATTTTCTGAGCTTGAGCCTGCTTGTGAAAGAAAGTGGTGTTTTTGTCTCCAGCTTGAAGCCAAAGCATTCTTGATTTGACTCTCCAGTAGGTTTCCTTCTCTCTGCACGCTTTGTGGAACTTCCGTTGGAGATCAGCTTCCCGATTGAGCAAGACAAGGGTGATAGGGGACTCTTCCATGGTCCATTGGTGCCGATCCAGAGCCTTCTGGATTCTTTTCCTTTCATCTGTAGGGGATCTTAGATCTTTAGCCCGAGATTTCGGATCAGCTTTGAGCCTTCTTAATTTTCCTTCCCAGACAAAGAAGGGAGACCCATAAATCGATTCATTCCAGGATTTGTTCACAATGTCAAGGTAGCCATCCTGATTTACCCATAAAGGGCTGAAACGGAAGGGGATGGGGCCTAACTGAACTTCAGGGGAGAGGGTGAGCGATATTGGTTTATGATCGGAGGTGTAATGCGCATGGATCTTAGAGGAAGCCATGAGGCCAAGAGTAAGGAAGGAGGAATGAATAAGGAACCGGTCTAGGCGGGCAGCAATGTGGCCATGCCCAAATCTTTTATTGGACCAGGTGAACTTTCCTCTGTCAGGGGTGATATCTACAAGGTCCCAATCCAACATCAAGTATTCCACCCATTCTCTGGCAGGATCCCAGACTATTGATCCCCCTTTTTTTTCTGCTAGAGCAAGGGTTACATTTAAGTCTCCAGCTACAACTAGATTCTCAGGGTTATGCTGGTTTAGGAAGGTTTTTAAAGAATCCCAACACTCTTTTTTTTCCACAAAAGAGACAGAAACATACAGGTTAAAGATACTTATGAAGAGACAGGAGTCTTTATGGTACAGCTTAGTGAATAGCCAATGCGTGGTGCCTTCTTCTTCTACAAGATCGAGCTTAGCGGAGTCCCAGAAAGTTGCCAAGCCTCCCGAGTCTCCTCTAGCGCTCACAGCCCTACCTGGGCCTTTCTTCCAAAATGAGTTCCTTGCTCGGAGGAGAGCTTCCTCCTCCATTTTCGTCTCCTGGATTAGGAGGACTTCTTGCCTCAATACTCTTACTAAATCCCTTATAGCTTCTTCTTTTAGAGAGGTGCCTAGTCCTCTACAGTTCCAGGAGACGTATTGCATTATTTATCTATTTGAGGGGGATGGCCCCCTTTCGGGGTTTTCCCAATCTTCATCCCCGATCTGGTGTTCATCATTTCTGGAATGGTGTGCTGTGAGCCTTGAACTACATCCTTGTAGGACTATTCTTCCCTTCTTTTCTTCTCAGGCTTTCGTCCCCGCTTTGGTTGATTTGGAGAGACTGACGAACTACTTGCTTCAGTGTCACCTTCCTCAGAGGAATCAGCTCCTATTTCTGAGCTCAGGCTGGTGTGTTCCTTTGGCAGACTGGAGGCAGACCGATGCAAGGCAGAATCGCTTGGGCTTTGTGTCACCCGAGCTTCGCCAGCTTCTGTACCATGTGCAGGGTTTTGGGCCTCGTTAGAATTTTCCTGAAGGTTGGGCGTTGGGTTGCCTTCCTTTGGTGGTTCTTGGATCGTTTTCTCCTTATTTTTGGTGTTGCTGAAGGTTTTCCCTTTCTTGGCTTTCTGCCATCCTTCCGCATCTTCTTTTTCAGCATCCAGTTTGGGACAGTATCTTTGGAAGTGGCCGTGTTCTTGACAGTTCCTGCATTTGAAGGGCAAGTGTTCGTAGTCCAATTTTTGGTAGTGGGTCCAGGATCCAACTGTTAGTTTTACTACCTCAGGTAGGCCGGCTTCAAGATCCACTTCAACACAGATTCTGGCACAGGAGTATTGTCCTTTGTTATCGGCTTTGTCAATGAAGTGGCTAATTCCGTTCCCTATTCTCTTCAAAGTGTCAAAGTCCCAGCAATGCATTGGGAGATTGGGGAGCCTGACCCACACTGGCACCTCTTTGGGGAGGTCGATTGCGGGGTCAAATTATGGTGTCCATTTGTTCAGATATAGGCCCTGCGTTCCCATGAAGTAGGGGCCATTCCTGAAGACTAAATCCCGGTCTTCTTCTGAGATGAATTCAAACACAAAAAACCCTCTCCCTACGGGGTAACAGGTAACACCTTGTTTCAGGTTGGGCTTCCAATTCCTCTGAATCCAGTCATCTGTGGTCTTGGTTGAAGGCCATAACCCCATGAACTGGCCCACTAGGCCTCTCTTAGCAAGAGCCAGGGCTATTTTCATTGGTTTTTCTTCAGGAAGGGTGATTTCAGGGATTTCCTCCAGCTTCTTGATGAATTTTGGAATGATCGGGGGTGAGATATTTTTGCCTCTTCTCTGGAGGAGCCTTCTGAAGGCATCCTCATCCGAGATCGAAGGGGGGGGGGTGTCATCCCCTCCCCCAGGCGCCGCCATGCCTCACTCGACGAGCCTCTGCTCGTGCCCTAGCGCGAGCTGCTCCTCTCCGCGTGAATTGAATTCGAAATCTAATTCTTATTCCATCACAAATTGGACTTGTTGCTCTAAGATTCCTCTCATTGGAATGGAGAAGGATCTCTTATTTATACATGAGTTTTTCATAACAAATAATAAATGAAGATCCAAAATATCCTCACCAAATTACTAATAAATTGGATCTCAGAATCAACTCAAATCTAATACCAAATCCTTTGCTAACCTCCATACTATTTAGGATTCCTTTAAAGTCAAATTCGAATTTAGAGATGTGATTCATCAGAACATGCCCAAAACGCATCCTATGTGACTCCTAATAGAATTTAACTTGTTGGGTCCATCATATATTACATGGATGTCTTCAAATCTTTGTAAATAAACTAAATATGAACTCTCATCCACCACCAAATTGCCCATTTTATCTTCAAATAATTTATCATAATTTCAGACATATAAGAAGAATAGAAATAATGGATTTATAAAAATCCATTACCCCTAATGAATATGTTCCTCCATGGTGGCTTTGTGGAGTAGCAGCAACAGTAACAATATGAGTAACGACAGTGGTAATGGCTTAATACAAAATATGAGTATCCACTTTTGTTGATCTTCAACCATATGAGTTGTGGAAAATATCCTAGAGTAATAGCAACCGGCCTGGAACTGGTTCTGCCAAAATCATCGGACTCATCCATGTTTCAAAGATAAGTCCAAAATATTTTATTTTTCCAATGTTTAATCGTAATTCACATGAAATACTAAGGAAATGCAAATGGAAACCACCTGAGGTATAAATCCCACAAATAAGCATAAAAATGGATTAATAAGCATTAATACAAGGTCATGGGAACACAAGAAGGGATTAAAAGTAAGGAAAAGATAGTGTAAAATAGGGACAATTCCATGGCCCAACACCTATAAGGGAAGAGAAAACTAAATTGTCGTCCTTCTAAAACATCAAGCATTTAGTATTTGATTCCTCAAACGATGTTTGGATTTGAAACAACATAGAGGCCACCTCCTCTTCCCCTTGTCATTTTGCACCATGGAATCTACGACCTAAGGTTAAGAAGTTATCCATTAAAGCCTCCAAAGACACAACTTTCTTTGGAGACCAAAGCTTTCTTACCCATGTTTTTTTCCCTTAGTTTCCAATGAGAAATATGCTCTCTACACTCTTTCCAAATGTTCGCAACCTTATGACACTTAGCACATCGAATGGTTTGTCTACACTGGTTTCAAATGCACATGTTTTCACTACATGTATCACTGACTTGAATTTATTAGTTGCCTCAGATGTCTTCACATGAGAAGAATAATCAACACTCCTATAAAGACCATCAACATCAAATGCACATTTGGAATGTGAAGTCAAGAATGCACCGTCGTGGAAAGTAAAGAATATGTTATAGAAAGGTGGTAGTCGATAAAGATGTTATAAAAACGGATTTTTTTTTCTCATAGGTTGTATAAAAGTGTCACGTGAAAGGGACTTACCCTTGGAGAAGATACAACAACTATTATTAGAACAAGGGGTTTGGTGTCTCTAAGACAAAGGTTATCAACTCGCCTTTTTTCTAATCTTTTGTAATTATCTGGTTTTACTTAGATGAAACTGCCAAAGGTTTCTGATTTCAGAATATAAAAAGGGTAATTACCACAAAAAAATATAAACAGTGATGAACCATGCAATTTTGTGAAGAAGTTGAAAATTCTTCACATAAACTTAAAAATCAGTGTTGATCAGATTTTGATGCAAACTATGTTTTTGCAGAAAATCAATAGTGCAAAGAGCACCTAAAGTATGTATTTGTTTTTTCCTTACTGAGAAATAAAATATGTGTTTTTTTTTCGTGGAAAAAAAAGAGCATAATAATTACCACCCATGTAAAGATCATCAACATCAAAGGTACATCTGAAAAGTGAAGTTAAGGATTTTTAATGCTTCTACTGTGTTGTTGGATTTTGGATTTCAAACAATTTAAGACCGAGTGATCAACAATGTTATTGTCCCAACATTAAATGACTTACAACACTGAACAAAATGAATAATTTTCTCCTCAAGAAGGCAAGTCATGGAAAGTGAAAGTGAAGAATATAACTGAGAATGGTAGTCATTAACGATGTTATAAAGGGAGGATTTTTCTTAGAGTTTGTGTAAAAGATGATGATTCCATGTCATAGTTTTACAATATAATTCCTATATTATTTTGCAGCAGAACATAATCACAAAATCAAGATCATAAACATACACAGAAATAAAGACACAAAGATTTATCCTGGGAAACCCTTCAAGGGAAGAAAACCCAACAACCTGTAAAATTAAAGCACAACAGATCTAGGAAATAAGAACAACAGTTACTAGAGATGCATGCGGAAAATTGTGTGTCAAAACATTAGTGCAAAATATTTGCAATAGTTCATGCATTATCATTAACTCAAAAGATAGATTACAATGTGTAACAATGGAAATAATAGCCCAGCGATTCGAATCCCAGAGAGGTCATTCGAATTGCATGCATGAGAGTGGCTTACTAGTCAATTAACACCACTCAGCACATCAATGAACTACTTAACTACCATGTAATTGACTCTAATAAACTTTGAAACTGTCAAACTGAGTCAAATTGAGTCTAGAACTCAACTGATTACCCAAAATTAGGAAAGGGCGCTTTTTGACTTCAGTTAACTGATTTTTAGGTGGAATTACAACAAATTAGGTCAAACTGAGTAGGAGGGAACCTTAATCATGAAAATCACCCCAGTTGGATCCTTGAATGATGGAGGAGGCCCCATTAACTAATATTGATGGCTCATCTGGCTCCCCAAATGAAGGAGGAGGGCCAGTTGTCTAAAACTGATGATGTAAGCACATATATGAGTCAAAATACTTAGGATAAGTGGTAAATTAGGCTATTAATCCCAAATAAATGATGTGTTGTTGGAAAATGACTCCAACACCCCCCCTTAAGCTAATATAATGAGTTTGTATCCTTTGTATTCTTCAGCATATCCAATGAGGATGCACTCAGTACTTTGTGGTGACAAATATCTTCTCTTCTCAATCGGAATTCTAGCCATGTAGTGGACTCGAAAACCTTGAGATGTGACACATCAACCTTGTGACTAGTGTAGGATTTGAAACAAGTTTGAACTTTGACAGATGAGTGTGGAAATATGTTCTGAATGTATGCAAAAATATTCATGGCCTCAACCCAAAGATTTGAATCCAAACCTTTCGACTCAAGCATACAAGTAGCCATCTCTTTCAATGCTCAATTTTCCCTCTCCGCTACACCATTCTGCTGAGGTGTGTAGGGGACTGTGTGCTGGATTTGGATTCCATTTTACGCACAAAGTTGTAGCAGCTCAGTTTTGATCAATTTTCCACCATTATCACATCTAACAGCTTTTATCTTTATCCCAGTAGCAGTCTCAATAGAAGCCTTGAAATTCTTGAACCTTTCAAACACTTCTAATTTGTTCTTGATAAAGTAGACCCGTGTGAATATGGAAAAGTCATCAATGAATGTGAGAACATACCTTGATCCATTCATGGAGGGATTTGGTAATGGACCACTGATATCACTGTGAATCAGCCCCAAAATACAAGAAGCCCTACTAGCTTTGCCTCGACCGAACTTGTGCTTAGGATGCTTGCTAATGATGCAACCCTTGCATATTCCTTTTGAGGATTTGATGTTCGAAACGCCTTAAACCATGGAATTATTTTGTAGCGGCTATAGATACTTGTAATTTAGGTGTCCAAACCTCTCATTCCATAGCCGACTAACCTTATTTCAATGAGTCAGAAGGGCACTTGGCTTTGAATAAGACCAAAATTGGGAAAACTCATATGTTTTTGCAGCATGATTTATCTTTCTGATTGCAATGAGTTTTCCGATGCTAATTTCAGAAATTTCAACATTATTAGGGCTAAATACAACCTTTTTGGGAAAACTAGTATGTGTCATCTTATACTAAAAAATCAGGTTCGAAGCTAGAGAAGGAACATAGAGAACATTTTGAAAAATGCCATGTTCTAAATGGATTGTACCTTTTCCTTTCAATGAAATTTGTGAATCATATCCCATGTGAATGGACATGCAACTTTCAGATTCCAATGATGAGAAAGAGTCTTTTCTTTCAGCCATGTGATTCAAAGCTCCTGAATCTATGAGAAGAGCTTTTGGATTCGAAACACTTTACATGAGTGCATGACCTCTTTTTGGATGATCATTCTAGTCTCCATTTTCCTTCTTCCTTGCGCCATCTGGAAGAGTAATATTTTTATTATCCAAGAGAAGGGCCATTTGATCAATATTCTTCTTCATGCATGAAATTTCAGGATGAAATCCCCTGCCACAATAAGAACACCTTGTCTTCTCCTTTCCCTTTTGATTGTCTTTTCTTTAGCCCGGGGGCTCATGTGAATCCTTGGTCTTCTCCTTCTGATTGGGATGATCAAACTTGTTATTCTCTTTCTTCTTTTGACTTCCTTTAGAATTCATAGCCTTAGGTCCTCTAGCAAAGAAGGCTTGATATTTGGAGGATCTCATGGACCCCATTTGAACAAGCTTGTCATGCTCTTTTGTTAAGGACTCAATGAATGCATTCAAGGATGGCATCTTCCAATTCATAATGGTGAGTTTTCCTGAATGAAAGGTAAAGACAAACACTGAATAATATGCTCCCATTTTTTAGATGATTGAAAGGATCAACTGATCATCCTTCTTCTCAACACCACATTGCTTCAACTGAAGCACCAAATGATTTAACTTGGTTAAAAACTCATTGATGGTTTCAAAATTTTCAGGATTTAGGGAAATCAATTCATTCTCTAACTGATAATCCCTCATATCATCCTTCTTTTCAAAGAGTGTGGAAATTTGTTTCCATACTTATTTTGGAGTCTTCAATCTGATGAGATGGAAAAGAAGGTCTTTGGAAATATTGAGACATAAGAAACTATAAGCTTCATCAAGCTTATTGAATAACTTGGACTTCTTTATAGCTTCATTAGGCTCTGGTTTTGTGCCCATAGTAAATTTGTAGAGTCCCTTGGAGCACAATACTATCTCTATATCATCCTTCCACTGATGATAGTTGAAAGGAGTAAGAACATGGTTATAAGAAGAGTCCATCTTAGCTATAGTGAATGCAATAGGAGGCTGTGAGAATCTTGCAGTAAAAAACAAACAAAAAATCTTTAGGTCAACAACCTACACTTTTCAAGTTGCATCACACCCGACATAGCTTATCAAGCAATCTTAATAAACCAGATGCACAATTATCTAGGATTTATGTGGGAAACTTTCTGCTTCTGGTGCAGTGTTGGAATAATTTTGAGCAATTTTGCTCAAGAATCATCTAAAAAACTTTGTAGAAGACTTTCCTTGTCCTTCCATGGCTCTGATACCATGTAAAATTCAAGCACATCAGATCTAGGAAACAAGAAAAACATTTACTACAGATGCATGAGGAAAATTGTGTGTCAAAACACTAGTGCAAAAGGTTTGAAGCAGTTCATGCATTATCATTAACTCAGAAGATAGATTGCAATGTGTAACAATGGCAATAATAGAAGAGAAATTCGAATCCTAGAGAGGTTATTCGAATTGAATGCATCAGGGTGGATTACTGGTCAGTTAACACCACTCGGCACATCAGTTAACCACTTAACTACCATGTAATTGACTCTAATAGTCTCTAAAACTGTCAAACTGAGTCTATAACTCAACTGATTTCCCAAAATTAGGGGAGGGCAACTTTCTGACTTCATTTAACTGATTTTTAGGTGGAATTACTGCAAATTAGGTCAAACTGAGTAGGAGGGCTCCTTAATCATGAAAATCACCCCATTTGGCTCTCTGAATGATAAAGGAGACCCAATTATCTGATATTGATGACCCAATTGACTCCCCAAATGAAGGATGAGGCCCAGTTGACTAAAACTGATGATATGCAGATGATGTAAGCACATATATGAGTCAAAATACTTAAGATATGTGGTAAATTAGTCTATCAATCCCAAATAAATGATGTGTTGTTGGAAAATGACTCCAACACAACCTTCCTTACTTAGAAAACCAATTCAAGGTACAAGGTAGGTACAAAGAAGATAAAAGCCCAAATAAATCTTCTACTGTATTTGTCTTCTCTCCCTCGAACTTGCGCAATAGATGAGATGATTTGAGCAAAAGAGGATGATCCAAATGAGTGAAAGTTCACTCAATTTATACAAGCTTGATGGGTCAATTTTGCAAATTTTAAGGAATAAAATAATAATAAATAATATCATTCTTGGGCCAACTTCTTTGTGAGGATACCTCATGAATCTATAATTTCCAACACTCTCTCTTTTTAGGGATGTATCATCATGCTGGAACACATCTATGTATCATCTGAGCATCATGACTTGTCTTGAATGTCTTGTCATCATAAGGAAGGTCTTCAACACAACTTGGTCTTTGGAGACGTGGTATGCTTCAACTCATTCTATTTAGGAGCATCAGTGTCATGCTACAACCTAGTCCGTCGAGGAGCATAAATGCTATGCTGCAACCCAGTCTGTCCAGGAGCATCATACTACAAATCAGTTCGTCGAGGGCATCGATTCCATGCTACAACCCAGTCCATCGAGGAGAATCATGCTACAACTCATTCTGTAGAGGAGCATCAATGCAGAATATTCAACTCTCTCTCTCTCCCTCTCAAGGGAGATTCACACCATCCCCCCTGTCTTAGGGAGGATGTCACATCAATGATGCAGTCAACAACAGTCCCTCTTAATGAGGGATGCATGTGTCCACCACTCCAAGCTCGTCACTGAAGTACACAAATTTCTCCTTGGAAAGAGGCTTGGTGAGGATATCTGCAATCTGATTAACTTTCAAAATATATTGGAGTTGGACTGCTCTCCTCTGCACCATATCTGTAATATCCCTAATTTGCAAGTTTACCTAATTTGGCCAATTTTTGAACCTTGGACTAGTGAAACCCAAAATTGTCCCAAATGATCCCAAATGGTTTCTAATTATGGATGGAGTGAATTGAGGTGTATTAGGAAACAATAATGCAGCTATTGAATTCTTGGAAAATTTCGAAAGACTTCAACAACTTCCATTTACAACTGGGGAATGAAAGGAAAAAATACTAGGAAAATCGATGTTAAAATCCCCAAAGGTAGATGACTCTTTTGGATTCCCAAATGTTGTATGACCCTCCCAAATTTCAGAACATAAAATTGGATCATATAAAGGACCTCCAAACCAACCTAGGTTCATCATTTATTCATATTTATAGATTTATAATACACTCTTAAAATAGAAGGCTACAAAACACATTCATTGCCTGGAAATTGGGAGCAATATAGCAGAGATTGTTACATGGAATTCTAAGCAAATTAAAAAAGGGTTCTGCATAACATTTATGTCTTATTTACATTAAATAATATGATTCTCAAACATCTACAAAACTCAAAATAATTCTGGTGCAAAACTGATATATAAATGCTCAAAGTTTCATAAATGTATACAAGGGCGCAAGGGCTCAAAATGGTGGTTTTTGCTTGATTTTTCTTATATGGTCCAAGGGATTTTGAGTTGTCTCTCATGATATGTATATTACAGAGTTCTGCATAAAATAACATGTTCATAACGTATAAATATCAATCCTCCATTTTCTAGATGCAACAAGAAGTGCGCCATTACACTTTTACATGACATTAAGAGAAAGATGAAACTAGCTCGAATATCAATGTTACTTGGAGAAACAATACATGAAGTGCTTATTATTTCGATCTGTGGCTCTCATGATCTATCCATTACAGATTTATGCATCCACTAACAATTTCATAAGGTTGAAAAAAAATCTTTCCATTATCTATATGCAACAAAGAGTGTGCTATCTCACTTTACATGAACATTGAGAGAAAGATAGGAGAATGATAGTAGAGAATGAATAGAGAATGTGAACTTGAACTCAGAGTGAGGTTGAAACTTCATCAAACATATCCATGAATCTATGTTGAGAGGTCTTAATGGCCTTTCCAACAACCAACTTGGATGGGAATCTTGCACCCTCGAAATTGATACTAAGGCAAGGAGGATGAACATCCACCGTTCAAGGACAAGCTTGAAGCTCTCCAAATTGCAAAAATGAAAATAAAAAATGATCAAAAGATACTCCATTTCGACTTGGCCTCCTTTAAATAAATTTAGTTGTTTCTTACCTCCTTATAACTCAAATATCTCCTAATTACTCACGAAATTCGAATTAGTGGGGGTTATGACCCTTCATTGGCCCCACATGACACTTGGATCATATTTTGTCTCCAACTCCTCCATGAATTCGACTTGGGGAATATTTTGGATGCTTTGGAGATATGTAACTCGTCTCATGCTCCCTCTTTTTCTATTCTTAGCTCTTACATTATCATAGATGTCATAGAATATGTCACAAGTGTCATAGGAGTCATAGAATTTGTCATAAGTGTCATAATACTTTTCACAGTTATCATAGAATCTATCATTGCCTATTTTTATCCCTATGACTCTTCCTCTTCCTTAATGAATGTTACCTCTTCCTTTCCAACTCGAATTTGGGGATGTATCCATGTTTAAAGGAGGAATATTCTCTCATGTTGACCCCACATGTCCACTTATGCACCCCCAAGTCCAACTAGGACCTAATGCCACTTTATTTTGGAGCATTTAACATTTATTCCATAATTTATTGGCCTATTTTTCCACCGTCAATTTAGAATATTGAATTTTCATGAGAAACTATAGACCTTGGGGTTAAATGTCAATATTTTAATTCTTCCACATAACCCTTAGGAATTGGGTAGGCCAACTTAATTATTTATCTGAAAATAGTTTAACTGGGGATATAACAGTCCTCCCCACCCAATATTGCGTGCCCTTGTGCCCACAACAGATCCCATGCTTAGCCAAGCATGGGAGCCCCCAATTTTAACAAATGCAAAAGTGTTTGGGTGAGTCATCTTGAAAATTTTAGATTTTGATTTTACCCCTAAAATTCTTCACCTATGCTTTTGATCTGCTTGTTTGTGATGGTTTGATCATTTATTCCAAAGTGTTTCGGTCTGAAAGGAGCCAAAATTTTGAGTATTTTGTTGACTGTTATCTTCATCCTGAAACCCGACATTTGGAGAGTTTGAAACCCGCAACCCTACAGATGCGGGTTGCGGGACTGTTTTTTTATGTTTTGATTTTGATGGTTCTGAAGTCCGCAACCCGACGGCTGTGGGTTGCGGGATCATTCTCTAATAAGATTAAGAAATAATTACCCCAAAACCTGAACTCCTCAATGGTGGCATTCAGCTTTCAGGATTGTGATTTTTCGTTTATTTGGTGTGTGCTCCCAAATCCCGCAAACCGTAGTTTCGGAATGCGACTTTCGGGATGGTTGTTTTACATCACAGATTTACATTTCCAAAGCCCGCCATCCGCACAGTCAGTTTTTGACTTTTAGAAATCCTTTTATTTTCATCTGCAGATCCACAACCCGCAAATCCGTACTTTTGGGTTTCGGCCTGCGGGATCTTTGAACAAGAACTCCATGAAATTTTTGAGCCCGATTCCACATTCCGCTCTGGTTAATCTCAGCCGTCCGTCTGTTATAATCTTGCGGTCATGTTGATTTTGGGTAGTCATTCAAGTCAGACCTTCCATTTTATCCTTTGAAAGCTGGTTCTACCAAGTTATCATCTTGTGTAATCCATGACAGCAAATGCTATTATAAGTCTATTAGTTGCTTCGTGTTGGATGGATGCATTCTCTCCACCTTAAGTTTGCTATGTCTAGACTTGAGCTTTGACATCTTGTCATCTTTTTTTCTACTTCTTAATGATCGGATTTGTTACGTGTGAAGAGTTGATATCCTGTGTACTGGAACTCTTAGTCGAGACCGTTTTGCACATCAGCCTTGTCACCATAACCTTTGTCTCCATTATTAATTACCATTCATAATTATTGATAGGAGATGGCTTATAACGATGTGATTGTAAGGTAGTTCGAAATCATGCAAGCAGTAATTGAACTCGTACTTCGCACAGGCTTTGATCTGACTGGCACATATCTCAGCTTTTGTCATTACAATTGTAGTAATTACAATGAATTGATTGGATAACTTTAATCATTGCATATTGCCCTTCCCGATTGTCATCGGACTGATTGTTGGCCTTCTAAATAGCGATTTACATGAAAATTCCAGTTCATCCAGTGCCTTGTGAAATAGGAAACACTCTGTTTGGCATTCTTCTTATGTCCTCTTATCTGAGAATCATTCAGAATGAGCAATTTTCGTGCAGGTGGTGAATTTTCTAATGTTCATATTGAAAATGAAGAGCTCTACCCCTTGTTATACCAAGAAATGTTGTCACCACCATTTGATGCTAGTGTTCCTAATCTTAGCAGCGGTAGCAGTGAAGAAGAATTTTAAACTTTGTCTGCTTACATTCACAACCTCGAAAAGCAAAGGAAGGAAATTCTGGAGAGATCAACTGATCTTGATACTGATGTTATAAAAGAATTTATAATCAATGAAGAACCTGACGTGCTGGCTACCGTTCCTGAAGTAAATCCTCTAATGGATTTCTCTGTTTTTGACAGTGGGTTCTTCGACCCCGAACATCCTACAGCGGATGCTCTGCAAGCTACACCACCTGTCAATGATAGTGAACAATCTGTGATCAGTTTTTTATGGTGCCACGAAACCTTATCAGATTAAAGAACAAGTCTTTCTTTTGTGAAAGGTGGTGGAAAATATTTTTAGCTTAAATACAACAAAATTTCTTGGATCGATGGTTAGATCCGATTTTGTAATCCCTATTTTGTAGAATCTCTCCTTTTGGAACTCTGATGTAGATTTATTATAAAAGGAGGAAAGTTTCTCTTAGGAAAGGGTTGGGAATTTTGGAATTACAATTCAGCGGGAATTTGGACTGAAGATACTCTGTTTATCAGAGTCATTGTAATTTTTGTACAAGACTTCTCTATTCAGGAAAGTTATCTTTTAATTCACCTCCTATTGTTCTTCAAATTTCTTTGGGAATTGCTGAGTTCATGTTTCAAATTTGTCATCGGTTATGTGTTTAATCCTTTGCAGGGCATCCATTAATGCATAAGATCTCTCATATTGATTTCTCCGTATGTCTGGATTATGTTTGAAACTGTTCTATTAAATTTCTTTAATTGAACGTTTTCCTTTTATATTTCTGCAAACGATTCGATGCGAATAAACATGTATAATCAAATGTTAATTTTTCAATTAACACAATGATTACAGATTAGCTATTTGAATAAGCTCAAACATTTTGAAGAATTGTCACTTAATTTCTTATTTGATAAAACTTTAAATCAACAAGTGAAGAACCCAAAGACATTTCTGTTCAGGGAAAATATTACTTGTTCGTCACACTTCGATTCTGATCTGCCCAACATCAATTCTCCTTCTAGGTCAGATCTGACTTAGAATAGGTTCTTTCCTTAGATATATTAAGATAGGCTCGTTAGTCGTTTTTATATTCCATTTTCTTTTATAGGAAAAATGATCTTTCAAAGATCAAATCTTTTACTCATAGAGTGCCAACGGAGGCCAAATATATGTGGGTGATCACCACACCAAATAGCTTGAGGATAGAATTGCCCTTGCATAGGGTCTTTCGAAGCTTTTAGCTAGGTTTTCATTCCCTGTTGTGTGCCTTGGACCCATTCCAGCACCTCGCACTTATCCTGCACCCCCGATGCATCAACAAATGGAGCTAGAAGGAGGGCCACTAGTATAACATGCCTAAGCAAACTACTAATAAACCTCCTCCAGCAAATACTTCAATGGTTCAAACGCGAAGCCAGACTAGGGATTTAACATCTAAACGACCAACAAATACACAAACTGCAATTCTCCCTGTCACGTCTGCACAACCTACGGTTATACCCGTTACACCAGTGGTACGACAGGAGAATAGAGGAGAAGTCATCTTCACGTCGCCCACTAGGGGACCCATTTCGTTAGAACAGTTATTGAAAACATCCGTCGATAGGGTTTTAAGAGTAGAACAACGAAGACATGACCTGGCAGCTCTGAACTTAGAAGGTGTTTTGCAGGCTAGCGATTGGGAAGAACGGCAAGTTCCCACCTCACAGACCTCTGATCCACCGATTCAACCTACTGATAGTTTTAATGCACAGGATCAACATACAACTGATCACCAATCTGAAAACCAAGAACTAGTTAATCGACCAGCTGAATATAACTGTGACACCACCCACACAACGACACAACTTCAACCAAATCTTGGAGTCGGTGGTCTACCACCATCCCCTCCATCATCCTCATCATCTTCCTCATACGAAGAGAATTCTTCTAGTTCATCATCTGAAGAAGAAGAACAAGAACCTCCAATGGTCGGAGAAGGTCAAAATAGACCTTGGCTTGACCAAGGCGTGGTTTTCATATTAGGCGATCAACACAGATTACCAAAGAATCCTGAGAAATGGCTGCCTAAATTCAACCCTGATGATAAAACACCCGTGTTGGATCACATAAAAAATTTCATGCAAGCAATCAGGCTTAGAAGCGTGGTATATGAGGATGTAGTATGTAGACTTTTTCCATACACTTTTGAGGGTAGAGCGGCCACTTGGTATTTTTCTTTACCGGTTCAATCTATAACTTCCTGGGATGAATTCGAGAAAAATTTTACCCAGAAATTCGGGGATGACAAAACACCACAAGATCTTGTCTTAGAACTATCCTCCATGAAAGCCAAAGGAAAAGAAAGGGTAAAAGACTTTAACCAAAGGTTTTCATATCTCAAAAATAGAATTCCTACCAATCTTCTTCCTGCTAAAGAATTGTTGGTGGCTTATTATGAAAAGGGTTTTCCTCCCCCTATTACAATATGGGTCAAAAGGGCACAGAAAGGTACTTTACTGGAAGTTTTTGATGAAGCAATTCAAGTTGAGAAGGACATCTTTTGTTTGGAAGACAGCCCTGAAACTTCAGAAGGGAAACCTTCCACTTCCAGGAAGAAAATAGAGAATGTCCCTAAACCCACAGTTCAGAACAAGGATTCATTTGATTTGACTCACATGAAGAAATTCCTTCAGAATATGTCAAATGAGATGGTGGATTTGAAAAAGAACACTAACGATAATCAGAATTAGAACAAAGGTTTTGTAAGGCCATCGTTTAGGAGACCTTACCAGCCTCCACAAAATCCACCACCACCAAATCTGGCAAATGCACTCACAAATGATGAACTCTTTTCTATTTTTAGAGCATTGGCAGCAGAATCCCAAGTCACCCTTGATACTTCCAATGATCAGACTACCCCGGATCCTCCACTACCTAAAGAAGAAGCAGAAGATGATCCACAAGTCGATGTTGTGGGTTGCTTTTCAGAACTCCCTATGTGTGAAGAAGAAGAAGAACCTAAGGCGGTGTTTAACACACAACATCCCTATAATACAAGGTCAATACCACAGCCACCTCAAGAACCATCATCTTCTTCCCCAGTTCCCACAAATAACAAGACTGTCCCACAGAAGGATACAGTCCTCCCCCAAATGGAGTACAACCTGGTTGAAGACCTAAAAAGAGTCAAAGCAAACATATCTCTATTTGAGCTACTCAAGATTCCTGCTATGACAGACTCTTTACCTAAAAACATGATAGTCAAACAGCCTAGAGAGTCACAGAATAATAATCTTGACTCTATCACTAAAACTAATGATAAAAAACCAACAAGTAAGAGAACTCCCCCTTTCTTGCTTACTTTTGGGATTTTCAACCGGAATGTACACAACTGCATGATAGATTCAGGAGCATCATCAAATTTGATGCCCCTGTCTGATTGCAATAAATTGAATGCAACATGGGAACCCTTTCCAGCCCATATTGTGCAACTTGACAATCCAAAGTTAGAGTGGTTGGTAAATTGAAAAATGTTCTGCTCATGCTGTCAGCTGATCCTAGGATCCATCAGACAGTTGACATTGTGATAGCTGACATCCCAGAAGCCTATGGGATGTGGTTAAGCAGGGACTAGTCAGAGAAACTTAAAGGTTATTTTGGAACTGATTGGTCCCACTTATGGTTTCCATACAATGGTCAACCAAATAAAATTAAGATCAGTAGAGAACCTTTTATGAAACAGACAGTTACTGATCTTAATGATTCAAGTGAACCTGCTGGTTATCTCACCTCTCATACAGAGCACTTTACATTTGATACCTTTTTTGGTGAATTCCCACCTGATGCCTCACCAGAAGAAAGCATCCGAAATGAATCACATATTACTCAGGTTACTTTTGTACCTTTTTTCTGGTGAAATTGTGCATAATGTATATAATGTGAATACAAATTTTAGATTAGACCCTGTCTCATGGACTTTGTTTTTCGATGGCTCCAAGTCCAAGGAGGGAGCTAGAGCAGGTTGTGTTCTTATCAATCCTAAAGGAATGAAAATCATGATTGCCTGCAGGTTAGAATTTGATTGCACTAATAATGTAGCCGAATATGAAGCTCTTGTGCAGGGACTAAAAAAGGCCATTGATTTAGGTGTGCAAGCAATAGAATGCTATGGAGACTCTGAAATTATAGTCAAGCAAGTTAGGAATAAAATACATTGCTTATATCCGCGTTTGGCTAGTTATCAAAAGTTGGTAAGACATCTAACCAACTCATTTTCAGCATTCAATATTAAATCAGTTCCCAGGTCACAAAATTTTGATGCAGACCTGTTAGCAAATACAGCGTCTAGACTGATCCTGCCAGAAGGTCTGTCTCCTCAAACTTTTTCTATCGAATTGATGTATAGACCATCCGTTCCGGATAATGTGACTAATTGGAAAGTATTTGATGATGACCGATAGATACTCGATTTTCTTACGGATCAGGATACTTTTCAAGACATGGCCATCGATGAAGCAGAACATGAAAAGTCTCTCACTGATTCCTCAAACGTCATCCCGAAGTCTGTGATCAATCTAGAAAATTTTTACGATTTACAGGACAAGTTCAAATCTCAAACCAATTGTAAAACTCAAAGCTCATCATTAAACTATGAGCGGGTCAACTTAGGCACCGAACAGGAACCTCGCTTCATCAATTTGGGAGTTGATTGTACCCCTGAAGAACGCAGATCCATCATTGCATTATGTAAACAGTATAAGGATGTTTTCGCCTGGACGTATGACGAGTTGAAAACTTTGACACTAGCGTCATGTTTCATAATATACCCATGAAACCAGAGGTGAAGCCATTTCAACAAAAGCTGCGGAAGATGCACCCCAGTTTGGAGCCTTCCATAAAAAAGGAGCTGGAGAAGCTGCTCACTGCTCGAATTATCTTTCTGGTCAGGCATACTCAATGGATTGCTAATTTAGTACCTGTTCGTAAGAAAAGCGGTGAAATTCGACTGTGTGTCGATTTCAGGAACCTAAATCGGGCTTTTGAGAAAGACAACTATCATGTTCCACCAATGGAGCAAATTCTTCAAAAGGTAGCCAGGTTAGAGATGTTTTCCCTCTTATATGGTTTTTCGGGGTATAACCAGGTTATGGTTGCCCCGGACGATCAATTGAAAACAACTTTCAGGACCCCATGGGGCACTTTTTCCTACAGACGGATGCCTTTCGGGCTGATCAATGTAGGAGCTACTTTTTAGAGAGCTATGGATATAGTTTTCCGAGGGTTAATGTATAATTCTGTCATAGTTTACCTTGACGATATCACCATTTACTCTAAAAAACGACATGAACATGTGTTTGCTTTGAAACAAGTTTTTGATCGTTGTAGGAAATTCGGTATTTCTCTCAACCTGAAGAAATCTATTTTTGCAGTAACAGAAGGAAAGCTGCTGGGCTTCATTGTTTCGAAAGAAGGTATGATTATCGATCCTGAACGTACAAAGGCTATTTCAAAGATTGGTTTACCAAGCTCGAGAAAAGCAATGCAATCTTTCTTAGGTAAGATTAATTTTGTACTAGATTTGTACCAAATTTTGCCCAGATTGTTAAACCATTACAACTTTTGGTAAAAAAAGATGTGCAGTTTGCTTGGTCATAGGAACAGAGAGAAGCGTTTGTCCGAATTCGAAAGGCTATTGCAGAAGCTCCTACTCTCATGTCCCCAGATTTTAATAAGGATTTCATTCTTTATACTTTTGCCACTGACTTTTCTTATGCAGCTATCTTAACTCAAAAGCATGATAATGATACTGAAATCCTGATTTCTTTTATGAGCTCAACATTCAAAGGTGCAAAGCTTAAATACTCAGAGATTGATAAGAAAGCCTATGCGGTCTATAAATCTGTCAAACATTACAGACCCTACTTGTTGAAGTCTCGAACTAAAGTCATTGTTCCATATTCTGCTATCAGAAATGTCCTAATCCAGAAGGAATTGGGGGAAAAGAGGGCCCATTGGATGACCGCACTACAAGAATATGATCTTGAGATAAGACCGGCTAAAATTGTAAAAGTCCAAGGCCTTTGTCTTCTTACTGTGCAATCCAACGACCCCACACAACAGCAGTCCGAATGGGATCATGTGGAAGAAATTCCTTCAGGCGTTGTTAATGTAATCGATGCCCCAACATCGGAATGGTACGACGATATCAGATTTTTCCTGAACCATGGGTTTTCTCCCGAAACCCTTGATTTTAAGAAAAGAAGAGCTTTAAGACTGAAATCTGCTCCTTATCCATTCATCGATCATGTTCTTTTTAGAAAAAAATATGATGGAATATTTCTTAGATGCTTGGAAAAACATGAAACTGATGACATTTTGTTTCAATTTCATGCAGGTCCTGCTGGGGGCCATTTTTTGGGAGAGACTACAACACACAAAATTCTTAGGGCCAGATATTATTGGCCCACATTGTTTAAAGATGCTTATGCTTATGTCAGGAAGTGTGAGCCGTGCTAGAAATGCACTGGGAAGTTTAGGAAACCTACATTTCCTTTACAACCAGTTACAATTCAGTTTCCATTCCAATAGTGGGGACTGGATTTTGTTGGGCCTATAAACCCTCCCTCATCCCTCCAACACAAGCATATCCTAACAGCCACAGACTATTTCACTAGATGGGTGGAGGCAGCTCCTCTTAAACAATGTAACGCTGCCCAAGTAATCTCTTTCCTTGATAGCCAGATTATCACACGCTTTGGCGCTCCAGAGTACTTAGTTTTCGATAATGCATCCTACTTCTCTTCAATCGATATAATCGAATATGCCTTTGAGGTGGGGATTAAGCTTAAGTTTTCCGCCAATTATTATCCTCAAGGTAATGGTTTGGCTAAGTCATCGAACAAAAACATGATAAACATTCTAAAGAAAACTGTAGCTTCTCATCACAGAGATTGGCACACGCAGTTGTATAATGCATTATGGGAAGATCGAATTACACCAAAAGCAGCAATTGCAAATTCTCCATACTGTCTGGTTTATGGCAAAGAAGCCATCCTCCCCACTAATCTTACCACTCCTTCACTACAATTGGCCCGGTCTGTCCAAGAAGATGATTCTTCTCCCCTCTAGCAAAGAATTGACACCCTCTTGAAGCTAGAGGAGGACAAGGAAATAGCCAAGAACAAGTTGTATCATCATCAGCAGATGGTGAAGAGATGGTTTGATGAAAAATCTTCATCTGATAGGGAATTTTCTGTTGGTGACCTAGTTCTAAGGTGGGATAAGCAATGTAAAGATAAGAACCAGTACACCAAGTTCCAGCGCCTTTGGCTAGGACCTTTCATTATTACAGAAAAGATTGGTCCCAACAATGTTCGATTATAGACGCTAGAGGGAGTTGTAGACACCTTCCCAGTGAATGTGTCTCTTCTAAAAAAGTATTTTGTTTGAACAATCTGATGCACTCGTACATAGGTGTGGCTTGTTTTTCAGTTATTTGTTTTATTCCATTTGACATTTTGATTGGTTTTCTTGTTTTTTTTTGGTTTTCATTAATAAGGCTTCACACTTGTGGTAATGGCTTATGATCACTTTTCTTAGTAACAATTTCTTCTGAACCTTCAACATCATCACCAATCTTACTTTCTGGCTTTTGATTAGAACTTGCTCTGAAGAATAAACAGTCAAATAAGTGCAGTGCCTTTGGATACTTTTCACTTTGATCATTATCTTTCACCATGCTTTATTTGTGTAATTGAGGTACGGAGGACGGTCATCATTTCTCTATCTGGTGTTTCATGGTTGAACGGCATATCATAATAACCTGACCAGTCCTGATTGCTCATGGGTCCTTTTACGATCACTTTGAATATGAAATTTGTTTAAAATTATAAGTTACAAGGTGGTTGGTCTTGTTATCAAGCCAGCCCATTAGGTTCATAGGTGTTTAAAGTGGAATGACATCTTCACATCAAGCCACCACACTTAGAGGATGACTTTCAGTTCTGCTAGAAGGTGGAAGATCCTATCACAGGTCGGTCCATTCATGATCCGCAAAGCACTGGTGACTAACATTATCACTATATGGTCACCAAGCCATGGTAATGCCTTGTAGCTTATGCCAAAATAAAGTGTTTCCTTTTTATAATATTTTTGTTATATACAAGAACAGGGGGGTCTTATCACAAGCTAGCCCTGCTATGATCATGAGTTTGATCTTGGACTGGAATTATCACTATATGGTCACCAAGCCATGATGATTTCTTTTGTCCTTACAAGCAGAAGACAAGGAGTCTCGTTACCGAGCTAGCTTGATCAGTTTCCAGATCAGGCCTGTGAATGGCACTGTTTCATATGATCACCAAGTCAGTACATTGGTCTTGTATTAACAAGGTTTTATATCTTTAAAAAAAAAAGAGAAAAGTTTAAGGAATCCATAGAGGATCACTGAATATACATATAATTAATAAACCAAGGGGATCTGTAATTAGGTAATCCATGAGCATTTCTAAGACTGTGCCCAGGTTCAACACAAGCTGGTTTTCAATGATTACATCATGGTAAAGACTTGGTATTACTCTCTAAATCTCCTTATCGAATGAGTGTTATCTTTAAAATGGTCATTGTTGAGGTCTATCCATCTTCATGTACATTGCTTGTTAACTGTTATCTTTTGAGTATCTTCTATGAATTGAGTTTCAAGAAATTGATTGATTGACATGTTGTCTTTAGTTGGATCTGATTGCAAAGATAATTGGTTCTTCCCAGCCAATCGCCATTTGTTGTGGCCACAACAGATTCCATGCTTAGCCAAGCATGGGATCCCCCAATTTTAACAAATGCAAAGGTGTTTGGGTGAGTCATCTTGAAAATTTTAGATTTTGATTTTACCCCTAAAATTCTTCACCCATGCTTTTGATCTGCTTGTTTGTGATGGTTTAATCATTTCTTCCAAATTGTTTTGGTCTGAAAGGAGCAAAAATTTTGAGTATTTTGTTGACTGTTATCTTCATCCAGAAACCCGACATTTGGAGAGCCCGAAACCCGCAACCCGACAAATGCAGGTTGCGGGACTATTGTTTTATGTTTTGATTTTGATGGTTCTGAAGTACGCAACCCGACGGATGCGGGTTGTAGGATCATTCTCTAATAAGATTAAGAAATAATTACCCCGAAACCCGAAGTCCGCAATGGCAGCATTCAGCTTTCGGGATTGCGATTTTTCGTTTATTTGGTGTGTGCTCCCGAAACTTGCAAACCGTAGTTTCAGAATGCGCCTTTCGGGATGGTTGTTTTACGTCACAGATTTACGTTTCCGAAGCCTGCTACCCGCACAGTCGGTTTTCGGCTTTCGAAAATCCTTTTATTTTTGTCTACAGACCCGCAACCCACAAATCCATACTTTCGGGTTTCGGCTTGTGGGATCTTTGAACAAGAACTCCATGAAATTTTTGAGCCCGATTCCACGTTCCACTCTGGTTAAACTCAATCGTCCGTCTGTTATAATCTTCCGATCATGTTGATTTTGGGTAGTCAGTCAAGTCAGACCTTCCCTTTTATCCTTTGAAAGCTGGTTCTGCCAAGTTATCATCTTGTGTAATCCATGACAATAAACGCTATTATAAGTCTATCAATTACTTCGTGTTGGATGGACGCCTTCTCTCCGCCTTAAGTTTGCTATGTCTAGACTTGAGCTTTGACATCTTGTCATATTTTTTTCTACTTCTTAATGATCGGATTTGTTACATGTGAAGAGTTGATAGCCTGTGTACTAGAACTCTTAGTCGAGACCGTTTTGCACATCAGCCTTGTCACCATAACCTTCGTCTCCATTATTAATTACCAGTCATAATTATTGATAGGAGATGGCTTATAATGATGTGATCGTAAGGCAGTTCGAAATCATGCAAGCAGTAATTGAACTCGTACTTTGCACAGGCTTTGATCCACCTAGCACATATCTCATTTTTTGTCATTACAATTGTAGTAATTACAATGAATTGATTGGATAACTTTAATCATTGCAGATCGCCCTGCCCGATTGTCATCAGACTGATTGTTGGCCTTTTAAATAGTGATTTACATGAAAATTCCAGTTCATCCATTGCCTTGTGAAACAAGAAACACTGTGTTTGGCATTCTTCTTACGTCCTCTTATCTGAGAATCATTCAGAATGAGCAATTTCATGCAGGTGGTGAATTTTCTAACGTTCATATTGAAAATGAAGAGCTCTACCCCTTGTTATACCAAGAAATTTTGTCAACACCGTTTGATGCAGGTGTTCCTGATCTTAGCAGTGGTAGTAGTGAATAAGACTTTGAAACTTTGTCTTCCTACATTCACAACCCCAAAAAGCAAAGGAAGGAAATTTTGGAGGGATCAACTGATGTTGATACTGATGTTATACAAGACTTTATAATCAATGAAGAACCTGACGTCCTGGCTACCATTCCTGAAGTAAGTCCTCTAATGGATTTCTCTGTTTTTTACAGTGGGTTCTCCGACCCCGAACTTCCTACAGCGGATGCTCTGCAAGCTACACCACCTGTCGATGATAGTGAACAATATGTGATCAATTTTTTATGGTGCCACGAAACCTTATCAGATTAAAGAACAAGTCTGTCTTTTGTGAAAGGTGGCGGAAAATCTTTTTAGCTTAAATACAACAAAATTTCTTGGATCGATGGTTAGATCCGATTTCGTAATCCCTATTTTGTAGAATCTCTCCTTTTGGAACTCTGATGTAGATTTAGTATAAAAGGAGGAAAGTTTCTCTTAGGAAAGGATTGGGAATTTTGGAATTACAATTCAGCGGGAGTTTTGACTGTAGGTACTCTGTTTATTAGAGTCATTTTAATTTTTGTACAAGACTTCTCTATTCATGAAAGTTATATTTTAATTCACCTCCTATTGTTCTTCAAATTTCTTTGGGAATTGCTGAGTTCATGTTTCAAATTTGTCATCGGTTATGTGTTTAATCCTTTGCAGGGCATCCATTAATGCATAAGATCTCTCATATTGATTTCTCCGTATGTCTGGATTATGCTTGAAACTGTTCTATTAAATTTCTGTAATTGAATGTTTTCCTTTTATATTTCTGCAAATGATTCGATGCAAATAAACATGTATAATCAAATGTTAATTTTTCAATTAACACAATGATTATAGATCAAGTATTTGAATAAGCTCAAACATTTTGAAGAATTGTCACTTAATTTCTTATTTGATAAAATTTTAAATCAACAAGTGAAGAACCCAAAGACATTTTTGTTCAGGGAACTTATTACTTGTTCATCACACTTCGATTATGATCTGTAGAACATCAATTCTCCTTCTAGGTCAGATCTGACTTAGAATAGGTTCTTTCCTTAGATAGATTAAGATAGGTTTGTTAGTCAGCTTTTATATTCCATTTTCTGTTATAGGAAAACTGATCTTTCAAAGATCAAATCTTTTACTCATAGAGTGCCAGCGGAGGACAAATATCCGTGGGTGATCACCACACCAAACAGCTCGAGGATAGAATTTCCCTTGCGTAGGGTCGTTCGAAGCCTTTGGCTGGGTTTTCATCCCCTGTTGTGTGCCTTGGACCCATTCCAGCACCTCGCACTTATCCTGCACCCCTAAGGCATCAACAGTACTTAAGCAATTTCAAAGTTGGATGTTGAAGAGCATGCTTTCCTTCCAAACTTTTCTTCCAAATTGTTTCAAAAATAATTTGAACCTTCATACTTGGACTGAACAACCTCTTGAATTTTCCATTGATTTGCCAAAAATTTCAAAATTTCATGTTTCCGAGAAAATTTATGAGAGGAAAGGATATGCTTCCACTTCTATAATCTGATTACAATCACCTTCTCAAGTGGTGACTCAATCTCCCATACTTATTGCTCCCCTAAAAAATTGAAACCAATGAGGCCAAAAATGATCCTAGGGCCCCAAATGATCCTAATACATGCATGGGCACAAATATATGCAACTAAAATCCATACACACCAAGAATATGCAAACTGAGTCCAACTAAAGAAACTGAAACAATACTCTGAATAAATGAACTCAATGAAATGAAGGTTAGCTTTCTCCATCAAGCCAACAACCGAGGTACTATTCCAAATGAATTGAAAACAACCAATTCTAGGATCCCATTGCTTGTGTTGCATTCCAAAAGATAGGCATGCTCTACCACAAAAAAATTCTGGCAAAACATCGCCCACATCCCACTTCCTTAGTTGCAAATCTTTGAGTGGCAGTGTCACATGTGGAAAACTAACATTCCAAAGAATGGCAGGATCCCATTGTCTCATCTGCATCTTTCCAAACATCAGTAACGACAATAAAAATTCATCACTATGAAAAATGCAAGGAAGGATGTAAAGATCATACCACCACACTGGATGTTCAACATTTCCAGTGCACAATTAAAACTTTGAGGGGCCCTGCATAAAAATATGAACTTCATTAAAGGTTGGTCCGAGACCAAGAGAGACTCTCCATCATGAAATACATATCCTCAAAGTGAGGTTGAATGCAAACAAGTCTCCCCCAATCAACCAAATAGACCTCATGTGCCAAATGCACACAATAATCAAGAGTGAGACCATTGAAGCTCAAAGGAAAAGGGTGAAAGTCCCACGTCTCATCACCAAAAGAGTAGGAATAATCCAACAATAAAATATGTCCATGCTGCTCCAAAAGAATGTAGTATGAAACAAAATAATCAGGCATGTGTTCTTTCATCCAAGAAGTGAAGGAAGAACCTCCACTAAATTCCGAACCAATTAGGGAGCAAAGAAAACAATGAGATTTCAAGGGGCTCACAGAAGTACCATTTTTGCATCCATGGATTTGTGCATCATTAATAAAAAAAAAGGATGTTGCTTCCCATAAAAAATTTCTTCAATCATATTTCACTTCACCCAAATATTGGATGAAGTTCCTCCAACATCAATTAAACTAAGCAAGGAGCAAGGAAAATCATGAGTCTTCTAGTGACTCAAATGAACATCATAGGTGCATCCATGTAGATATGTATCATCATAAGGTAACAAATGATATTCCTGCAAATGTAAATAATAAGGTGCTCTAGTCATTTCATCATCGAAAGGAGAGATAGGAGTTTCATAATCCTCATGTGGCACCATTAGAAAGAAACCTTTCACCCAATTTTCAACCCCAATTGATGTGGCTGAAAAAGAAGTAGGGGGTGAAAAATTGTGAACCAACCTTAACTTTACCCATCAAAAATTTTAATACATCTTCTCCATAATTGGCTGGTCCAACTATTGTGAGATCATGTGCCTCATCCAAGGTTTTGCAACTCTCACCATGAGGCAGCTCATAATGCCTCTGAACAAGAACAAGTGCTTGTCTTCCTTCTTGTTTGAATGTAGCCTCTTCAAGCACCTAAATATAAACATGTACATCATGTTCCACCATCACATGAGATTCCTCCTTTGTATAATAAATTATGTTAGCCATTGAATGATTGTTTGATATGTAGGAGGGTGTAAAGGACCTTTGCAACTTCTCTTGAAGTTGCTCAATCTGCACCATAGATTTTTCGAGTGTATTTTGGGTGTACTCCAACTCATTTGAGAGATTTTCATTCTCTTCTGCATCCTTCAAGGTTATTCCATGATATAAACCAACAATCTCAATTAAATAATCTCTGTCAGAAAGAAAATTCAAACAATTAGCTTTGGTGTCCAACATTGCCTTCTCAATTTTCTCCATGTATTCAAGGGAATATTTCTCCTCCACACACAAACAAAATTTCGAAACCAATGAATGTGTGTCATGGAGATTTTTCAAGTCCTATTGAATATTATTTTCATCCATCCTCAAGGACCCTTCAAGAAAATGAGGCTCTTGCAAATGAAACTCCTCATTTTCTTCCTTCTTGCTTGGACCAACTTCATGAAGCTCCAGTGGTGATGGGGAAGTTGATCCAGGTTCTTCTTAAAATGCTACAAGGTCTTCATCTCCATGGTCAATCAAAATTTTGCTTGCAGAAACACTTTCAAAAGTGATCTCTATGTCACCAACATAGAGGTGTGAGCACCCATCAGTAGGTACTCCTTCACAGTTCAAACATCCATCAATAGATGCTCTTTGATTCATGTCCAAAGTAGAGTGTTTCTCAGAATGATCTTCAGTATTTTCAATGGAATACTCTTCATGCTCATGTGATGTTTCTTCATCTTTTTCAGAGTCACTTGGGAGTGACTTTCTATCCTCTTCATGTAATGCTTCTTCTACTTCACCACCTTCAAAACTAGGTGGCTCATGGGTCTCCTCATTTTCACTCAAACATATATGAGTTGCTTTCCAAGGTATTTTGCAAGAAGGGCATAGACCTTTCTTCATTAACTCCACATCTTCATTTTTGGGCCTATTTTCAAACACCCAATCAACAAAGTCTTCAAAAGGAATGGCCTTTTTTGTATCTCCCTTATACATATCATGATATGTTGATATTGTTGGGGCAGTGTTTTACATGTTACTCTCAATCTTTGCAATTCATTCATAGAATTATACTTTGGTGGTTTAGCACATACATGTTCATCTTACATAGGGTCATAAGAATAACCTTCATTCCTTATGAAATTGTAATAAGTGTTGCATGATGGCAACTCTTCCTCATACCATTCACATTCTTCTTCATATTGCTCACAATCATCTTCATACTGCTCATAAGCATTATACTCATAGGATTAATCATAATAGTAATAAATGGATGCAAATTATTCTTCAATGTATGATATTAATGCACGGGTGCAAGGACCATGCTCTGATACCACTGTAATATCCCTAATTTGTAACTTTACCCAATTTGGCGAATTTTCGAATCTTGGACTAGTGAAACCCCAAACTGTCCCAAATGATCCAAAATGGTTTCGAATTATGACTGGAGTGGATTGAGGTTTATTAGGACACACTAATGAATCTATTATATTCTTGAAAACTTTCTAAAGACTTCAACAACTTTCATTTACAACTGGGGAATGAAAGGCAAAAATACTAGGAAAATCGATGTTAAAACCCCCAAGGGTAGATGACTCTTTTGGATTCCCAAATGTTGTAAGACCCTCCCAAATTTTAGAACAGACACTTGGATCATATCAAGGACCTCAAAAACAACCTAGGTGAAGCATTGATTCATATTTATAGCTTGCTAAGACACTCTTAAAAAATAAGGTTACAAAACACATTCATTGCTTGGAAATTGTGAGCAATATAGCAGATATTTTTACATGGAATTATAAGCAAATGCAAAAAGGGTTCTACATAAAATTTATGTCTCATGTACAGTAAATAGTAGGATTCTCAAACATATACAAAAATAAGAAGAAGTATGGTGCAAAACTGATATATAAATGCTCAAAGTTTCATAAATCTATACAAGGGTGCAATGGCTCAAAATGGTGGTTTTTGCTTGATTTTTCTTATATGGTCCAAGGTATTTCGAGTTGCGGCTCTCATGATGTGTCTATTACAGATTAATGAAGCACCTAACATGTCCATAAGGTCCAAATAGAAATCCTCCCTTATCTAGATGCAACAAGAAGTGCACCATCAAACTTTTACATGACATTGAGAGATAGAGGAAACTAGCTCAAATATCAATGTTACCTGGATAAAAAGTACATGAAGTGCTTAGTATTTCGAGCTGTGGCTCTCATGATCTATCCATTAAATATTTATTCATCCATTAACAAGTTCATAAGGTCGAAACAACATCCTTCCATTATCTATATGCAACAAAGAGTGCGCTATCTCACTTTACATGAACATTGAGAGAAAGATAGAAGAATGATAGTAGAGAAGTAAAAGAGAATATGAAATTGAACTCAAACGGGGATTGAACATGCATCAAAAAATATCCATGAATCTCTATCGAGAGTTCAAAATGGCCTCTCCATCAACCAACTTGGATGGGAATCTTGCACCCTCGAAATTGGTACTAAGGCAGAGAGGATGAACATCCACCATGCAAGGACAAGCTTGAAGCTCTCCAAATTGCAAAGATGCAAATAAAAAATGATCAAAATCTACTCTATTTCAACTTGGCATCCTTTTAATAACTTTATTTGAGTTATTTACCTCCTTAGAAGTCAAATTATCTCCTAATTACTCATGAAATTCGAATTAGTGGGGGTTATGACCCTTCATGGGCCCCACATGACACTTGGCTCATCTTTTGTCTACAACTCCTCCATGAATTAGACTTGGGGAATATTTTGGATGCTTTGGATATGTGTAATTCCTCTCATGCTCCCTCTTGGTCTATTTTTAGCTCTTACATTGTCATAGATGTCATAGAATCTGTCATAAGTGTCATAGGTGTCATAGAGTCTGTCACAAGTGTCATAATGCATGTCATAGTTGTCATAAAATATGTCATTGCCTATTTTTATCCTGACTCTTCATCTTTCTTCATGAATGTTACCTCTTCCCTTCCAAGAAGTGAAGGAAGAACCTCCACTAAATTCTGAACCAATTAGGGAGCAAAGAAAACAATGAGCCTTCAAGGGGCTCACAGAAGTACCATTTTTGCATCCATGGATTTGTGCATCATTAATAAATAACAAAGGATGTTGCTTCCCATAAAAAATTTCTTCAATCATATATCACTTCACCCAAATATTGGATGAAGTTCCTCCAACATCAATTAAACTAAGCAAGGAGCAAGGAAAATCATGAGTCTTCTAGTGAGTCAAATGAACATCATAGGTGCATCCATGTAGATATGTATCATCATAAGGTAACAAAGGATATTCCTGCAAATGTAAATAGTAAGGTGCTCTAGTCATTTCATCATCGAAAGGAGAGATAGGAGTTTCATACTCCTCATGTGGCACCATTAGAAAGAAACCTTTCACCCAATTTTCACCCCCAATTGATGTGGCTGAAAAAGAAGTAGGGGGTGAGAATTGTGAACCAACCTTAACTTTACCCATCAAAATTTTTAATACATCTTCTCCATAATTGGCTGGTCCAACTATTGTGAGATCATGTGCCTCATCCAAGGTTTTGCAACTCTCACCATGAGGCAACTCATAATGCCTCTAAACAAGAACAAGTGCTTGTCTTCCTTCTTGTTTGAATGTAGCCTCTTCAAGCACCTAAATATAAACATGTACATCATGTTCCACCATCACATGAGACTCCTCCTTTGTATAATAAATTATTTTAGCCATTGAATGATTTTTTGATATGTAGGAGGGTGTAAAGGACCTTTGCAACTTCTCTTGAAGTTGCTCAATCTGCACCATAGATTTTTCGAGTGTATTTTGGGTGTACTCCAACTCATTTGAGAGATTTTCATTCTCTTCTGCATCCTTCAAGGTTATTCCATGATACAAACCCACAATCTCAATTAAATAATCTCTATTAGAAAGCATATTCAAACAATTAGCTTTGGTGTCCAACATTGCCTTCTCAATTTTCTCCATGTATTCAAGGGAATATTTCTCCTCCACACACAAAAAAAATTTCGAAACCAATGAATGTGTGTCATGGAGATTTTTCAAGTCCTATTGAATATTATTTTCATCCATCCTCAAGGACCCTTCAAGAAAATGAGGCTCTTGCAAATGAACCTCCTCATCTTCTTCCTTCTTGCTTGGACCAACTTCATGAAGCTCCAGTGGTGATGGGGAAGTTGATCCGGGTTCTTCTTAAAATGCTACAAGGTCTTCATCTCCATGGTCAATCAAAATTTTGCTTGCAGAAACACTTTCAAAAGTGATCTCTATGTCACCAACATAGAGGTGTGAGCACTCATCAGTAGGTACTCCTTCACAGTTCAAATATCCATCAATAGATGCTCTTTGATTCATGTCCAAAGTAGAGTGTTTCTCAGAATGATCTTCAGTATTTTCAATGGAATACTCTTCATGTTCATGTGATGTTTCTTCATCTTTTTCAGAGTCACTTGGGAGTGACTTTCTATCCTCTTCATGTAATGCTTCTTCTACTTCACCACCTTAAAAACTAGGTGGCTCATGGGTCTCCTCATTTTCACTCAAACATATATGAGTTGCTTTCCAAGGTATTTTGCAAGAAGGGCATAGACCTTTCTTCATTAACTCCACATCTTCATTTTTGGGCCTATTTTCAAACACCCAATAAACAAAGTCTTCAAAAGGAATGGCCTTTTTTGCGTCTCCCTTATATAGATCATGATATGCTTGATATTGTTGGGGCAATGTTTTACATGTTACTCTCAATATTTGTAATTCATTCATAGAATTATACTTTGATGGTTCAGCACATACATGTTCATCTTACATAGGGTCATAAGAATAACCTTCATTCCTTATGAAATTGTAATAAGTGCTGCATGATGGCAACTCTTCCTCATACCATTCACATTCTTCTTCATATTGCTCACAATCATCTTCATACTGCTCATAAGCATTGTACTCATAGGATTAATCATAATAGTAATAAATGGATGCAAATTATTCTTCAATGTATGATATTAATGCACGGGTGCAAGGACCATGCTCTGATACCACTGTAATATCCCTAATTTGTAACTTTACCCAATTTGGCCAATTTTCGAACCTTGGACTAGTGAAACCCCAAACTGTCCCAAATGATCCAAAATGGTTTCGAATTATGATTGGAGTGGATTGAGGTTTATTAGGACACACTAATGAATCTATTATATTCTTGAAAACTTTCTAAAGACTTCAACAACTTTCATTTACAACTGGGGAATGAAAGGCAAAAATACTAGGAAAATCGATGTTAAAACCCCCAAGGGTAGATGACTCTTTTGGATTCCCAAATGCTGTAAGACCCTCCCAAATTTAAGAACAGACACTTGGATCATATCAAGGACCTCAAAATAAACCTAGGTGAAGCATTGATTCATATTTATAGCTTGCTAAGACACTCTTAAAAAAGAAGGTTACAAAACACATTCATTGCTTGGAAATTGTGAGCAATATAGCAGATATTTTTACATGGAATTATAAGCAAATGCAAAAAGGGTTCTACATAAAATTTATGTCTCATGTATAGTAAATAATAGGATTCTCAAACATATACAAAAATAAGAAGAAGTATGGTGCAAAACTGATATATAAATGCTCAAAGTTTCATAAATCTATACAAGGGTGCAATGGCTCAAAATGGTGGTTTTTGCTTGAGTTTTCTTATATGGTCCAAGGTATTTCAAGTTGCGGCTCTCATGATATGTCTATTACAGATTTATGCAGCAACTAAGATGTCCATAAGGTCCAAATAGAAATCCTCCATTATCTAGATGCAACAAGAAGTGCGCCATCAAACTTTTACATGACATTGAGAGAAAGAGGAAACTAGCTCGAATATCAATGTTACTTGGATAAAAAGTACATGAAGTGTTTAGTATTTCGAGATGTGGCTCTCATGATCTATCCATTAATATTTATTCATCCATTAACAAGTTCATAAGGTCGAAACAACATCCTTCCATTATCTATATGCAACAAAGAGTGCGCTATCTCACTTTACATGAACATTGAGAGAAAGATAGAAGAATGATAGTAGAGAAGGAAAAGAGAATATGAAATTGAACTCAAATGGGGATTGAACATGCATCAAAAAATATCCATGAATCTCTATCGATAGGTCAGAATGGCCTCTCCATCAACCAACTTGGATGGGAATCTTGCACCCTTGAAATTGGTACTAAGGCAGAGAGGATGAACATCCACCATGCAAGGACAAGCTTGAAGCTCTCCAAATTGCAAAGATGCAAATAAAAAATGATCAAAATCTACTCTATTTCGACTTGGCATCCTTTTAATAACTTTATTTGAGTTATTTACCTCCTTAGAAGTCAAATTATCTCCTAATTACTCATGAAATTCGAATTAGTGGGGGTTATGACCCTTCATGGGCCCCACATGACACTTGGCTCATCTTTTGTCTCCAACTCCTCCATGAATTAGACTTGGGGAATATTTTGGATGCTTTGGAGATGTGTAATTCCTCTCATGCTCCCTCTTGGTCTATTTTTAGCTCTTACATTGTCATAGATGTCATAGAATCTGTCATAAGTGTCATAGGTGTCATAGAATCTGTCACAAGTGTCATAATGCATGTCATAGTTGTCATAAAATATGTCATTGCCTATTTTTATCCTCACTCTTCATCTTTCTTCATGAATGTTACCTCGTCCCTTCCAAGAAGTGAAGGAAGAACCTCCACTAAATTCTGAACCAATTAGGGAGCAAAGAAAACAATGATCCTTCAAGGGGCTCACAGAAGTACCATTTTTGAATCCATGGATTTGTGCATCATTAATAAATAACAAAGGATGTTGCTTCCCATAAAATTTTTCTTCAATCATATATCACTTCACCCAAATATTGGATGAAGTTCCTCCAACATCAATTAAACTAAGCAAGGAGCAAGGAAAATCATGAGTCTTCTAGTGACTCAAATGAACATCATAGGTGCATCCATGTAGATATGTATCATCATAAGGTAACAAAGGATATTCCTGCAAATCTAAATAATAAGGTGCTCTAGTCATTTCATCATCGAAAGGAGAGATAGGAGTTTCATACTCCTCATGTGGCACCATTAGAAAGAAACCTTTCACCCAATTTTCACCCCCAATTGATGTGGCTGAAAAAGAAGTAGGGGGTGAAGAATTGTGAACCAACCTTAACTTTACCCATCAAAAATTTTAATACATCTTCTCCATAATTGGCTGGTCCAACTATTGTGAGATCATGTGCCTCATCCAAGGTTTTGAAACTCTCACCATGAGGAAACTCATAATGCCTCTGAACAAGAACAAGTGTTTGTCTTCCTTCTTGTTTGAATGTAGCCTCTTCAAGCACCTAAATATAAACATGTACATCATGTTCCACCATCACATGAGATTCCTCCTTTGTATAATAAATTCTTTTAGCCATTGAATGATTGTTTGATATGTAGGAGGGTGTAAAGGACCTTTGCAACTTCTCTTGAAGTTGCTCAATCTGCACCATAGATTTTTGGAGTGTATTTTGGGTGTACTCCAACCCATTTGAGAGATTTTCATTCTCTTCTGCATCCTTCAAGGTTATTCCATGATACAAACCAATAATCTCAATTAAATAATCTCTGTCAGAAAGCAAATTCAAACAATTAGCTTTGGTGTCCAACATTGCCTTCTCAATTTTCTCCATGTATTCAAGGGAATATTTCTCCTCCACACACAAAAAAAATTTCGAAACCAATGAATGTGTGTCATTGAGATTTTTCAAGTCCTATTGAATATTATTTTCATCCATCCTCAAGGACCCTTCAAGAAAATGAGGCTCTTGCAAATGAACCTCCTCATCTTCTTCCTTCTTGCTTGGACCAACTTCATGAAGCTCCAGTGGTGATGGGGAAGTTGATCCGGGTTCTTCCTAAAATGCTACAAGGTCTTCATCTCCATGGTCAATCGAAATTTTGCTTGCAGAAACACTTTCAAAAGTGATCTCTATGTCACCAACATAGAGGTGTGAGCACCCATCAGTAGGTACTCCTTCACAGTTCAAACATCCATCAATAGATACTCTTTGATTCATGTCCAAAGTAGAGTGTTTCTCAGAATGATCTTCAGTATTTTCAATGGAATACTCTTCATGCTCATGTGATGTTTCTTCATCTTTTTCAGAGTCACTTGGGAGTGACTTTCTATCCTCTTCATGTAATGCTTCTTCTACTTCACCACCTTCAAAACTAGGTGGCTCATGGGTCTCCTCATTTTCACTCAAACATATATGAGTTGCTTTCCAAGGTATTTTGCAAGAAGGGCATAGACCTTTCTTCATTAACTCCACATCTTCATTTTTGGGCCTATTTTCAAACACCCAATCAACAAAGTCTTCAAAAGGAATGGCCTTTTTGTATCTCCCTTATACAGATCATGATATGCTTGATATTGTTGGGGCAGTGTTTTACATGTTACTCTCAATCTTTGTAATTCATTCATAGAATTATACTTTGGTGGTTCAACACATACATGTTCATCTTACATAGGGTCATAAGAATAACCTTCATTCCTTATGAAATTGTAATAAGTGTTGCATGATGGCAACTCTTCCTCATACCATTCACATTCTTCTTCATATTGCTCACAATCATCTTCATACTGCTCATAAGCATTGTACTCATAGGATTAATCATAATAGTAATAAATGGATGCAAATTATTCTTCAATGTATGATATTAATGCACGGGTGCAAGGACCATGCTCTGAAACCACTGTAATATCCCTAATTTGTAACTTTACCCTATTTGGCCAATTTTCAAACCTTGGACTAGTGAAACCCCAAACTATCCCAAATGATCCAAAATGGTTTCGAATTATGATTGGAGTGGATTGAGGTTTATTAGGACACACTAATGAATCTATTATATTCTTGAAAACTTTCTAAATACTTCAACAACTTTCATTTACAACTGGGGAATGAAAAGCAAAAATACGAGGAAAATCGATATTAAAACCCCCAAGGGTAGATGACTCTTTTGGATTCCCAAATGCTGTAAGACCCTCCCAAATTTCAGAACAGACACTTGGATAATATCAAGGACCTCAAAAACAACCTAGGTGAAGCATTGATTCATATTTATAGCTTGCTAAGACACTCTTAAAAAAGAAGGTTGCAAAACACATTCATTGCTTGGAAATTGTAAGCAATATAGCAGATATTTTTACATGGAATTATAAGCAAATGCAAAAAGGGTTCTACATAAAATTTATGTCTCATGTATAGTAAATAATAGGATTCTCAAACATATACAAAAATAAGAAGAATTATGGTGCAAAACGGATATATAAATGCTCAAAGTTTCATAAATCTATACAAGGGTGCAATGGCTCAAAATGGTGGTTTTTGCTTGAGTTTTCTTATATGGTCCAAGGTATTTCGAGTTGCGGCTCTCATGATATGTCTATTACAGATTTATACAGCAACTAACATGTCCATAAGGTCCAAATAGAAATCCTCCATTATCTAGATGCAACAAGAAGTGCGCCATCAAACTTTTACATGACATTGAGAGAAAGAGGAAACTAGCTCGAATATCAATGTTACTTGGATAAAAAGTACATGAAGTGCTTAGTATTTCGAGCTGTGGCTCTCATGATCTATCCATTAAATATTTATTCATCCACTAACAAGTTCATAAGGTCGAAACAACATCCTTCCATTATCTATATGCGACAAAGAGTGCGCTATCTCACTTTACATGAACATTGAGAGAAAGATAGAAGAATGATAGTAGAGAAGGAAAAGAGAATATGAAATTGAACTCAAACGGGGATTGAAAATGCATCAAAAAATATCCATGAATCTCTATCGAGAGGTCATAATGGCCTCTCCATCAACCAACTTGGATGGGAATCTTGCACCCTCGAAATTGGTACTAAGGCAGAGAGGATGAACATCCACCATGCAAGGACAAGCTTGAAGCTTTCCAAATTGCAAAGATGCAAATAAAAAATGATCAAAATCTACTCTATTTCGACTTGGCCTCCTTTTAATAACTTTATTTGAGTCATTTACCTCCTTAGAACTCAAATTATCTCCTAATTACTCATGAAATTCGAATTAGTGGGGGTTATGACCCTTCATTGGCCCTACATGACACTTGGCTCATCTTTTGTCTCCAACTCCTCCATGAATTAGACTTGGGGAATATTTTGGATGCTTTGGAGATGTGTAATTCCTCTCATGCTCCCTCTTGGTCTATTTTTAGCTCTTACATTGTCATAGATGTCATAGAATCTGTCATAAATGTCATAGGTGTCATAGAATCTGTCACAAGTGTCATAATGCATGTCATAGTTGTCATAAAATATGTCATTGCCATTTTTTATCCTCACTCTTCATCTTTCTTCATGAATGTTACCTCTTCTCTTCCAACTCGAATTTGGGGATGGATCCATGTTTAAAGGAGGAATGTTCTCTCATGTGGACCCCACATGTCCACTTATGCACCCCCCAAGTCCAACTAGGACCTAATGCCACTTCATTTTGGGGCATTTAACATTTATTCCATAATTTATTGGCCTATTTTTCCACCATCAATTTAGAATATTGAATTTTCATGAGAAACTATAGACCTTCGGGTTAAATGTCAATATTTTACTTCTTCCACATAACCCTTAGGAATTGGGTAGACCAACTTAATTATTTATCTGGAAATCATTTAATTTGGGGCATGAAAATATATTTGATGTAGTGGTACTTTATCTCCACATGTTTCGATATATCATGAGATACTGGGTTCACTGAAAGCTTCACACAGCTTGTGTTGTCACATTGAATCAATGTTGGCTCTAGCATCTGACCAAAAAATCCAACAAGGAGATTTCGAAGCCATACTACTTCCCGAGCTGCAACATTCACTGCAATGTACTCATCCTCTGCCGTACTTAGAGCCAATGAGGTCTGCTTCCTGCTACACCAAGAAATCACAACAAACCCCCAATTGAAGCAACATCCAGAGGTGCTCTTCCTGTCTATAGTACTTCTAGCCCAATTGGCATCAGAATATACTTGTAAACTTATGTCACTACTAGAATCATATCTCAGGCCATATCCTACTATGCCATGCAAGTACCTCAAAACATGTTTTGCAGCAACCCAATGTACTTGTCATGGCTCATTCATGAATTGACTGAGAGCACTTACTGCAAAAACAAATATCTATTCTGGTATTAACCAGATACATTAATGAACTAGTTAGTTGTCTATACATGGTAGGATATACCAAATATGAATTGGAACTTAAGTCACTCAACTTATTTAGATTCGTATCCATTGGTGTGTACATGGAATTACAATCCAACATCCCCAATCTCTTCAGGATATCAATAGTATACTTTCCTTGAATCAGGAAGATATCAACATGATTCTTCCACACTTCTAATCCCAATAAGTAATGCATCAAACCAAGGTCCTTCATCTCGAACTCAGATGCTATCTTCCTCTAACCCCACTCAGTAAGTTTCTCACTTCCAGTGATATACAAATCATCAACATAAAGTACAAGAATCGGGGGCTTGTTATCACATCCATGTTAGCTAGAGCTCTCGTGCTGCAGACTCTGTGGTTGGGGACCATACTATACTTTTTTTTCCAGATCAGAGATCGGATGCCTTTGGGGGAGGCACACAATTTTGTTCAGATTGCCTCGAGCAGACATATCAGTGGGGACAAATGGTTTATTGTATTGTCCAGACATGTATACATTATTGCCTACAGAGGCACCCTTCTTTGCCAAGCTTTGTATAAGCCCATTGAGATAGTTTCCTAGCCATATGTTTTATTGAGAGTATAGAGTATTATTGGTTGACCACTTATTTCCCGGATTCAACAGAGATACAGCTTCAAAGTCAGCTTCAGCCGCAGGTATATGGTGCCACAGGTATAGCATTTGATGTTTTATTGCTTATGTTTTTTATTAGACTTGTTTATACAAGATAGTACACTGACTTTACATTATTCTGTTCATGTGGTGATCTAGTTGTTATTATGATGTGTTTGGCCCTTGGTGATGTCAGTCCACCCCTTCAGTAGGCTCCTGTCTATGCACATTGGATCATATCTCCTTTTATTGGTATAGACTTGGTCACTTAGTCCCCCTAGGTAGCTGAATTTGGATCCACATTCACTTCCTCCATCCATCCAACCCATTCATGATTGATCTTTCCCGACTTGGATTCTGATTTGCGACCTTCAGGATCCCTTTCCCCACTGATCTCTGAGTATGCCATGACTCCCTATCTTTTGTGCCTCGGCTCTTTAGTGTGTGAGATGCACTCTCAAACCTGGGATTTGCTCCTGTTGGTTGCCCCCGATGTTGCAATGCAGTATAGGAGTGTGTAGCCTCACCGGGTGTTGCCCATTGGTCATCGAAGCATTTATGCTCACCCCCATTACTCTGCAGTATGAGCACCTTGATTATATCTATTGAGATATGTATGTATCCCAAAAGGGCTTTGATGTAAAAAGAAATGAAGAAATGAAGAAATGTAAAGCAAGCCAAGAAGGCTAATGTAAATGTAAAATCTAGCCAAAAAGGCTATGTATGAAATTCATTGTAAAACCCATGCAATGTGTTTGTAAACACACATGGACATAGGTCATCCATACATATAATATTTGTAGTGGTTATTTCTTCACCTAGTCCTGTGGGGCAAGGAGGTGAGAGGGAGCAAGGGACAAGCTCAAGATTGTCCCCTAGAGTCTCAAGTTACGGTTTGCCGGACACCCAGTTTGGCGGCTCTATAAAATATCCTCATGGAGTCTTATTAAGGAACATATGTGAGTTGTGAGGTACTTGTTAGATGACCAGTGGCGGTTTCCCTGCACTATACCCATTTGTGAGGCACAACCCTTCCCTGTGTTTTGTCATGATATGCTTATCTCAGTGGAACCCGCTTTCCCAATTCATCCAAAGGGTCACATGATATTTGTCTTTGTCATCCCTTACCTTTCGCCTTGTTTCCCACATCACCCAAAGTCAACTAGGTGGTCAAGTCTATAGGATGTGCATAGCAGTTTGAGTATTTTGGATGTGGTGGGCCCACCTCACCAGGGGCCTTGTATTTTTGAGATATTATGTATTTTTTATCACCATATTGGCATCGTATTGTTTAGTAATGTACTAACATGTATAACGAAGCCTATCGATTCATATTGCTTACAGGTATTCAGCCAGCACCATATTGACCAGATTTGACTTGGTCAAACTAGGTTGACCAAGCCAAGAATGGGCCCCAAAAAAAATATTGCGATCAAAATTTTGATTTTGGTCACTTGTATTCTATTGGGGTCCCATATGAACCTCCAAGAATCAAAATTTGAAAATGTTGAGGCAGCGATGAGATTTTTAATCATTATGGGTCATTAATGACCCGTTTTAATTAAAATTCATGGATTTTGCGCAAACAGTTCCTAAGTGATGGTTCGTGGTCATTCAAGTGACCATATCTACTATTTTTGGGGTCCATGATTGCATTGAATTAACAGAAAGTTCGGCAATCCGGGCACTATAAGTGGGTCAAAAACCCAATTTACACCTTCAGCAATAAAAACCAGTAGTTAATTAAAGAAACAAATCAAAAATTGGCAAAGGAAACTATGGCAAATGGTAGAATCAAAGGTTGGCTAATACAAAGGTTTTATCTAAGGTAATTTTGGTAATGTTGGGCATTGTATTTTTGGTTATGGGTCCCTCCATTGGACCAGCTCAATATAGGAGGTCGAATTTGCCCATGGGGGGCGTTTTTCCTCACTTGGCACAATTCGATTTTGATGTATATTTTGTTGGGACCTTGATGTATTAGCTAAAGGGGATAAAACATGTTATAGACACCCCCTAGCTTGTGTCTTATGTATTGTATGGGCCCCACAAGAGGACCCCCTCTCCACTTGTTTGCTACACTTGGGCAATTCACACCCCGTCTTGGCTCACTCTCCACCATTCGATTTGGTTGTTGGGGAGTTAATCCCAGCCCTCCATTTTGGAGGGAATAGGGTTTTGAGAGTGGCCTTTCTCTATAAGAGAAGCAACTCACCCATTGCACACCCCCTCTTGGAATTTTAGACTTGAAATAGAAGAGAAAACGTTGGCAGCTCTTGCTTGGTCCTTGTGTGATACTCTCTTGAGATTGTTGATTGCCATACTATCTTGATGCACTAGAGTATATTGTGGATGTTTCCAACATTATATTTCTCACCATTGTTTGCAGCAAGCACAGAGTTTTGGAGGAGGGCGCACCATTTGGCTGCCACTGTTGCTCCACTCTCCAGGATCGGTGAAAAAGGGAAGTGTTTTTTCCATTTCAGCCAAGCATTTTCTCTCATCTTTTATTTGTATTGCTGTAGATTTCACTTGCTTGTCTTACTGATTTGATCTATGTCCATTGGTTTTGGTAGGCAAGGAGAATGAGTTGGTGGGAGTGAGCAAATCAAATTCACCTGGGGAATTCTACTGTCACGTCTCCATCTCTGGTAAAAGCTTTTAATTATTTAATTTTTTTTCTATCTGCATGACAACACTAATTAGAGCCTAAACTATTTTTCCCGCAATGCAACCAAGAGAGAAAAAGGGCATGGTGAACCACAAGGGGGAGAGTAGGTAAGTCGTAAGGTCATAACTGTCGTCGTCGTCCTTTGCTTGGTTTAACTCTTGATTTTGACTCATGTTGCTTTGTGTTTGGTATAATTTTGTCGGTATGCTTATGCTCATATGTATTTTAAGTAGAGAAGCTTAGATTTTAATTATATGATTATCAATATTAAGCATAAACACAAAAACCAACTTTAATAATGAAGGTTAGATTGTTTTAATTAAAATGTGGTTAATTTAAGTACTAATTCCATTAGTATTTAGTGCACATATTTAATTATGTGTGTTTGTTTTTAGAAAGTTGGATTAAAAAATGCATATATTTTATTATAAGAGATACATATATATATTATATAGGTTTATATCTCTTTTTATATGAATACATATAGTTTTATGTCATATTATATTTTTTATATATACATAGATAAGAGCATACATTTACTATATGAGTTTTATGTATGTTGTCCTCAAGTGACATAAAGCCACAAGCCTAAACCTATTGTTAATCCTTTTAGAAGAGAGCTTAGAGCTTAATGTTTAACATGATGTTTGGGTGTGGTTTAAAATGGATATAATGTGCTTTTACTTTGTAGACCACATTATGACAAACCCAAACTATAGTATGCATTGCATTTACATGGGTTCACTTTTATAAAAGAAAATAAATATAGTTATACGTTATTTTTTTACATACCTATATTTTATTTGTATGATGGTGTAAAATTAATATAGGATACCTTTTTTAAGGAGCTATATGGTTTCATATATATATATATCATATATATATATTCTAGGTGGTTATTAATGGTTCTTTAGTATACATTTAATAATCGAAAATATATGGAGTATATTTTAATATGTTCTATTTATGAACAAGGTAGAGTTAGTTATGAGAAAAATGATATATATATATATATATATATATATATGTGGAATAAATATTGTGAGGATTTCTCTCGATTGCCTTATAAAAACGTTTATTTAGGGTTATGGAGGTACTTTTTTTTGGGACCTAATTCATTTTGGGGGAGAGGAACTCTGTCTCGGGGCTCTCATTCTCTCTGATGCAGGGGAAGGCGGCCGAGGATGGAGGGATAACCCCATGTTTAGATGGATGCTTGTTTTTTTTTTATTAGCATTAAACCCTGTAAATTTCTAGGAAGGGGTTTACTCTCTTCGTCTTATGGCTCTGTATGCTTCCAAGCGATGACCCAAAATGCATTTTTATTGCCCTGTAATTTTTGTTGCATTTTGTTCATGTGTTTTGTGGCTGAGAGCCAAAACGTCCAACCATGTATTTGATCTCTCCGTTATCATTGGGGCATTGTGCTTATTTGATGGAGATGCTATATATTTTTTTCTGGTGGCTGTGGGGAAGCTCGGAAGTACTCAGTTTTTCTAGATAGAAAGCGTGGCCTCTTTGATTTCTTCATCTACCTTGAATGCAAACGGTTTGCCATTGGGAAAACGTTTTTTGGCATGCTCAGCTCGTCATTTATCTGTGTGCATGGGTTTATGGCTGAAAGAAAGAAGAAAAAAAAGGGAAAAGAAAAAGAATATGGCGATGGCGGACAGAGCATTCATACTCTATTTTAATCGTTGTGTGGCATTTTGTTCTTGTCTGGATTTCTCTCTATGTATGCAGCAAGTTTATTAAAAGTGATTGCTGAGCTCTGTAGCGCTCACTGTATTGAGCTAAGAGGGTATCGTTGTCTTGGTCGCCCATGTCGAGCTTCTTCGTAATACCAGCTTTTATTTTGTTTTACTGTAAACCATGCTGCCACCAAATTCGTAGTTCCCCGTAAGACTACTCTGCTATGTTTTATTTTAATGCCTACCGAGATGCTTACATTCTAATGGGTTTCGTTTGATGCCTCCGATTATGGTGTAAACAGTTGGCCTCATTTAAAAGTTCTTTTTATTGCCATTAGCATCATACTTATGTGATGGTCGAATGCATACCAATACCTTCGTACTTGTTACATGTATATGAAGGTTGTAAGGATTCATTTGTGGAGATAAGTTACATGCCTTAGGTAATAGTTTGACTTTATGGTATATTGTGGTTAGGCTATACATGAATATATATATATGTATATTTTGTGTATATGTATACATTGTAGAAAAAGTACTTAGATATTATACACTGGTCACTTTATTTATATATTTGCATAAGGTCAAAGATGTTAACCTATACATATATATAAAGTGCATAAAGACCATGGCTATTTTCAAGAAAATGGTGATAATCATAGGTTTTTATACCATGAGGATATTGTCTATAAATTTTATGAAGTAATGATGCCTTATACATACATATATGGTATAATGGGTATGTGTATACATTGGTCATTTTTACATACGTAGTAAGAGAGATAGGCTACATGTATGATATATTGAAAGATTATTGTATTGTAAATGTATGGTGTAGAATGGGCAAGCCCTATGTGTGTTATAACATGGTTAGGTTTTATACAGAGTAGATAAAACAACCATGTTTTATATAAAATCTTCAAATGATTATGCTATGTATATATAGGTTGTATGCATAGCAATTGCATGTATGCATCGCTATAATCTTTGGTTTGAATATGAATTCGAGAGGACTAATAATTGTATTATAGACGCATTATGTAATTATATGCTTGGTTTGTATGTGTGTTGATCATATTACCTACACAATGTATGCTTGCTTGTTATTGTTCACTTCCATAAGTTTGCATGATGAATGCATGACTTGCATGTCGAATGCATTGGACGGGGATTACTTACATGCTCATGTTATTTTATGTTACTTTATGTCCTTTGGGACACATGGAGAATGCATGCTTGCATGTCGCATGCACCTTTTATATTACATCAACATATTCATGGTAATTGTATTTCATTATGTGTGTTGTGATCGCATGTTGAATGTAGTGTTGCATATCGAATGCGTTTTTCATATTCTTTTATACATATATTTTTGTCATGAGTCATAGATGTCCAAGTCGGGAGTACCGACTTGGGACCGTCGAGGACAACACCACTACTACTATGCACGAGGTTAGGACACGAGAAGTGTCTAGGTAGGAGTATTACCTTGAGAATTGCAGAAGGACTGCATTCACCTCTAGAGTTGTGGGTGATTGGTTCTAAGGCGACAAGACTTGAGACTCTCTATCTTGTTGTGGATCACCATGCCTAGCTCGGGGGTGGCCTTTGGACAGACTGAGTATATGTCGTCGAAGAGCTTACGGTTGGGTGGAGCGTTGCATTGCCCACATTATTTCCCCTATTACATGATTATGTTTTTTTATATTAATTTGATGTATCTTGATTAATGAAATGATATTTACAGTTGTTATATTATTTTTTATATTACTAATAAAATGTTCTGAGTATGATGAGTACAGGAATAAGACGACAACCAGAATGACCATTCCTCAGTCTTACCAAGGTGGTAAGAGAAGTATGTTTGTAAATTTATCATGCGCATGGATATATATATGTTGGCTCATCTGATTGTTTCCTTATTTGTATTCGACATGAATGAAAGTAAATATTATGTTTATATTTTCATGTACTCTTATATAATTGATTGTTGCATGGCCACAAGAAAGAGGCTACCTTTGACTGAAAATATATTTCAATATGATGCTAACCCTAGGGAAGTTTAGTGTCATATACATGCTTAAGAGATTTACCATTCTATGTCATTGATGTGAGGACATATATTTAGACATTATATTTCATGAGAAAGCATGTGATTGTGAAAGCATAGAATAATGAATGAGCTTCTTGTGCATTGTGAAGTCTTATGTGGATTATGATTGAAACATGACCTTATATCAGTTTGCATATGGAAATGACATACGTAAGGATACGTGTGAAAATAACATGTTGGTATGGAATTTGTGGTGGATGTAAAATAGATTAGCCATTATAACATAGCCTGAGGTTATTATTTCACCTTGCGACATAGTCCATGTTTGACTTAGTATTCGTTTGGTGTAAGAGAAAGACTTGACATGTTTTTATTTTATTATGCACGTGCTTAATTGTGTCGCCAGTATCTTAACAGAAGTATGATGTGCCGCAACCTTTAAATTGTCTTTACCTAAGAGTCTCAATAATTAATTATTTTCTACATAATCAACTTTGTTAATTAATGTTGTCTTTATAAGCATTTATTATTTCTGCGTTTACAATTATTAACCATTAATGCTGATTTTAAAAAAAAAAAATTATGAAATTATCAGGATGTTACATCTACAACCACTTCTATTTGATCTTCGGGACGTACAACCTCATCAAAATCAAAGATATCAGTTGGTACCAAGTAGGTGTTTCATCTTCTTCTCTTGTATTTCAATTTCTAGTTTGTTGAAGAGAGAAAATTCACATTAAAACCCTAAAAATTAAAATCTCTAAAATCCACCGTTAGAATTTATTTTGCTTGTAAACCCGCGTATGAAACGCTGTCAAAAGCCTATATCTTAAGTTTCATTTAGTTTCAACTCCAGTTACCCACTTAACTAGGCACTAGTCATTTTCTGAATTCGCCCCACTTGGGCAAACTGGCTAAACACGCTGTTGGGTATTTTTCTGGGTTCTGGGTACTTTAGATTTGGATTGAAAACATCATTTTATTTTAAGGAATCAAGTATCATTGATCAGAAGTGATTATAAACGTCAATTTCTTGCTGCCCTAGATCTATTTCACTCACTGTTTAACCTTGTCTTGGGTAGTTTTACTTCAGCATTTCACTTCCATTTTGTTATACCTCCTTAGACTATTTCATCCATACAATTTCTAAGTTAATATTATTTTCTAATCATACTTGATTGCTGATCACTTATTACATCACCATTATTTCACTACTTGTGTCCATCAGTTGGTTGAAATTAGACGTAGGAGCTCATATACGCTCACTCCTTGTTTTCATCTCTTATTCTTTTGGGATTTGGGTGTATTTTTTGTCTCTCAACCATCACTGGTTGAGCGGGGTCTTCCCCATGACTTGGCTAAGTGCCTCGTCTAAAGTGACAATAGCCTTGTTCGGTGTGACTTCCGTTCATTGAGCGGAGGACTTGGCCATTGTTGGTTACACCTTCCTAGCTGTCCACCCTCCACCATCCATGTTGGGACACCTTACTACAGCAGCTAGAGTTTGTGTGATAACATTTTTGGCGTCGCTGCCGGGGAGGTAGAGGCCTACCCGTGTTTTGTGTGAGTTTTGAGTCTTTTTGCTTGTTTTTCCTTTTATCATCGCATTTGAACTTAAAACTCTGTTGGCTGATTTCCACCCTCATAATTATTGCAGCCAACATATTTTGTCTCATTCACCACTTCCCCTACGACATTGCACCGTCGGTGAACAAGGTTCCCAAGTTCACTTTGTGACTCCACCCCGCAGCTTGACTAGAGGCCAAACCCATCCGTACAACCCTTGTAGCCTTGATCGTTTTGACACATCACATAGCATGCCTATCACTTACATCAGACGAAACCTTGGTCAGCACTCCCCCAACTCGTTTTGGCAAGCAGTCAACTCTACAGCCTCACCTAGTGTGGTAGTGCGACCCCCTTTCATATCTCCCAACCCACCGCTAAATAACAACCAGATGGCTAATGCCAATCTTGGTCCACGTGCCCTTGGCCATATGGCTAGAGATCCACCCTTCAGCTTTGCTCAAATTCAGGGTGCTCCCCATGACATGCCCGAGAAGTATTTTGAAAAGATTCCAAAGTTTAGTGGGAGCACAACCATCACGATTGAAGATCACGTCAAATCTGTGTGGCAACACATGGAGGCCTATGGAGAAATTGACGAAGATCTTTTCATGAGAGGTCTTTTTATGTCACCTGAGGGCGATGCCCGCAAGTGGTTTGATCGGTTACCTTCCGGATCAGTCACTGGTTACGATGACTTCGTGAGCAAACTCAACGAACAGTGGTCGGTCAAACTAGATGGCAATTATTTACTTAGCCAGCTATCGGGAATTAAGTAAAGGGAAAATGAAACCACTCATGAATTCAACATCAGATTTGACAAAGTTGTGGCCCAGATACCTGAAACCATTCGCCCCAAGGACCCTTCTATCCTCATACACTATTTAGATTCCTTCGAAGTATGGCTAGGGTACCACCTTAAAGACAAAGAGTTGGCTACTCTTAATATTTCCCAGGACAATGCACGCAAGGCTTAAGCAAATGCTACGTCCATGGGAAAACATAAATTCTTTGACCATCATGCTCCTTCCTCCTCACCCACTGATTCCTGTTCCCGTAAGGACAAAGAGCCTGCAAAAGAAGACACAGATTTAGGGAACACTGAGGACATGAAGGAAATGATTAAGACCCTCACCCTCCTTACGAGAGACCTAGCTAAGAGAAGGGACTCAGATAGATACAAGGCTCCATACGGCACCAAGCCATATTGGAACCAAAACAAGAGACCTAATACTGAAGAGATCAAGAGACCCCCTGTATCTCCTGAGACCCCTGACACTAGAGCCATTCACTGGTGTGAGAAATGTGAAGATGAGCACCTCGAGGCTTAATGCAGCTATATCGAACCAGAAGAACTTGTAGAAAACATCAACTTCATTGATGACACACCTTTCGATCTAGATTTTGGCCAGATCCTCATTGAGGAGGACGAGGAAGAGGATGATGAAGAAGAAGTAGACCCTTCTTGTTTACCGGTTCACCCTGTGATTAATGATCCTCAACGAATCAATATCTATAGGAGACATAGGGATGAGCCCAGGCGCGCACCTTTCACAGAGAGGCACGGGGCTCCCCATCCAGACCTTAGTACCAGCCCCCATTTTTCTGACAAGGCCTTTGGGCATAGCATAGAGTTGGAGAAGGCATTAGCCAAGATCATGCAAAACATTCCCATGTCTGAACTATCCAAGCTCCCTTTAGTCCGAGGTCAGCTCACCAATTTCCTAGATAGCATCCCCTTGGAAAGGGAGTTGTTCACTACCACTACAGTCATCCCTAGTTCCCTGGAGATGTCACATAATGAGGAGAGGGACACGGAGGACCCCCGGTGTCTATTCACACTACTATTTACGAGAGGAAGAGTGGAGGGCACCAGCCCTTCTATCTGACTCTCTATATCCAAGGCATGTTGTTGCACAACTGCATGCTCGACTCGGTGGCCTCTAGGAATGCCATGCCATTGCAAATCATGAAGGCTTTGAGCCTGGAGGTGACCCGCCCTTACGAAAATGTTTGTGGAATTGATTCCAAACAAGTTTTGGCTCATGGTTTGATCAAGAACTTGAGGGCGGATCTTTTATCGTGCCTGGATATCTCCACACTTATGGACATGGTGGTGATTGATCTTCCACCTATCTACGGTATGCTTCTGTCCAGAAAATGGGTTGTCATTCTAGGAGGGCATCTTCAGATGGACTTATCTTACGCCTCCATCCCTGACCCTAATGGGGTCTTGGTGAGAGTGTACCAGGAGCCTTTTTATGAGGGGCACATTGAGGGCATGGAGGATGCCATGCGGATGACATACGGAGGATGTGAGGCAGGCCAGGAAGGAATGTTTATGGCCTTTGGGGATGAAAGGGAGTATATTGATGATGAGGCCGCATTAGGAAATCCATTTGAGAGGTGGCTCTCCAGCCCCGCATTGCACTCACATGATGATGATTCTGAGGAAGAGGGCATTCGACAACTTAGCCACAAAGATCTCAAGAATGAGCTGACAGCTCCTCCTGAGGGGCATGAGCCTATGGAGAAATGAGAGGGATCCCCCACGAGTCACTCTCATCCTTCGAGCCTCTGGGAGCAGTTGGCTCAGCTGTATCTAGATGATTATTCTACCACCGGGATTGAAGAGTTGGAGTTCTCTCTGCCTGCTAAGTTCAGAGCAATCATGCATAATTTTCCTGCATATAATGAGGAGGATCATGAGATGGAGGAACGTAGCGAGGACACTCCCCCTCCTCTGGAGGACTGGGAAGTGAGAGGGATCCCACCCCCGGTGGAGAGAAGCTTTAGGACAATCCTTGAGATGCTGGCCATAATGAATGAAAACCTTGCTAGATAGGCCAAAGGACTTCCCCCACACTACTGGTGGGAGGAGCCATCTTCCTATGAGCCGCTTGATAGGGAGAGCGATTCGTCCAATCAAATCTTCTTTCCGGAATTCTCCCTTCCCACAGATGTTACGGGAGAATTCGAGCCATTACCATTTGTTACCCTGCCTCCCTCCCCTCGTCCGCATGCCTTCTCGACTTTCCTCATGCCTGTTGTGATCCTTGTACCATTGGGAGAAGGGTGTAGTACGCATGCTGCATCCTCGCCTTCCACCCACCCCTCCACTAGGATCCTATCTGCTCAGCCTCCTGACTTTTGGACTAGTGGAGAGACTGAGATACACATTTCGCATCCTAGGTACCTTGATTCCCAAGCAAACCCGACCCCTGTGAGGCAGGTAACGTGGGAAGTGTTGGTAGCAGAGGTTGCGATCCCACTTGATGGTGGGTCCCATAGATTCGTATCTCAGATTAGTTGTAGGGACCACCATCCTGACAGTGGTGGAAACACCAATGTCTCGGTTTTCCATGATATAGGTGTGGACCCCCCCTCGATGAATAGGAGAACTTTTACCATGGGCGATCAAGTTGTCATACCAAGCCACGTTTTTCACCACATGGTTGGCAACCACAGCGGGCTTCTGGTGGGCCCTTTTAGGATTGAGGTTTGTGATAGGGACTCATATTTTCTATCTACTGAGGATGGACATTACTTCTCCATCCTCGTGAGTGGTCACCACGTTCAGGGGTATGTTCCCGGGTTCACCCAGGGAGATATTCCTTGATCTCGAGCCTTATCCCTTCCCCTTTTTGTGGATAATAAGCTCTCAAGAGCAACAACTGGTTGTCCTTTACCTTGACTTCCCCACCTCTGTTTGATGACCACGTGCCTTCTTGTTTTATTTTATTTCAACTTTTTCTCACTTTTTGACACCATCATCCCTTTTTCTAGTTTCTTTTGTACCATAGTTTCTGTTCAGTTGTTTTTCACCTTTATTACACCTCTTGTGTTGGCTTAATAAAATTTAAAATGCTGTAGAGTTGATTTCATTATTAATATATTTTCCTTTCAACATTGTTATTTTGTTTATTTCTGCTGGATTATATTATATACATTGTATGTCCTTACGAGCGGTCTACAAAGATTGGTATAGCGTCTGCATTTTACAGGAATAGGTACACACATGATGATGATGCAGATAGCATGTACGTGCATGTGCTTTGATGATGATGAGAGGGGTGCTACGGACTAGAGATTCTTTGGTTCTCAAGCACTCTCTCCCTTAGAGCACTTGTCCCAGCTGGAGCCAGATGTTATCACATCCATGTTAGCTGGAGCTACCATGCTGCAGATTGTGTGGTCGGGGACGATACTATACTTTTTTTTCCATAACAGAGATCGGATGCCTTCAGGGGAGGCACACAGTTTTGTTCAGATTTCCCCGAGCAGACATATCAATGGGGACATATGGTTTATTGTATTGTCCAAACATGCATACATTATTGCCTATAGAGGCACCCTTCTTTGCCAGGCTTTGTATAATCCCATTGAGACAGTTTCCTAAGCATATTTTTTATTGAGAGTACAGAGTATTGCTGGTTGGCCACTTATTTCCTGGATTCAGCAGAGATCCAACTTCAAAGTCAGCTTCAACCGTAGGTATATGGTGCGGCAGGTATAACATTTGATGTTTTATTGCTTATGTTGTTGATTAGACTTGTTTATACATGATAGTACACTGACTTTACATTATTATGTTGATGTGGTGATCTAGTTGTTATTATGGTGTGTTTGGCCCTTGGTGATGTCAGTCCACCCCTTCAGTAGGCTCCTGTCTATGCACACTAGATCATATCCCCTTTTATTGGTATAGACTTGGTCACTTAGTCCCCCTAGGTAGCTGACTTTGGATCCACATTCACTTCCTCCACCCATCCGACCCATTCATGATTGATCTTTCCCGACTTGGATTCTGATTTGAGACCTTGAGGATCCCGTTCCCCACCGATCTCTGAGTATGCCATGAATCCCTATCTTTTGTGCCTCGGCTCTTTAGTGTGTGAGATTCACTCTCAAACCTGGGATTTGCTCATGTCGGTTGCCCCCAATGTTGCAATGTAGTATAGGAATGTGTAGCCTCACCGAGTGTTCTCCATTGGTCATCAAAGAATTTATGCTCACCCCCATTACTCTGCAGTATGAGCACCTTGATTATATTTATTGAGATATGTATGTATCCCAAAAGGGCCTTGATGTAAAAAGAAATGAAGAAATGAAGAAATGTAAAGCAAGCCAAGAAGGCTAATGTAAATGTAAAATCTAGCCAAAAAGGCTAAGTATGAAATTCATTGTAAAATCCATGCAATGTGTTTGTAAACACACAAGGACACAGGTCATCCGTACATATAAGCTTTGTAGTGTTTATTTCCTCACCTAATCATGCGCGGCAAGGAGGTGAGAGGGAGCAAGGGACAAGCTCAAGATTGTCCCCTAGAGTCTCGAGTTACGGTTTGTCAGACACCCAGTTTGGAGGCTCTAGAAAATATCCTCACAGAGTCTTATTAAGGCATGGATGTGAGTTGTGAGGTACTTGTTAGATGACCAATGGCGGTTTCCCTGCACTATAGCCATTTGTGAGGCAACGCCCTTCCCCGTGTTTTGTCATGGTATGCTTATCTCAGTGGACCCCACTTTCCCGATTCATCCAAAGGGTCACACGATCTTTGTCCTTGTCATCCCTTACCTTTCGCCTTGTTTCCCACATCACTCAAAGTCAGATAGGTGGTCAAGTCTATAGGATGTGCATAGCAGTTTGAGTATTTTGGATGTGGTGGGCCCACCTCACCAGGGGCCTCGTATTTTTGAGATATTATGTATTTTTTATCACCATATTGGCATATTATTGTTTAGTAATGTACTAACATGTATAAAGAAGCCTATCACTTCATATTGCTTACAGGTATTCAGCCAGCACCATATTGACCAGATTTGACTTGGTCAAACTAGGTTGACAAAGCCAAAAATGGGCCCAAAAAAAAATATTGCGATCGAAATTTTGATTTTGGTCACTTGTATTCTATTGGGGTCCCATATGAACCTCCAAGCATCAAAATTTGAAAATGTTGAGGCAGCGATGAGATTTTTAATTATTATGGGTCATTAATGACCTGTTTTAATTAAAATTCATGGATTTTGGACAAACAGTGCCTAAGTGATGGATCGTAGTCGTTCAAGTGACCATATCTACTATTTTTGGGGTCCACGATCGCATTGCAATAGACAGTTCGGTAATCAGGGAACTATAAGTGGGTCAGAAGCCTAATTTACACCTTCAGCAATAAAAACCAAGAGTTAATTAAAGAAAAAAATAAAAAATTGGCGAAGGCAACTATGGCAAATGGAAGAATCAAATGTTGGCTAATACAAGGGTGATCTCTAAGGTAATTTTGGTAATGTTGGGCATTTCATTTTTGGTTGTGGCTCCCTCCATTGGACCAACTCACTATAGGAGGTCGAATTTGCCCATGGGGGACGTTTTTCCTCACTTGGCACAATTCGATTTTGATGTATATTGTGGTGGGACCTTGATGTATTAGATAAGGGGGATAAAACATATTATAGACAGCCCCTAGCTTGTGTATTATGTATTGTATGGGCCCCACAAGGGAACCCCCTCTCCACTTGTGTGCTACACATGGGCAATTCGCACCCCCTCTTGGCTCACTCTCCACCATTCGATTTGGTTGTTGGGGAGTTAATCCCAGCCCTCCATTTTGGAGGGAATAGGGTTTTGAGAGTGGCCTTTCTCTATAAGAGAAGGAACTCACCCATTTTACACCCCCTCGTGGCATTTTAGACTTGCAATAGAAAATAAAATGTTGGCAGCTCTTGCTTGGTCCTTGTGTGATACTCTATTGATATTGTTGATTGCCATACTATCTTGATGCACTAGAGTAGATTGTGGATGTTTCCAGCATTATATTTCTCACCATTTTTTGTAGCAAGCACAAAGTTTTGGAGGAGGGTGCACCATTTGGCTGCCACTGTTGCTCCACTCTCCAGGATTGGTAAAAAAGGGAAGTTTTTTTTTCCATTTCATCCAAGCATTTTCTCTCATCTTTTATTTGTATTGCTGTAGATTTCACTTGCTTGTCTTATTGATTTGATCTATGTCCATTGGTTTTGGTAGGAAAGGAGGACGAGTTGGTGGGAGTTAGCAAATCGAATTCACCTGGGGACTTCTACAACCACCTCTATTTGATCTTTAGGACGTACAACCTCATCAAAATCAAAGATATTAGTTGGTTCCAAGTAGGTGTTTCATCTTCTTCTCTTGTATTTCAATTTCTAGTTTGTTGAAGAGAGAAAATTCACATCAAAACCCTAAAAATTAAAATCTCTAAAATCCACCGTTAGAATTTATTTTGCTTGTAAACCCGCTTATGAAACATTGCCAAAATCCTATATCTTAAGTTTCATTTAGTTTTGACTCCATTTGCCCACTTAACCAGGCACTAGTAATTTTCTGAATTCGCCCTACTTGGGCAAACTGACCAAACACGCTGTTGGGTATTTTTTTGGGTTCTGGGTACTTTAGATTTGGATTGAAAACGTCATTTTATCTTAAGGAATCAAGTATCGTCCGTTGGAAGTGATTATAAACGCCAATTTCTCGCTGCCCCAGATCTATTTCACTCACTGTTTAACCTTGTCTTGGGTAATTTTACTTAGCATTTCACTTCCATTTTGTTATACCTCCTTAGACTATTTCAGCCATACAATCACTAAATTAATCTTATTTTCTAATCATACTTGATTGCTGGTCACTAATTACATCACCATTATTTCACTACTTGTGTCAATGAGTTGGATGAAATTAGACTTAGGAGCTCATCTACACTCACTCCTTGTTTTCATGTCTTATTCTTTTAGGATTTGGGTGTATTTTTTGTCTCTCAACCATCGCTAGTTGAGCGGGGTCTCCCCCTTGACTTGGTTAACTACCTCATCTAAAGTGACAATATCCTTCTCCGATGTGACTTTCGTTCATTGAGCGGAGGACTTGGCCATTGCTGGTTACACCTTCCTAGCTGTCCACCCTCTACCATCCCTGTTGGTACACCTTACTATAGCAGCTAGATTTTGTGTGATAACAGGGCTCATCGTCCACAACCTTGAAGTAAAGGTTGGAATCAACTTCACTCTTGGTGAATCCCAAACTCATCAAGTATGTATCAATCCTGGGATACCATGCACGTGGTGCCTAATTGAGTCCGTACAGGGCCTTCTTTAGTTTGCACACATGGGAATCCTTCACTTGGATTGTTGGAATATGAAGGTAATAATGTCTTTATATTATGTCAGAAGATATGCACAATCTTATGTAAAAGAGTAATACATTATATGCCATATTCATTATGGTAAAATATACTCTTGATATTTATTATTATATAAAGAGATGTTATTATGGAGAATTATATTATCCCACATGTAATATGTGAGGGTAATTTCTCCTCATCTCTTAGTATATAATAGAGTCAAGGGAGTCACATCACTCATCATGATCTATACTTTCACAAGTATTTCTATATTGTATTGGGGTTATTGGCATTGTTCCCTTGTAATCTTGAGGGAGATATTATGGAGATATTAGAAGACTACCTTCCCATGGACATATCCCAATAGGGTGAACCACGTATATCTGGTGTACTCTTGTCTCTTGTTCTATTTTTTGTACTTATTGTTGGTATATTATTGTTTTGCATAGATAGGTAAGCTAGTTTAGTTAGATCCATATCTCTGACATGGTATCAGAGCTTGTTGCTATGATCTAGCACCTTCTATTACTTTCAAAACAATATTTTATCATTTAGGCATTGTTTATTTCTTGTAGATTTGTTTTCTATCTGGTAGCCATTAGGCTTCTCTTCAAATCTGGGCATTTTTTGCAGGTTTTTTTTCTAACCCTAACCTTGTGGTGTAGATTTTTGCACAAATTTTTCAAGGGTTTCTTGATGTTGTTTTTGTAGATCTATATGATTTTCTAATTCTCCTCAAAGAGATCTATCTTTCGGTTTTCAAAATGGAAGTTTTTCGTCCAAGTTTGGTAGACTTTGTGTAGGTTTCAGTCTTTGCCAGATTCGACACTGTTTTCGGCCTTAAACTAGACACTCACGACTTTTCTTTGCAGGAACCCGCAGTTAACCGCAACTGTTTCTACTGCGAACCCGCGAATACACTGCAGACTCACAGCTTGTTAGTGCGCAGACCCGTGTATGCTTCGGCATACTCGCGATTGGTCCACTGTAAAACCCGTGTTTACTCCAGTTTATTCGCGACCCTCCCTGTACTGAACTCGCGAATGCTTTGATAGAACCAGGAATTTACAGTACAAAGACCCTGTAACGTCCCCTTCCGCGGACTCAATTCAAGGAAGGGAACATGATGCCAATCTCTGGGGCTTTTACATAACTTAGGCCAATTCCTTAGATTCATATCAATAAAATAAACGTGTGCAGATGCAAATCAAGCAAACATGCACAACGGAATAAAACCATCATCCACACACATTTCATATGCCTTTAACATATTAAAAACAGCCATCAAATTATAACATTGCAGAAGTAAAACACATAGACAGAGAAACACTTATCTTTATGGTGAAATGGTCCCAAGCAACTAGCTATGTCGTTGCAACGTTCCACCCAACCATAGGTCTCTGCCTAGTCTGTATTCTTTAGGTAGTCAGAGATCATCCCCGATATGGGCATGATTTCTACAAGGAAAATGGGACATTCCAGCTCATACACAGCCAAATGATCATTTCATCTAAGCCAAGCCAGTCCACAGCTGGGTTTATCAAGCTAAATTTGAACCCTCTGCATTTATGGATGCTTGCACTCAATTTCAAGCCAAAGCAACAGATACCCATAACCCATACCCAACATACTCTTACACGCAGAGTAAAACACAATCATTGGGCATGGAGAATACATTTTCGATAATGGGTTTTACAAATAGGATGGCCATAGGTTTTCCCCAAATCGTGGGAACCCCAAAAATAGATTGGGAGAGGGAAATTCGACCATAGGAAAGAAAATGATTTCTCCCACAGATATATAAGCATTCAGTGGGCCAAAACAGCCTCTATAGACCCCAAATCGATTCCCCCTTCCTTCACATGGTTCGAAAGCATGAAAACGCCCTTCTCCCATTTAGGAAACAAAGAAAAACCAATAAAACATGGTTGGAAAACGCCCAGGTAGCTCCAAGCTTATGAGGGAGAGAAAACCGGTTCATGGGTAATGGCTTGGGTAGAAATTCATGGCTCTTTTCTTGCCCAAGAAGCAAAACACGTTTTTCCATGAAGGGTGGCTTTCCCATGCTCAAATTTTGGACAGGCATACCTCCCATTCCCTAAGGCATTAACTACTTCACCTAACTCTTGGGAGAAATGAATGATTGGGTACAAAAGTCAACATGGGTAGTTGAGGGTTTTATGGGTTCTCTCATTGACACTTGGCTTGACTTGATTGGTTAAAGGGTTTGAATGTTTCCCTCCCAATTCCTTGTAAAAATCATGCCCCCATCTCTTGTTGCATTGCATAGCTAGTTGTGGGTATTTTATTAAAATGCATATTTACATTATATTCACAATTCCATTGTGCATGGCTAGCACGTAAACCATATGCATCAATAAATCGATGGTGGGGCCTTGGCCTTAAGCTCCTCCCCACTATTTTATAACAATATTACATCATTTACATTTTAATGCAATGGGGTCAAACTAGGGACATTACAGACCCGCGAGTAGCCGCGTCTCCATTACACCGCAACACGCGAACCCACGGCTGACTCTACTGTCAACCCACGAGTAGCCACGACTCTTGCCATGCAGAACCCGCAAGTATCTTTGTTTGTTGGCAAGTTTCTTGTTGGCAGACCCGCGAGTGACTTTTCTTGGCACTTTTTTTCAAAAGGTTTGTAAGTAAAAGTTATTTTCCTTTGCTGTTTTCTCTAATTGTGTTTTTGCAGATTCAGATCAGTACGGTAAAGTATTTCAGTTTTCTATTATTCACTTTCTTTCTCTTGTCATTTCTAGCATTTGGGTTTCTTGTCAATATTTCTATCATTATGACTTCAGAAGTAGCTTCTGTTCCTAAACTTGTTGGTCCTAACTATCTTGCATGGAAGATAAAAATGATTGATGTTCTCAAGAGTAAGAATCTATGGAGGATTGTTAATGGTGAACACATGAAACCTGTTGATGGTCAAGCTTTGGCTATATGGGAAGATAAATGTGATCAAGCAAGAGGGCTCATTGGTCAAATGGTTTCAGATAGTCTTCAGGTAAGTATAGAGGCAGGAAACAACCCTGTTGAGGTATGGACAATTCTTGCTTCTTTATTTGATAAATCTGAGGATGTTTCTGCTTATTACCTTGAAAAGAAGATTTATGACCTAGATCCTACTAACTTTGAAAGAGTAGAATTATATCTTGCTGATGTGAAAACTTTAAATGAAAAATTAAATAATTGTGGTAAATATTACAAGAAAATAGACAGTGCTCTTATAATTATTGTAGAACAAAAATTGCCATCTTGTTTTGATATGTTCATTCAAACTAGGAATATAGCTCTTGAATTGTCTTCAAATACCACGAAACCTACTTTTGATGATTTTTGCAAAGGATTGATAAATGAGCAAGAAAGGTTAATTGTTTTACGACAACTCACACCTAATAAGAATCTTATGGCACATAATAAGAATCCTAAGAGAAGTTTTAATAATGTTAAAGGTTCTAATTCATATGCTTCAAATCCTATTAATAATTCTGGTAATGCTTCTAATGCACATCATGAAAGTAGTAAGATGAAGAAAGTGTATCCACCTTGTAAACATTGTAGTAAAACTAACCATCTTGAAAAAAATTGCTTTAAATTGAAACGTTTAAAAGCTAAGGCTAAAAAGAATGGTTATGATGAATCACATGTAGTTTTGTGTGCTTCTGTTGTTTCTTCTAGTAATTATTCTTCTAATGTGGAATGGATAATGGATTCTGGTGCTTCTAAACATATGACTGGTAATGCTTCTTTATTTTCATCTTATGACACTAATAAACACAAATCTTAGAAAGTATCTATAGGTGGTGGTAAACAACTTTCTGTAATTGGTTCTATTAATATTAATGTTGCTAATGGTCAATTGGAAGATGTTTTTCATGTTGAAAATATGCCTATCAATTTGCTTTCTATTTATCGTGCATGTCAAAAAGGATTTAAATTTGAAGCTTGGCCTGATAAATATGTTCTTAAAGATATCAATCAAAATTTCAAAGTAGTTTCTTCTGGTCCTATTGATCATACTGCTGGTTTATATAAATTTGTTGGTTTTAATTCAACTAAAAGACAACCTTTTTATTCCTATGTTTCTCATGTTGATGAACTAAGTAAATTATGGCATGAAAGATTAGGTCATTTGAATTATGGTAAAATGCAAATGTTAACTAAAATGGTACTTGGCTTGCCTAATATTTGGTCTACTAACGGTGTTTGTGAAGGTTGTGTTCTTGGTAAACATCATAGAGAAATGTTTGATAAAGGTAAAGCTTGGCGTGCTAAAGAACCCTTGGAATTAATTCATAGTGACATGTGTGGTCCTCTTGAAGTTCCTTCTATATCACATACAATCTATTTTCAAACTTTTACTGATGACTTTAGTAGAAAATCATGGGTTTATTTTTTGAAACATAAAAGTGACACTTTTTCTAAATTTCAAGTATTTAAATCCTTGGTTGAAAATGAATCTGGTAAAAAGATTAAGACTTTAAGAACTGATAATGGGGGGGAATTCATTAAGAAATAATTTGAAGTATTTTTATCTAAACATGGAATTCAACATCAAAAGATTGTTCCTTACACACCTCAACAAAATGGTGTTGGTGAAAGGAAAAACAGAACTTTACTTGAAATGACTAGATGTATGCTTTATTCTAAAGGATTACATAAGAAATTTTGGGTTGAAGCCATAAGTTGTGCTAACTTTATTTTAAATAAAGTTCCTACAAAAGTTGTTAAACATGTTACCCCCAAGGAAAAATGGAATGGTAAGAAACCAGATATTAGTAACTTTAAAGTGTTTGGTTGTGAATGTTGGGCTCATATTCCTGATGAAAAACAGAAAACGTTGAACCCAAGTCTCACAAGTGCATATCCTTTGGTTATTTTGAGGATTCTAAGGCTTATAGGTTGGTTGATCCTTCTAATCAAAGTGTCATCATTAGAAGATATGTCCAATGTATTGAGGTCTCTCCATCACCCACGCCTGTTGAACCTCATGTTACTCTGGATATTCCCTTATCACCTATTACTCCTATCTTGATTACTCCTTCCAGTTCTATGACTGATCTTAGTTCACCTTCTTCTTATTCTTCAAATATTCCAGCTGAATGTCTCGAATCTTCTAAAGTGACTTCTGTCCCATCTCACCTTCCTGTTTAGGCCCGAAAAACTCTTGAATCTGTAGGAAGTGATATCGGAATCCCTTCCGATAGTCGTAGAACTAGATCTAACTTTGCTCTTATGACCAAATTTTTGGCCACAGATGATCCTACCTCTTATGCTCAAGCTAAGGGTAAACCTCATTGGGAACAAGCTATGTCTGCTGAGTATGATTCTCTTATGAAGAACAAGACTTGGTCTCTTGTTCCTCTTCCTTCGGGAAAGAATTTAGTTGGTTGTAAATGGGTTTATAAAACTAAATTTACTGTAGAATGACAGATTGAAAAGTATAAAGCTAGACTAGTTTCAAAAGGTTTTAATCAACTTGAAGGTATAGATTATAACGAAACTTTTGCTCTTGTTGCTAAAATGAATACAATAAGAACCATTTTATCTATTGTTGCATCTTATAAACGGGAAATACACCAAATGGATGTTAAAAGTACTTTTTAAAATGGTGATCTTAATGAAGACATTTATATGCAACAACCTCTTGGTTTTATTAATGCGGAATCATCAAGTTTAGTATGTAAATTACACAAGTCTTTATATGGTCTTAAACAAACACCTAGGGCTTGGTATGATAAAATTGATACATATTTCTTGAATAATGGTTTTAAGCGTTGTATATCTGATCCTAACCTGTATGTTAAGCATGTTGATGATAATATCATTGTTATTGTTTTATATGTGGATGATATTATTATCACTGGAAGCCAACTTGTTCTCATTCAAAGTATGAAAAGTGATCTTCAAAATCAGTTTGAAATGACTAATCTCGCTATATTGCATTATTTCTTGGGTCTTCAAATTTGACATATTGAAGATGGTTTTTTTCTCTCTCAACCGAATTATGCTACAGATTTATTGGCTCATTTCCACCTATGTGATTGTAAACTTGCTCCTATGCCTTTTCAGTCCGGTGTAAAGTTAACTATTGAGTGTACTAATCCTCTTGTTGATGCTACTCTTTATTGTCAGCTAGTCGATAGTTTGATATATTTAACTCACAGCAGACCATATCTCTCTTTCGTCGTCAATATGGTTTCACGGTTCATGCAGCAACCTCATGAAATTCATTGGCAAGCAACAAAGAGAATTCTAAGATATTTACATGGGACATTACACTATGGTGTTTTTTATTCGAGCGGTACTAAAATTTCACTTTCTGGTTATACAGATTCTGACTGGGCCGGTGACAGTTCTGATCGATTGTCAACTGCTGGTTATATATTTCAACTTGGTTCAGGTTTGATTTCTTGGTCCAGCAAAAAGGTGAAGACTCTTTCTTTATCTTCGTGTGAAGTTGGGTATAGAGCAGCAAAAGAAGCATTTTGGTTACGGCATGTTCTCACTGAGCTTGGTCTGGTTTTGAAATCATCCACTGTGTTGAAATGTGACAAACATGGTGCAATTTAACTTGCTTATAATCCGATATATCAATCCAAGACAAATCATCTCGATCTTGATGCTCGTTACATTCTAGGTCTCGTTGCAGATGGTGTTCTTTCTCTTGAGTATGGTCCTATAGAGAAGCAGGAAGCTGATATATTCACCAAATCCTCAACAAAAATGAAGTATGTGCATCTTCATTCCTTACTTGGGATGAGGTAAGTTGTCATCAAGGGGGAGCAGTAATGACTCCTTCTTTCCTTTGTTAGTGGGCTTTTCTCCCAGCCATTATTAAGGGGGAGTGTTGGAATATTTTATATTCCTTGGAAGGTAATAATGTCTTTGTATTATGTCGGAAGATATCCACAATCTTATGTAAAAGAGTAATACATTATATCCCATATTCATTATGGTAAAATATACTCTTGATATTCATTAGTATATGAAGAGATGTTATTATGGAGAACTATATTATCCCACACGTAATATGTGAGAGTAATTCCTCCTCATCTCTTAGTATATAATAGATTCAAGGGAGTCACATCACTCATCATGATCTATACTTTCAGAAGTATTGCTATATTGTGTTGGGGTTATTGGCATTGCTGTCTTGTAAGCTTGAGGAAGATATTTTGGAGATAATAGAAGACTACCTTCCTGTGGATGTAGCCCAATTGGGTGAACCACATATATCTGGTGTACTCTTGTTTCTTGTTCTCTTTTTTGTACTTATTGTTGGTATATTATTGTTTTGCATAGATAGGTAAGCTAGTTTAGTTAGATCCATATCTATGACATGGATCACAAATCCCTCTGGATGCTCAATGTCAACTTCTTCCTCAATCACACCGTTGAGGAAGGGTGTCTTCACATCCATCTGATGCAGCTTCCATCCCTTAACTGAAGCAAGAGCTATAATTGTCCCAATGGTTGTGTTTCGTGCAACTGGAGCAAAAGTATCATCATAATTGAATCCCTCTTTCTGAGAGAATCCTCTAGCCACAAACCTTGCTTTGTTCTTTTCAATGTTCCCATCAGCAGCATGTTTAATCTTGTATATCCACTTGAAAGTTACTACTGACTTCCCTTCAAGTCTTGGGACAATATCCCACACATCATTCTTCAAGATGGAATGATATTCTTCCATCATGGCATCTTTCCAAACTAGTTGGCTAGATGCTTCGTCATAACAGGAAGGATCAGAATCGATGATGCCACTCATTAATATTATTTTATTTGGGAAATTTTGAGGTCTCTTGCTTTCCCTAAATGTACGATCGGGAGCTACATGCCTCTCTATTTCCTTTAGAGTTTTGAGGGTCCACACAGGTCTCTTATGACTTGTGACAACATCTCTAGGAGCAACATTTGGTACTATTGGATCAACTGGATCAATATGATCAATCGTCTCAAATGAATCCCTATGAACTATCGACGGAGGAAGTGAAGTTGTCTCCCTTGGAGTCTCTTTCTCCTCACTATCAATCTCCATGGGAGATCCTCTGGATTTCCCGAAGTCTACTTCCTCTTCAAAGGAGACATCCCTACTTACTTCAATCTGTCTTTGTCCTGGGATGTATACCTTTTAAGCCTTCGAAGATTCACTGTAGCCCACAAATGTACCCTTTCTTTCTGAAGGTTCTAGCTTTGTCCTTTTATCCTTGTGAAGATGAATGTATATAGGACATCCAAAGATTTGCAAATGACCCACTTCTAGATTCACACCTGTGAAGGCCTCTTTTGTAGTCATGTTCCTCAATATTTTATGAGGACTTCTATTATGTACATACACTGCAGTACTAGAGGATTCTTCCCATAAAAACATAGGCAAATTCTAGTCATGGATCATAGCTTTGACTTCCTTGACAATCGATCTATTCTTTCTTTCTGCAACCCCATTATGTTGGGGGTTGTAAGGAATAGTGCACTCCCTCTTGATTCCCTCCTCCTTGCAAAAAATTACTAAATTCCAAGGAGGTGTACTCTCCTCCGTTATCTGATCTTAGAACCTTGATTCTTTTCCCTGACAGGTTCTCAACTTGTGCTTTGAACTCTTTGAAAATGCTCAACACTTCATCGGTTTCCTTGGATCTCAAGAAGTAAATCCAAGTCTTTTGGGAGTAATCATCAATGAATGTTATATAGTACCAAAGATTCCACCCAAGGATGCAACTGACATGAGACCACATAGGTCGGAATGTACTATATCCAGGATTCCCTTAGACCTACTGTCACTATTGGGAAAAGAATTATTGGCATTATTTCCAATTGCCTATGAAAATACCATCATGTTCTACTTGGAGAACTGGACGACCTATCACCATCGTTCTCAAGGATGGAAGAGCTCTATAATATAGGTGAGCAAGTCTTCTATGCCACAACTCACTCAAACTAAAATCTTGTACTAATGCCTAAGCTAGTTGTACTGTCAATTTGTATAGGCCCTCCTCTCGGACCCCAATCACACATGCTGAACCCATACTAGAGTTCTTGTGCCAAGCAAGAACCTTTCCATTAGAAAAGAAAACCTTGTAGCTTTTGTCCTCCAAGGCAGAAATAGAGACAAGGTTCCTTTTCATCCTGGGCACGTACAATACATCACTCAAATGAAGAGGAACACCGGAGTCTAACTGGAAAGAAGTGACCCCTACTCCCTTTACAGGATATTTGGCATCGTCACCAAGTACAAGTCATAGATGGGACTCTTTTTCTTCCATATCTATGAGATGCTCTTTGTAACTTGTCATGTGTCTAGTATGCACCACTATCTATTAACCAAGTGTCACTATTAGTAGGAACCGTACCTGAGAGAGCTGAGATAAAGAAGAACTCTTCATTTCTTGACTTCTTATGTGAAGTTTCCTCATCAACATTACTAGTGGAGTCATGTTGACTTATCTTCTTTGAGTGACAATCTCTACTGTTCACTTATGTTCTCTTCATGTTCACTTATGTTCGCTTCATCATGACACATGCATGTGATTTATTATTCAACCTGAACAATATCCACCCCATAGTGTAACATTTAATGATGTGACTATAGAGATGTGAACCATTGGATCTAATCCAATGAGCAATCCAACTACTCACATCCCTGCAGTCACAACATTAAATGGTGCACTGCGAATCATTATTCAAACTGGAGTCAACATCTAGCTTGCTCAATATCCCCTCAAGAGAGTCCAGTCCTTCAGTCCCTTCTCTAGGACCTTGCAAATAGACACCCAATCGTGTATGCAAAGTAATAAATATAAAGCCTTTCGACCTTCTATATGCACACACTTAAGATTAAAACTATTTTATAAACTAATTTATCTCGAGAATTGAACTAACATTGAAACGTTTTTAAAACAATTTTATCTTTATAAAATAAAGCTCCACTATATCGAAAAGACCCAACGAGTCCATGGAATCGTTTGTAACATGAATATTTTGTTTTGTTGCGCATGTAATTTGGTCACCGGTGGGTAAAAGTCTGAGTTGCAATCAAGACAATTAATACTTCGGAATGTCATTACCAATCAGTGAACACATATTCATGTTAACATTTAAAATGAAGTGTTATTATCAATAAGTAATAATGAAGTATTATGATTATTATAATGATAAGTGTTTATATCTTAGAATTTGAAGTGGATTAGCACTTATGCTTTTAATAGATTACACTAAAATGAGATAAATGTTCTGTTAAGATTGATTTTATAACTCTTAGTTGATACATTGATAATGAACAATTAATTATAGACAACGAATGATTAGAACTATACATAAAGAACCAGTAACAAATCACTTATTTATGACACTCAACTTGTAGTCTGTTAATATTCGCCAACCACAAGTTAAGTACGTGAACTTATTATATACTAAATTTATTATATAATGGACACTTGTTATATATAAAGGACACTAAAATAATGAACCAAACAACGTCATTCAATTGTCATGATCTAAGGGAGCAAATATATTCGGGGGCTCTGGGGTTAATAAGCTTGAACCTCGCTGTTACACTGATTCAAACAGGAAACTTTACAAGTTGCCCAATTCATTAATTCCAGTGCTCAAGCACGCAATTTCATTCCAATGTGTTTTCCAGTGCTCGAATGAACTAGCGGGCCTGAGCAATGGCGTGGTGGACCATACCAAAAAGACTTGATCTGAATATCTTCCAATATCCATGTATTGAATTCGTAGATATGGGGAGTTATTTAGATCAAGTTTGTTTGGAAGAGGTCTCATGGTTGTCTCTGGGTTAATGAGCTTCAACAATATTCCGATGTGTTAGCCAGTGTTACTGAATAAACTAGCCGGCTTCAGCAATGGCTTTGTGGACCATGCCAAAAAGACTTGTTCTGAATATCTCCCAATATCCACGTGTTGAATTCGCAGATATGGGGAGATATTCAGATCAAGTTTGTTTGGAAGTGGTCTCATGGTTGTCTCTGTAGGTGCCAAACTATCCAGAACCTGTTCGAACTTCGAAATCTCATTTCTTAATTCGGCGAGATCTCCGAAAGAGGCAATATTATGCGTTTGTTTGTGTACTTCACAGGTTATTATACAACAAACAATTCGTCCCGGCAACGTGGCTTCAGGTGACATAATTACAACGAAAGGTATCGATCAATATTGTGTGCTCTTCAATGGCTGTCACGTCTCACTTTTTTATATACAGTAATTTGTGACAGTTATTGAAGCATACTTTTTAATGGTTGCCAGAAGGGGTACATGGATTCCTCGAAGAAAATGCAAATTGCGTTTGGGAGATCATGAATTCCTACGAATTCGTATCACTATGGAATCTATAATATTTTTATGTCATAGATTCTGTCAAAGTTGGTAAAAAAATTGTCTAAATTTCTAGTTTAATTTGATATCACTTGGACCGACTTCTTTGTGAGGATACCTCAAGACGATATAATTTCCAACATTCCACATATCGATTTATGTGACTTTAAAAAATGATATTATTCCCTTAACGAATATTAATCAACTCTCGTCCACATAAAAAGACGACATACTTTCCACTCACCCCTCGCCATCCCATAACATAAAACGAGCACCACCGTCTCAGATCTGAGACATTTGGTGACTACTTTCTGTTTGTTTTAAGAGTGATTAGCATTGGCATATTGTGAATTAATTAATCCATGGCATAATATGGGGAGTACGATTCATACCAAGAGGGGAACGAGAGGATTTACGAGTCAACGCCCAATTCAGGCTATGGCTATCAGCAGCAGCCAGCACGTGCCCCTTGCGACTCATTCCTCAATGCAACAGAAGGAGGCAATGGATTTAAGGAGAATGGAGGTCGCGCCGCTTGTAACAAGTTTAACGCAGGAGGAGGTTACGTCGTGAGAGGCCAGCAAAATATTCCACAACGCCATATTGTGAGGGTCTGCTCTAAGGCCAATCCTGACTACGCTTTGTCTATCAGAGATGGCAGAGCCGTCATGCTCTTCTATAATCGCAATGATCTCACAATGGTAATATTCTCATATTCATTAAATGCTTGCATATGTGCTGATTACTACATTCTTAATATATGTATTTTCTTTCATTGATCTTAGTTGCAATGATATATATGCGCACTTATATATGCACACTTATAAAGCATTAATGGGTGAAGGACGAGGACGAGAGCTGGAGTAACCCAGTGATCTTCGCCATGCTGTTGTTGAAGGTCAGAAGTTCTGCTCACTCAGTATGCGTATGAGGGTCCTTATACTTTTGATGACAGCATACTGTAGTTGCCAATGAGAAATATGATCTTTACACTTTTTCTATATGTTTTCAATCTTACTACACTTCGTACACAAGGGTATTTTAGCTTCACATTAACACACTATTTGTAAAAGATTTAGGAAATCCTCAATTTTCAAATAGTGGTGTAAAAGTAGTGATAATGTGGGGATAGCAAGTGGTGCTAAAATTTATGGTGCAAAAGTGGTGTTTGTAAAAAAGTTGATTTTGGTTTTAAGTGAATATGTGGCATTCCATAGTGTATGGTGCAAACCACCAAAACCAATCTAGGTGTCCAATTGAGATTTTATGGTGCAAACCACCAAAAAATATTATTATTTTTTAATATATACAAACTTGTATATGGTACAAAGTACCATAAATTAATAAATGGTAAAAAAAATATAAATCACATTATATATGTGTGAGAGAGAGATTTATATTTTTTTGCAGTTTTTTTATATATACTTACAAATTATTCGATTAAATTAAAAGATATGTATTAAAACATGTTTAATTTATTTTTAATTTATTATTAAGAAACTAATAATTCAATACATTAAATAGAAATAATAAAGATCATAATGTTGTTCCAACAAAATTTATAATTCATAATTATAAAATAAAAGACATGAAATGACAATGTATTTGCTTGTTGATGAATTGAAATCTTGAACAATTTATAAATTGACATTTTTACTTGACACTAGTGCTTCTTGTTCATGCCCATAACCTTCATAAACTTAATCAAAATTTTAGAAAAATGCACATCAATCTAAACTTAAGAGTCTAAAACTTGTTAGGATATTCCTATACTCCATCCTAGTCCCATCAGTATTTTGATCCTTTACATTTTCAATCATGCATGCACCTTTTAGGGTTTGCATGCATTCTAGGGTTTGCATGCATTTTGCATGCATCCCAGTCATCAGTCCAGCACCTAGCCCTCAGTTAGCCAGCCCCCAGGAGCTTCTCACTATTCAGTTTTAGCCCTCCAGTTGCTTTGTGCGCCCTTCTTCCTTGATTTTAGGGAGCAACTCGCCCTTCTTCACCTACCAGTCCAGTTGTCACTCAGTTACACTCAGTTACAGTCAGTTAAGGTAATGCATTCGCTCCTCTCCAGCTATCTCCTCTTTTATACTACTATATGATCATAATTCCATGCTTTCAGAAGGTCATTGAAGAATATGGCCATTGCCATTCGCTTGGGATAATTTCTCATGCATCTACTGGTTTTGATCTTACCTCTCATGGTTCAAAGGAGATCTCAAGAAGCCATGATTCAAGTCTTGTATCTAATTTGGCTTCTAAGCAATTATTGCTTGGGAAAATTTCTCATGCATATGATAGTTTTGATCTCACCCCTACTGGTTCAAAGGAGATCTCAAGAAACTATTTTGAAAGTCTTAAATCTGATTTTGATTTCAAGCAAACATGTAATAGTTCTTTTTGGCATAATCTCACCCATGGTGGTTCGAAGGAGAAGACAAAGGACTATATGCACATTCAAAAATTTGATCCTACCTCAGCTGATTCGAATCACAGGTTCAAGGATCATTCTCATACTATTGGATTTGTTCTCATCACATTCGATCTGAAGAGCAAGTACAATCACATGCTTTTTGAGCATGATCCACTTCTTCCCAAGAAGAAGATACCTCCAGACATATGACCAAGCATCACACATGCTTGAGTTTGGAGCATTTATTTTTTATGTGTGCCTTACAGTCTATTTTTTGAGGAGGGGGTATGTTTCCCATGAAATTTTCCCACTTCCTTGGTTTATTGATTGTTATTATTCATTGTATTGGGTGACCTTTGGTCTTAGTTACCAGGGCCCAGGATGGATTAAGGGGGGATGTTAGGATATTCCTATACTCCATCCTAGTCCCATAAGTATTTTGATCCTTTACATTTTCAGTCATGCATGCACCTTTTAGGGTTTGCATGCATTCTAGGGTTTGCATGCATCCCAGTCATCAGTCCAGCACCTAGCCCTCAGTTAGCCAGCCCCCAGGAGCTTCTCACTATTCAGTTTTAGCCCTCCAGTTGCTTAGTGCGCCCTTCTTCCTTGATTTTAGGGAGCAACTCGCCCTTCTTCACCTACCAGTCCAGTTGTCACTCAGTTACACTCAGTTACAGTCAGTTACAGTCAGTTACATTGAGTTACACTCAGTTACACCTACCAGAGTTAGTTTGACTAATGGTTGACAGTTACTTGAGCATTGATGACTCCATTGATGATGATGAAAACTTCTAGTTGCGCTCCGATGATCATGAGGACACCTAGTTGTGCTCTGATGACACTCCAGTGATCCTTTGATCACTCCATGAAGGCTAATTCGAATTGCCACCTTAGGCATTCGAATTCCTCATGCATTGTATTATTTATATGTCCATTTGTGATTAATAATCTAGTGTGTGTGAAGTATTATTGCTTCTATCTGAGTTCTACTGTACCATATTATTCTGTTGCTCATTATACTGTATTTTTCACTCTTCTTCTATTTTCCTGCTTAATCATAATTACTCTTGTGAGTTATACATCATCTCTTAGATCTGCTGTGAGGATTTTCACATGGTATCAGAGCCTGTTGAGAGTATTGTTTATCTCCATTCTTGAGAGTTTTTTGCAGGTTATTACCAAGATTTCGAGTGCAGCAGTTGCAACAGTTTCTGCATTTTTGCAGCAGTAGCAGTTGCAGTTATTCTATATTGTTTTTGCAGGTCCTCTATAGCTTCTATGTATTCATCAGGAATTACTCCTCTTGATCCACTCAACTATGATGAATGGAAACCAAGAATGATAGCAGACTTGAAGATCCATGATCTTTTTTATTGTTATTTTGAAAGAGAGTTCGAATCCCCTGAAGAGAAGATTGACTGGTTAAATAAAAGAGACATGCACTTTGCAGCAATAATGTTTTCTTTGTGTGCATACCAGAGATTCCTATTCAAATACCGTGATGGTGTTGAAATTCCAAGAGAGTTATGGACTCCAAAAGAGATATGGGCTCACCTAGATGGAAAATTTGGCAGAGAGAATGAAGGACTTGGTCCCAACCCATTCGAAAGAAAACAAAGTGATGCATTCGCTCCTCTTGATGGTCTCTCAGATCATGAACCAGTATCATCTCATATTGAAGTTGTTGACAAAGAACTTGCAGATTCTCCGCTCATGCTCAAACTTTCTTCTCTTTCTGTGCCAGCTCACACTCTAGATATTGCAGAAGGTCCTAAATCCTCTCTTGCACCAGAGTCTGTTGGTTTGCATCATGATCACATGATTATTTCAGAGGTCAAAACAGCTTTTGAAGGTAATGCATTCGCTCCTCTCCAGCTATCTCCTCTTTTATACTACTATATGATCATAATTCCATGCTTTCAGAAGGTCATTGAAGAATATGGCCATTGCCATTCGCTTGGGATAATTTCTCATGCATCTACTGGTTTTGATCTCACCTCTCATGGTTCAAAGGAGATCTCAAGAAGCCATGATTCAAGTCTTGTATCTAATTTGGCTTCTAAGCAATTACTGCTTGGGAAAATTTCTCATGCATATGATAGTTTTGATCTCACCCCTACTGGTTCAAAGGAGATCTCAAGAAACTATTTTGAAAGTCTTAAATCTGATTTTGATTTCAAGCAAACATGTAATAGTTCTTTTTGGCATAATCTCACCCATGGTGGTTCGAAGGAGAAGACAAAGGACTATATGCACATTCAAAAATTTGATCCTACCTCAGCTGATTCGAATCACAGGTTCAAGGATCATTCTCATACTATTGGATTTGTTCTCATCACATTCGATCTGAAGAGCAAGTACAATCACATGCTTTTTGAGCATGATCCACTTCTTCCCAAGAAGAGGATACCTCCAGACATATGACCAAGCATCACACATGCTTGAGTTTGGAGCATTTATTTTTTATGTGTGCCTTACAGTCTATTTTTTGAGGAGGGGGTATGTTTCCCATGAAATTTTCCCACTTCCTTGGTTTATTGATTGTTATTATTCATTGTATTGAGTGACCTTTGGTCTTAGTTACCAGGGCCCAGGATGGATTAAGGGGGGATGTTAGGATATTCCTATACTCCATCCTAGTCCCATCAGTATTTTGATCCTTTACATTTTCAGTCATGCATGCACCTTTTAGGGTTTGCATGCATTCTAGGGTTTGCATGCATCCCAGTCATCAGTCCAGCACCTAGCCCTCAGTTAGCCAGCCCCCAGGAGCTTCTCACTATTCAGTTTTAGCCCTCTAGTTGCTTAGTGCGCCCTTCTTCCTTGATTTTAGGGAGCAACTCGCCCTTCTTCACCTACCAGTCCAGTTGTCACTCAGTTACACTCAGTTACACTCAGTTACAGTCAGTTACATTGAGTTACACTCAGTTACACCTACCAGAGTTAGTTTGACTGATGGTTGACAGTTACTTGAGCATTGATGACTCCATTGATGATGATGAAAACTTCTAGTTGCGCTCCGATGATCATGAGGACACCTAGTTGTGCTCCGATGACACTCCAGTGATCCTTTGATCACTCCATGAAGGCTAATTCGAATTGCCACCTTAGGCATTCGAATTCCTCATGCATTGTATTATTTATATGTCCATTTGTGATTAATAATCTAGTGTGTGTGAAGTATTATTGCTTCTATCTAAGTTCTACTGTACCATATTATTCTGTTGCTCATTATACTGTATTGTTCACTCTTCTTCTATTTTCCTGCTTAATCATAATTACTCTTGTGAGTTATACATCATCTCTTAGATCTGCTGTGAGGATTTTCACAAAACTAACCTGAACAAATTTCTCTATCTCTTCTAATAGCTTTCCCTCTCAACCTCCTTCCAAACATTTGGTTAGCTCCATCTTGTAGTCCTACTCTCCTCACTTATTTTCTATGTTTACTCCTTCTCCTCCCTCCTTATCAACCCTCGCTTCTTATTCCCTTCCTTAACCCACCACTCTCACTCCTTGCAATCATCACATATATAGTATATTTTAGTAGTATTTTGTGAGGGATGATGGAACAATGAAATGCTAAGAACATGTTCTTACAAAAATACTATACAAACATAGTTGTTTGTCTACATGTTCAATTACAACAAATGAGATAAATAAATGGTTTAAAATAATTTTTTTTTATGGAAAAGAAGAAGTGTTAGGACACCACCAAGGACACTTAGTTTTTAGTTTCATTTTCAGACTATCCCCTTTCCATTGGTAATGATTCATCACTTCACTAAGTTTTTACAAAATACTCATAAAATATAAAATATAGGTTTTTTCATGATTTAAAGAAATTCACAAAATATAAAATATACAACCAAACACAATTACTTTTACATGAACATGGAAATGATTCTTGCACACATTCCCATCCCAATATTTAGTTGGGCACTGCAAATCTGCAACTATTTAAATAATCCATTGACACTTAAAATCACTATTTCTTCAACGTTGTCTTGCTGGGTACCTGGAAGTGGGTATTTTCAATGGTATTCTGCAGGCATTCTGTGTATAAATTCTTTATGAATTTATATGAAAGTGAAAGAAAAACAATTTTTATTAAGATCATTATTTAATTAATGGTACCACCATCAGCTATATTAATAATAATATCAGTAATGACAAAGTAGCTTGCCTTTCTCCTACATATCAATCATATATACCACGCAGTTGAAAGCATATTACATGCATAGGTATCACCTTTACGTGCAGTCTACCGATACAACATACCGAAACCCTTTCTTTCAATTTTCCTATATGTGTAGTCCACTCCAATCCAACTTCTATACCATTCAATAAACAAAATTATGAAATGGCAATTAATTAATAAACATATAAACAGACAATTATACCATACACTCATGTCTCATGTGTCACACGTATAATACACACAACATGTTATTAAATCTACACTATAATGTTGCCACATGAGTGTCTTATGCCAAACACAATCATATGTGAATATGTGAATTTTCACCTACTCATACTATTCCATGCTGCTCAAAACTTGAATAAGTTGGATTTAACCTTATCCCATGTTTGTGAAAAATAAATTAGCTTACGTATATATTTTCAAAGTTTGAATAAATTTCAAAAGAACAGACCAATTATTGCTTTATCAAATATCACATTCTTTGTATTTCGACGTTCAAGATGGTGAAGACTAAAAAAAATTAAACCTGGCAAATCGGAGCATCTCTTAAAAATAATATGTTGAAGGTTCGTTAAGTTTCCAAAGGAATCTGGAAGCTTCTCCAACCCTGGACAATAACTTAGCGTCAAGTATTTCAAGGATTGCGAAAGACAAAATTCATCTGCAAGTCTGTTGATCAACACAATTTTTTCGAGATGTTTCAGCTTTTCAATAGATTTTGGAATAATGGAAAGGCGAGTTTCTATAAGATCCAACTCCCTAATGCGCACAGGTGCCTGCAATGTTCACATTTTCAGATGGGTTGACCCTTGATATCTTATTTTTTGCTATGTGCAAGAACAAATATATTTTACAATAACGACAAAAGGAAAAACACAACCTTAAGATAAGAAAAATAAAAAACCTGACTACCTGAGATTAATCTAGACAAAGTGTTTCCAATTCGTATAACTGTTTGTACTCCTCCCTGCCTACCTGAGAATTGAGAATTATGACATTAAATGCTTATATTCTTCTTGATACCAATCGATTTGCAGTTAGGATGACATACTTAGCAAGTTAACAAAAATATCGAACAACATATTCATTTCTGCGAGAGCAAAATATTAAGAAACCAGAAAAACAGTATGGAATCAACAATATGGTGATGGCGTTTTCACAAAAGGATCGATTTCCCAAAGGCCAATATAACAAATAAAAATGAAAAGTTGGGCCTAGTAAAGTTCTTAAAAAAATTGGGCAAGGATGTTCATCATTTGCATCTACCCAAAGAATTGAATACGTCTTCTATTTTGGACATTGTCTATCTTTATGATTATAATCAGGAAGATGGAAGAGAACATGGATTGCGCTGACAACATAGTTACACAGTAGTTCCCATGTTGGGTTGTGGATTTACCTAAAAATCCCTACAAAATGTTATGTGAAAAATACCATGAATAATGCATACAGAGAGTGTAAAAATCAGAGCTTAATAAGAAAAGGAGATGAAAGAGAACCTTTGATGCTTGAGTGAGTCGATCAACACGCTAAGGAACTGATATATTGAGCACCAACTTCTGCACCTTGATTTCTCTCATGGGGTTGTTTAGTTTCTTCTCCGCCGCTAGGAAACAAAGACATTGTGACCTAAAAATGAAATCCTCCAAGGGCTAATGGTGGCCATGCCTATTTGAAAATCTCGAGTGGAAATAACGAAAGGGTAATCTAATGTTATTGTGAATATACAATTTCATCCTACAATATACACTTTAAAGGATTAAAATTAGATCGAAAGGAAAACCCACGAACCATTTCGGATGATGCTTTGCTTCTCCTACCCCTGCTTCTACCGATACCGCCGCCCAAAGCCTCGCATAACCCTTCAAAACCCTAAAATGACTCTTTAAATACATAAGAGTAGTAAGGGGGCTACCTCTCGAGGTCTAACAAATTTGTGGGTTGGACATGAGGTAGGAGGTTGAGGCTACGATTTCAAAGGTTGGGAAGGACACCTTGTCATAGCCATATTTCGATGCGGGAAACATCGAGAGCCAATTGCTTCCTGGAAACACCATTCGTAAGGAAACCCAAGGGTCATGATAAGAAACCCACCAATTGTGTTTGTATCGTCAAAGTTGTGTTTGATTGATAATCTAGATGAAGTGGTCAAGCAAATTATTTTAGGCCAAAAAGAATTCTTCCTTTATCCCACATACATCATTTTTCTTTAGCACCTTCAACCTTTAGGTCGTTGATGGCTCACACTACTCTCTATACCACTCGATATATATGGTGAAGTATGATCATTGAAGCAGTTGCATAAGGAAGTTTAACTTCTAGTTTGGAAGGAAAGAGTTTGATTCTAGAGAAGCCCATATGTTCCCCTATAAGGTCTATAAGTTTTCAGGGGAAAGTGGCTCAAGAGCATGAAGCTCATTAGACTTTAGGTTATGTTTCAAATCAATTGGAATAACCCTTTGAAGATTTAATAAAAGGGATGGGGTTTATTGGTGCAAACCTAGACTAGTGATCATTGTGTGGTGAACCAAGGGGAAAGGAGTCTAGAACAATCCTACAAGAATTTCAGAACAATAGAAAAAGGAAGAAAGTGATTAGGTGAAAAGAAGTAAATGTTAGTATGGTTGTTGGTGAACAATGTTAATCAAATTGTTTTATGGGAGGCATATTGTAATAGAAACCCCAAACGCATTGTTGCAACAGATTTGGAAACCAATAATAGGCTATGGACTAGTCTATTATATCACGACCAAAGGTTGGCTTCATTATATCCTTCAACTAAAGCAGATGTTAGTAAAATACTAAGTAGAAATTGGTATGGGATTCTTCACCTGTTGTTGAAGCTCCGGCATGCATGCTTTGACCTGAGATCATAAATTTTTTATTTGGGTCAAAGTACTGAGTCTTCCTTTGGAATTTGGATTGAAAAAATCATATAGCAGTTAGGAAATAAACTAAGGATATTTCTTATGTTGGATTCATCCTTCAAGAAAAATGTATTTATGATGGTTTAACAATATTACTGTAAATTCAGTGTTAAGGGAGGTATGTTGGAACATGTGGACTTCAAGGTACATACGCGTGACAATTTTTTATTCGCTCGAACGACGAGGAATCTGCTATAGTGTCTAGACATAGGTTCTCATTGAAATAATGCCTTTGACTTAAATATTAGTGTAAATTCAATGTTAAGGAAGGTATGTTGGAACATGTGGACTTAATGTTGGGCAATAGAATTTATAATCAAATCCTCGGTTATTGCAATGTTATATTTCGTTGTGTGAGGTGCCATTTGCACAGTTAAATATGGAGATTACTATGTCTTCCTAAATTAGAACATTTAGGAATTCCAAATTTTAATAAATATAAATTTTGGAAGTATTTTTAGTAATTATGCACTACTTTAAATTGACATTAAATATAATATTTTTATTTAATGTTTTATGTAAAATATTTCATTTTTATTTAAACTTTTTTGTAATGAGAAGAAATGTAAAAACTTAAATTGCAAGCATCACTTAAATATGTGGTTTTCTGAAATGGAAAGCTTTACAATTATTTAATTTAAATTATCATGTATATTGGTTGTTGTTTCCCCACCCCAAACGAACCTAGCCAAATCCTCAAGCAATGATAGAGACATTCTTATGCAACCCAAGCTTAACACCCAATAGTAATACCTTGATAGAGAAACACATATATCCTTGACACACCTATAATAAAGGGATAGAGTAACCCAAAATTCCCTATCCCAAGTCCATAAGCATGACAAATAGAAAGAGAAAAGGACTAAAGGTGAAAAATAGGACTCACAAGCCCCTATGACACCTTCATAATTCTCAAAACCACCTAATGGCACCAACATACTAAACCATAGGCCAATGATACCCTCAATAGCCCATGTATGATTGGTGGAGGAAACCTACTTAGTTTTAGATGTTTAGAAGATTCGTTTAAAGCCTCAAGTTTAGTTATCCTCCACTAAACATGTCCAAGGCCCAAAGGCTACAAGACCCAGATACATAGTTCCATAGATACCACTCCAATGTCATGCATGGTGCTTTGAGGCAGTGTTCATGGCTTTGAATGCCTCAATGATTTATTTAGGGTCAAAGGCATGGTCTTCTTCCTTAGAACATCATTCTCAATGCCCTAAGACATGTACATATTTCCCAAAACAACTTAATGTCACTCACATTCTAAATCATAGGCTAATGATACATTCAAGAGGCCATGTGTGGTTGGTGGATACCAACTCCTTTTCCTTAGATGGATAGAATATTCCTTTAGGGATTGAGGATCAAGTGTCCTTGTTGACAATGTCCAAGGCCACAAGGAAAAAAACATAGATGCATAGTGCCATGGATACCCCTATAAAGTCATGCATGATGCCTTGATGCAGATTTCAGGGCTCTAAATGCCCTTATAATTAATTTAGGGACAAACACATACTATTCTTCCCTAAAATATCATTGCCAAGGCCTCAACACACGTAAATTTACTCAAAACCATCTAATCGTAATAAAATCCTCAATCATAAGCCAATGCTACCTTCGTGAGGCCATGTGTGGTTGGTTGAGGTATCTTTCTGATCCATGGATGGATAGAATATTCATTTAGGGACTAAGGTTGAGGTCTCCTCCCTTGAACATGTCCAGTGACCCAAGTCCCAATGAATTGGATGCACAACACTCTGGATACTCTACGAATCCATGTGTGGTGCTTTATGGCATTCTTAATGGATTTGGATGCCTAAATTGTTTCTTTGGGGTCAAAGGCATGGTCCTATTTTTAAGAATGTCATTCCTAAGGCCCCAATATATGTGTGTATTGCTCTCAAAACCACCTAAATCCTATCCCTAGTTTTAAACCTCATAATGAGAAATATACCGCCATAGCTTGTAGGCTAGAGACACCCTTTGGAGATCATGGCTACTGATTCAAGGTGTCATTTAGCCTTGGATTCCTATAAGCTTATTTTAGTGGTCATGGCTTTGGTTTCTATCCCTAAACATGTCAAGGACACAAGATCCATACCTAATTATGTGAACCTTTAGTGCTTGAGTTGCATGTCTCCTCCATTACCATGTCCAAGGCCTTAAGACCACAAGACCTAGATACATAGCACCATGGATACCATGGAAATTCATGTGTTATTATTTAAGAAATTATGCATGGCTCTAGATGAATGGTTTTAGCCAAATGCATGGTATTCATCCCTATAATGCCATTTCGAAGGCCCTCGGACACCTTCATAATTCTCAAAACCACTTGATGGCACCAACATACTAAATGATAGGCCAGTGATACCCTCAATAGGACATGTGTGGTTGGTGGAGGAAACCTACTTAGTTTTAGATGTTTAGAATATTCCTTTTAAGCCTTAGGTTTAGGTATCCTCCACTAACCATGTCCAATTCCCCAAGGTAAAAAGACCCACATACATAATTCCTTAGATACCACTCCAATGTCATGCATGGTGCTTTGAGGCAGTGTTCACGGCTTTGACTACCTCAATGATTTATTTAGGGCCAAAGGCATGGTATTATTTCCTAGAAAATCATTCTCGAGGCCCCGATACACCTACGTATTGCTCAAAACAACTTAATTCCATTAACATACTCAATCATAGGATAATGATACACTCAAGAGGCCATGTTTGGTTGGATGATACCACCTCCTTCGACTTAGATGGATAAAATATTCCTTTAGAGCTTGAGGATTAGGTGTCCTCTGCTAACAATGTCCAAGGCACCAAGGCGAAAAACCTAGATGCATAGTGCTATGGATAGACCTATGAAGTCATGCATGATGCCTTGATGCATTGTTCAAGGCTCTAAATTCCCCTTTAATTAATTTAGGGACAAATACATTGTCTTCTTCCCTATAATATCATTCCCAAGACCTTGACACACATAAATACTACTCAAAACCATCTAAATGCACTAAAATCACCAATCATAAGTTAATGCTAACTTCATGAGCTCATCCATGGTCGGTTGAGGTATCCATGTGGGCCTAAGGTTGAGGTCTCCTCCCTTGACCATGTCCAATGCGCCAAGTCCCAATGAATTGGATACATAGCACCATGGATACTCTGTGAAGCCATATGTGGTGCTTTGTGGCATTCTTAATGGCTTTGTATGCCTAAATGGTTTCTTTGGGTTCAAAGACATGGTCCTATTCTATATAATGTCATTCTTAAGGCCCCAAGATATGCGTGTATTTCTCAAAACCACCTAATGGAATCAACATCCCCAATCATATACTATTGATACCCTTAAGATGCCATGTGTCGTTGGTGGAGGTAGCCTTCTTAGCCATGGATGGATATAAGCTTCCTTTAGGGACCCATGTTCAGGTCTCTTCCACTGACCATGTTAAATCCCAAATGCCACAATACCTAGATACATAGAGCCATGTATCCCCTGCAAAGTCATGTGTGGTTATTCGAGTCATTGTTCATGGATCTAAATTCCTTGGATTGATAAAATATTTCTTAAGACCCAAGGTGCAGGTTTCTTCCACTAACCATGTTCAAGACCTCAAGGCCCCAAGACCTAGATACAAAGCTCAACGGATACCCTTGCAAAGTCATGCATGGTTCTTTGAGGCATTTTCCATGTCTCTAGATTCCTCAATGGTTTATTTAGAGCCGAAGGCATGGTCTTCTTCTCTAGAGCATCATTCCCAAGGTCCTAAGGCACCTACATACATCTCAAATCCAGATAATGGTGTTAATATCCTCAATCATATGACAATGACACCCTCAAGAGACCATGTGTGGTTGGTTGAGGTGATCTTTCTAGCCTTGGATGGCTATAAGATTCCTTTAGGATTAGAGGTTCAAGTCTCCTCCCTTAACCATGTCCAATGCTCCAAGGCCCCAAGACATGGATACATAGTGTCATGGATATCCATGCAAGGTCATTCATGGTGCTCTAGGAATTTTTCATCACTCTAGATGCCCCAATTGTTTCTTTAGGGCCAAAGACATAGTTTTTTTTCCCTAAAACATCATTCCCAAGGCCCCGAGACATGTAGATATTTCTCAAAACCACATAGTGAAAATGCATAATCAATCATAGGCCAATGATACCATCAAGAGGCTATGTGTTTTTAGTGGAGGAAATATTCTTAGCCTTAAATGGATAGAAGAATTGTTTATAGCTTGAGATTGAGGTCACCTCCACTAATCCTGTGTATGGCCCTAAAGCCACAAGACCTATATACATAGTTCCATATATAACCTTGTAAAGTAATAAATAGTTATTTTAGGTAGTGTTCATGGATCTAGATGCCTCAAAAATTTCTTTAAGGCCAAAATCATGGTCTTCTTCCATGGAACATAATTCCCAAGGGATTAAAACATGTACATACTACTTAACACCACGCAACAGTGACAACATCCTCAATCATAGCCCAATTATACAAATTAGGAGGTTGTGTGTGGTTGGTGGAGGAAAAATTCTTACCCCTAGATGGCTACAAGATTCCTTTAGGGGAAAAGGTTCAAGTATCTTTCAAAGGTCATTTGCAGTGGGATGAGGTGTTGTTCTTGGCTCTCTATGCATAAAAGTTTCTTTTAGGGTGTAAAGACAATATTTTATTTGTAGATCATGTTCATAATCCTGAGGCCCATATCTATTATTCAAAGCCTAATGTAATTAATTTTCCCAATAAGAGGCGAAATATTCCCTCCATAGGTCATGTGTGGTGATTCAAGTCATTGATATGGGCCTTAAATGTATATAATGTGCCTTTAGGGCCTAAGGCCTAAGTTTCCTCCATTGACCATGTCAAAGGCATCGAAACCCATTGCTCAGTTCCTTTGAATGGAATTGGTATCTCAACTCATATGTCAAGGATACCCTCAAATGGTCTTGTATAGTCATTTGAAGTGTCTTTCTTGACCATAGATTTCTAGATAGTTCCTTTAGGATCTAAATTTCAAGTTTCCTCCCTTGTCCATTTCTAGGGCCCCAAGACCCATACCTAGTCCTTGAAACCTTGCAAATTCCACCCATATCCCTATTCTAAGGCCAAGGATCCCCTTGATAAGTCATGTTGTGTGGTTGGAGGTGTCTACATCTCTATTATCCATGAATCCCTAAAAGCGTAATTTAGTGCCTAAGGCTTGGTTTCCTCCCCTAACCATGTAAATGACTCTTAGTCCCATTTGTAATTATCAAAATTTCATAATAGTATTGATATCCACAAACATGGGCTAAGAATACCCTCACAAATCCGTGTATAGTGGTTTGAGGTGCTTTTATTGGCCATATATGTTTAGATGATTACACAAGGGTTCCTTTGTGGCCTTGGGGCCTTGGACATGGTTAGTGGAGGAGACCTTCTGGTCTAAGAAACCATGACCCATGACCCAAACCTAGGGGCATCTCTGTTGTCAAAATAACCCAGGTATTGCACCTAGTCTGGGCCACACCAACACTTAGCATGGCTTTATTTGTAGGTGTCTCCTCCCACTACCATGGAGTTTCAAAATTTGGGACACCTAAAAAATAGAACCCTTAGAAACCAATCACAATAGTAGGACATGACTTGGAGGAAATTTTCTTATCCCTAGATGGATAGAATATTCCTTTAGGTCCAAGGTTTAGTTCTCATCCATTGACAATGTCCAAGGTGCCAATTCCCTAAGACTTAAATGATAGCACCCTAGATACCCTTGTGATGCTATGTGCGGTGCTTTGAGGCATTATTTATGGCTCTGAATTCCTCAAGGGTTCCTTTAGGATGAGATACATTGATGTCTTCCATAGAATATCATTCCCAAGGCCCTAAGACACATGCATACAACTCATAAACACCTATGCATTAACGTCCTCAACCATAGGCCAATGATACCCTTAGGAGGTCGTGTTTTGTTGGTGGAGGAAACATTCTTAGCCATGGATGGCTAGAAGCTTCCTTTGAGGACCAAGGCACAAATCTCCTTCACTAACCATGTTGAAGGCCCTAAGGAAACAAGACCTAGGTACATATTAGTATGGATTCCCATAAGAATTCATGTGTGGTGCTTTAAGGCATTGTTCATGGATTTCGATGTCTCAACAATTTCTTGAGGGATAAAGGAATGGTAATCTCCCTAAAATATCATTCCCAAATCCCTTAGACATGTAGATACTACTCAAAACCACCTAATGGCATCAACATTCACAATCATAAGCTAATTGTACTCTCAAGAGTCCATATGTAGTTGGTGGAGGAAACCTTCTATATATTTATGGATAGAATATTCCTTTAGGGACTATGATTCAAATCTTCTCCACTAGCCATGTCTAAGGGACTAAGGCCAAAATGCCTAGATACATAGCACCATGGATATACGAGAAGGTCATGCATAGTCTTTCAATGCATTGTTCATAGATTTGGATGATTCAATGGTTTCTTTAAGGTCAAAGACATGGTCTTCTTGCCTCGAATTTTATTCCCAAGTCCATAGGACACCTACATAATCCTCTTTTCTTCCTCTTATGACTCCAATTATGGCCTTAAGACCCATCCCACTATTGAAGAACTCTTGATTGTTCCCATATTCAACTTTTATGCCAAAGATCCAATTTAAACATGTATGTTATGGTTCATGGCCTTGAACATTTCCCATTACCCTAATAATCTTATGTTAGGGTATACTTCCCTTAATTTCTTCCTGAACCATGGTCCGAAACCCATCCCTAGTTCACAAAATTGAATGTTTCCATCCATATCCAACTTTAAATGTAATGATATCCTATACAATGCATGATATTCTATGTGATACTTTAATTCATCACTCTTATCCCTAGATGCATTAAAATTTCCTTTATGGACTAAGTCATGTGATTTCTCTAATGACTATGTCTAAGGTTCTAGGACAAATACCCGGTGTCACTTATATCAACACTCATCTTCCAAGGATAACATTGGGAGATCATAGGTGTGTTTCAAAGATTCCATTATGGCCTAAGGCCCATGTTTCTTCCTATAACATTCTACAAAACCGTAATAGCCACTAGCAAAAACCTCATAATGGTGTCGATGTCCTCACTTAGAGATAGATAATACCCCCAATAGGAAATCTGTAGTGGTTCAAGGTGTTTTTTTCCTTGGATGCCCACAATATTTTATTAGGCGCTAAGGCATGGATTTCCTCCCTCAAACATGTCAAGGGTCTTGACACACATATATAGTATTTAAAACCTATTAGTGACATTGATACCCCCAATAGTAGGCCATGGATACCTTTGAGAGGTCTCATGTGGTGGTTTAAGGTATACTTGCTAATTCTTATATGCCTATAGGTTTCCTCTAACATCCAAGTCATGGGTTTCCTACCTTAATTATGTATATGCCCCAAAGACGTATTCATAGTTTTATTTCATTCAATTCCCCACTATATCCTTTTATAATTCCATGTGGGTCCTTTCAAACGGTTAATTTCATTGGCTCAACACATCATTATTATCGCTACACAACTAGAAGCTTCATTTAGCCTAAGACTTAAATTTCTTCTCTTAACTAGATCGAGGGGTAGTAAATCCATCACTAGTAATCAAAACCTTAAAATGACATTAATGACTACACATAGAGACTAAGAATATTTTCAACAAGACATGTGTGTCATCCATATCTACTCGTCCTAGATTCCTAAAATCTTATTTTAGGGCCCAATGTAGAGGTTTCATCCCTCTATCATGTCCAGGGATTTGAGATCCATGAATTGTGCTCAAAACCTAATAATGATACTCACATATATCAAGAAATTTAATAAAATCAATAAAAATAACTTAATTGAATAAGGAAATTTCAATTCAAATCACTTTTATTACTATTTTATAATAATAATAAATTAAAAATGGTTGCATTTAATTATTTGTCAATATTAATAATCCTAGGTATTTATTTACTTAAATAATATTTAAAATGAATTAATGAATTATTTATAAAATAATTATTTGCGAACTTCTCAGGGTTGTGGTGTAGAGCCTCATAAATAAACGATGTGAATTTATTTTCTTAAATAGTTAAAAAAAATTGAATGTGTGGTGATTATGGTGTAAAACCCTATAAATTAATCTTGAGCATTTATTGAATGAAACAAAAATTGAATTAAGTTATTTAAAAAATAATTACTTTTTGATGTTGTTGTGTTTGTGGTACAAAATATCATAATTAAATCCACATGTCCATGCCATAAATACGCATTTAACACCACTATATGGTACTTCCCAAAATGATATCTATCTAGCTTTATGATTACTCATTAAAACCTTATAATAGTGTCATGCCCATATGTAGAAGCCAAGAATATTCTTAAGAAGATGTGTGGTGACCTTTGAAGTGTCTTTTTTGGTCCTAGATTCCTGAAAGCTTCTTTTAGGACGAAACCTAGAGGTTTTCCCCTTTGAACATGTCCATGGATATGAGATCCATGCTTTGTGCTAAAAACCAATAATGACACTAATGTCTATCAATAAATTTCATGATTTCAATACGATTTTTCTCATGTCCATCAATAAATTTCACGAGTTCAATGCATTTTTTCTCAATTGAATAATAAAATATCAATTCAAATAAATTTTATTACTACTTTATAATACTAATAAATTAAAAATTGTTGTTTTTTTATTATTTTTCAATATTAAGAATCTTATGTATTTATTTATGTAAATAACATTAAAATTTAATAATGGAATTGAATTATTTAGAAAATTGTGATGCAAAACCTCATAAATGAATCTTGTGAATTTATTTGTTTAAATAGCAAAAAAATACAAATGAATTTGTTGTGATTGTGGTGTAAAAGCTCATAAATTAATCTTGATCACTTATTTGAATGAATAATAAAATTATTTAATTAATCTATTTATAAAATAATTATGTTTTATGGTGCAAATCCTCATAATCAAATCCTACATGGACATGTCCATGTGACAAATAATAGCTTAACAGCATTTATGGTACTTTCCAACATGTCATTTTTCTTATGGAGAAACTCGATATCTAATAATATTAACAAATATTAACACCAATTTAACACCACAAATTAGAAGTGGTGCTAATGCCACCACATTAACACCACAAAATGTAAGTGATGCTAATATCACCACTTTAACACCACAAAATTGTAATTGGTGCTAATACCACTACCTTAACACCATCAAATATAAGTGGTGCTAATTTGTGGTGCTAAAACATGGATTTTCTTGTTGTGGCAAGATAGCAATGATTGTTGTCAGGCTCATTGCTTGCCATTGGATCTTAGCACCTTAAGATCCAACGATAAGCAACGAGCCTGTGGCAACAATCATTGCTATGCAATAGACTTGTTAATTTTCCCCATGAGATGATGTCCCTATTCCGATCATGATTTCTTCCATTATCTATTTTGATGCTGCCTAATCCAACATTGTTTTCTTCTGCAAACCGACCAAGGACTGGCCCGAACCCACAAGCAAAGCTCATTTCATTATATGGGGAGGATGTTCACTTATGTTCGCTTCATCATGACACATGCATGTGGTTTATTATTCAATGTGAGCAATATACACCCCATAGTGTATCATTTAATGATGTGACTATGGGGATGTGAGCCGTATCCGATAAGATTGTTTTAAAAACATGTCAATGTTAGTTCAATTCTCTAGATAAATTAGTTTATAGAATAGTTTTAATCTTAAGTGTGTGCATTATTTGAGATTAATATAGAAGGTCGAAAGGCTTTATATTTATTACTATTTTTGCACTCATTATTGGGTGTCTATTTGCAAGGTCCTAGAGAAGGGACTGGAGGACTCTCTTGAGGGGACATTGGGCAAGCCAGATGTTGATCCCCAGTTTGAATAATGATTCGCAGTGTATCATTTAATGATGTGACTATGGGGATGTGGGCTGTTAAATCTGATCCAATGAGCAATCCAACAGCTCACATCCCCGCAGCCACAACATTAAATGCTGCACTCCGAATCATTATTCAAACTGGGGATCAACATCTGGCTTACCCAATGTCCCCTCAAGAGAGTCCTCCAGTCCCTTCTCTAGGACCTTACATATAGACACCCAATAGTAAATGCAAAAATAGTAATAAATATAAAACCTTTCGACCTATATTAATCTCAAATAATGCACACACTTAAGTTTAAAACTATTCTATAAACTAATTTATCTAGAGAATTGAACTAACATTGAAACGTTTTTAAAGCAATCTTATCTTTATAAAATAAAGCTCCACTATATCGAAAAGACCCAACGAGTCCATGGAATCATTTGTAACATGAATATTTTGTCTTGTTGCGCATGTAATTTGGTCACCGGTGGTAAAAGTCTGAGTTGCAATCAAGACAATTAATACTTCGGAATGTCATTACCAACCAGTGAACACATATTCATGCTAACATTTAAAATGAAGTGTTATTACCAATCAGTGAACACATACACATATCTACGCTAATATTTAATAATGGAGTATGATGATTATTACAATAATAAGTGTTTATATCTTAAATTTTAAGGTAGATTAGCACTTGTGCTTTTTATAGATTATATTAAGATAAAATAAGTGTCCTGTCAAGATTGATTTTATAACTCTTAGTTAATGTATTGATAATGAATTGTTAATGACAGATAACAAGTGATTAGAACTATGCATAAGAACCAATAGCAAATCACTTATTTGTAACACTCAACTTGTGGCCTGTTAATGTTCACCCACAACAATGTGCACACTTCGTAGATCTGAATATCTTCCAATATCCATGTATTGAATTCGTAGATATGGGGAGTTATTCAGATCAAGTTTGTTTGGAAGTGGTCTCATGGTTATCTCTGTAACTTCGAAATCTCATTTCTTAACTCGGCCAGATCTCCGAAAGAGGCAATATTATGCGTTTGTTTGTGTACTTCACAGGTTATTATACCTGAAACAATTCGTCCCGGGCATTACAACAAAAGGTATCGATCAATATTGTGTGCTCTTCAATGGTTGGCTCACTTTTTTATATACACTAAATTGTGACAGTTATTGAAGCATACATTTTAATGGTTGCCAGAAAATGGAAATTGCCTTTTGGAGATCATGAATTCCTACGAATTCGTTCAACACTATGGACTCTAGAGTATTTTTATGTCATAGATTCTGTCAAAGTTGGTAAAAAAATGGTCTAAATTTCTAGTTTAATTTGATAAATGGTAAATTTTATGTAATGTTCTGATCAAAACTACTAAATATGGGAAATTTTAAATGGTGGGAAAATTTTAAGTGCGAGAGTTTCATTATTCAAATCGGGATTTTGATGATCTGGGCAATTTCAAAATTTCACATTATGCTTAGGATAGAGATTTAGGATGTCTGAAAGTGTAAAACTGCACAATATGCATAATCAAATACTTAATCTAATAATTGATTGCTGGTTTGTTTAATCATAAATAAACTCATATTCTGAATATTTACTTTCATGTTTTATTTCCCGTACCCCGTGTTATGAAGTAATTAATATTCATATAAATTTAATAACCATTAAAATATCTTGTAAATATTAAGATAAGTATTTTTCAAATTTTATAAAATTTGAAAATAATATTTCTCATTCAAAATTTTAGAGTAATATTCATTATTTATTATAAAAAATTTGAAACATATTTTAAATTTAAAACATAATATATGATATAAATAAAGAAAATATGGTTTAATTATACCTATAGGTGCTTATATCTTAGAATTTAGGGTGGATTATCATCTTTGTTTTTTTCTAGATTGGAGGAGGACTGTCTAAACAATCAGTTTAACTAAAGAAGGTAAGAGGTAGTTGAGGCATAGACAACAAGTGATTACAACTAAGCATGGAGAACAACTAATATATAACTTGTTCATGGCACTTAACTTGTGATCTATTGATGTTCACCAGCCACAAGTTAAGTGGCTAAAGTAAATAATTTTACATTGTGTTGTTATGTAAAACCATTTTTGCCTATGTAATTGACTTTATATTTATTTATATGAAAAAACATATAAACTGAAAACTCATGAATGTACTTATTGTTTTATGATAATGAAGTATAGATAGTATAGACAGGGTAGGTAGTTCAATTGGAGCGGATATACGGGGTTCAATTCCCCTGTATCACACAAGTATGAAAAAAAAATAGTATGAAACTTGAGTTTTATTCTAATCCCACATTTATATTAATAATTAATAAATAACTTAATTATTAAATCTTAAATTACAATTAGCTATTTTAATTACAATTCAATTTCTACTTTAAACATTAAATTTTAATATTTTAATGGTAACATTTCTTTAACTTTTACAATTAAATGTTAAATTACAATTAACTATTTTAATTACAATTTAATTTTTACCTTATCCATTAAATTTTAATATTTCTTTAACTTTTACAATTAAATGTTAGATTACAATTAACTATTTTAAATACAATTCAATTTTTACCTTATCCATTAAATTTTAATATTTTAATGGTAACATTTCTTTAATTTTTAAAAATTTGAAATTGTAAATATTTTCAAATATTTAGTCGACTTTATAATATGTTTACATGATTTTGAACTCTGAAAGAAAAGAAAAACATCACCTGAATTTGGTGAAAGAAAAATAAAAATGAGAACATGAATTTTGTAAAGGACCTAAGAAAAAAAATGGCTAATTCAAGTTTCGCAATGCATTCACGGAAAAGCTCCTTGCTTAGCCTCTCACGGGAGACTCGTGGTTTCTTGGTTTATTGGACAGAAGATTGTCGTCACGTTGGATTCATAAGATTTTTTAAAAGTGAAAAGCCATTATGTAATAAAAATCATAAGAGTATTTTTTATTTTCATTACTCGTTATCTGTAAATATAGAAGTATAAGTAAATAAAATTGAACTACGTTTCAAGTCTCTATTTCATCTATTAGTTTCTTTATAATATATTTTCATTATTTTCATTCTAAATAGAATTAAAATCCTCCTAATAATAATAACTAATATACGTTTTATCATATTAAGTCTCTCCTTTAATAATAACTAATATACTTTTTATCATATTAAGTCTCTCCTTTTTATTTTATGGCTTTTATTTAGATTTAAATTCCTAGTATAATAATCACAAACATTTTCTTTATCAATATTGTATTCAGGGGTGGGAGGAGAGGGAGGGGTCCTCATGGATTTTGATGGGAAAATAATAAAAACCTATGTTTGGAGATTGGGGAAAAAACAAATAATCAAGCAGAATGGTTGGCCCTTCAGAAAGGTATGGAGATCACGGCTGAGATATAAATAAAAAATTGCCTTGTTTTTAGTGATTCACAATTTGTGATTCAAAAAATTAGAAGCCTTTTCAAGGAGAGATCTTCTTAATAGAGTCCAAAAACGTATTTTGAATCTCCCCCTCCCTAATAATGTGGAATTTATGCATATCAAGTGTGAAAACAATGAGAATACATATAAAAAAACAAATCCAAGGGCCTGGCTTGAATATGGAACTATTGTATTTGATGATCATCCTCCATCAAAATCTTGGATTCCATGACAATTATCATTTGGAATGTTAAAAAGGGAAGATTGAACCTTATAAGAAGTCTTAGAAGTGTTGGGGAATTCTCACCCCATGGGTGTATGGTTTTGAATCCCTTTAATCCAACCCTTTGTTGATAGGGGGGTGGTCTCCTCTTCCCTTTAGTTGTCTTACCGAAACTCGATACGTGTGGTAGAGCATCAATTACTTGCATGCAAAGGCATGCAATGGAGTTAATAGAGACAAAGGGCTCATTGATTGCAGCATTAAGCTTTATGCTGTGTCCTGTCTCATCAGTTTTATCCTGTAGCATTTTCACACAAGGGGGGTCCGACCTTTTGTTTTGGTTCACTGTCATATGGATTTCTCCCTTGGTCTAGCATTTGCAGATGCTCGTTCCCAGGAAGGTTATTTAATTGATGAAATGTGTAAAGATTTGTCATTGCATTTTAGTTTCTCCTCTTCGGGGAAGGAAGAATCTCTTATCTCCAGAGGCAAGTCACATATTTTGCAAATGAGTGAGGTATTTGAATTAAAGGAGAAGAACTTCGAGTATCTCTCTATTGGAAGCATAGAAACAATGGCATCCTCGAAGGAGACCTTTGCAAGTTTCGAAAGGCACCTTGAGGATTTTAAGAAAATTTTAAGGGTGGTGCATGAAGGAGTTGGGGGTGTTTTACATATAAGATAATGGTGCTCTCAGAGGAGGAGTGACACAACAGTTGCAGGTCAACGTGTATGGAATTGTGCATTGAGAACCTTGATGGTAACATGAGGGAGCAAATTGCATTGATTGAATATGCAAGAAAGGACCTCCACAAGGTGATGCAAATGTGCCAAGGGTGTTATGACTAGAACTTGCTCTTAGAGGCAGCTTACACAATGGTTGATATCTCGGTCACCCAACCACCCCGCGGACCTTTCAAACATGCATGAACATGATATGGAATTTGTTAGTTTTTGCTATACGTAATAACTCTATATGTATTTCTATGTTTTTCTATGTCACCAATTTGTTAGAGTTTACAACACTCAGTCAATATGCATGAACATGATATGGAATTTGTTAGTTTTTGCTATACTTAATAGCTCTATATGTATTTCTATGTTTTTCTATGTCACCAGTTTGTTGTCACCAGTTTGTTAGAGTTTACAACACTCAGTCAATAATAATAGACAAGAACTCAGTAAGAAAGCTCTTAGAACTTTAGAAGCTATGTAAGAAAGACTTATATAGAAAAGACTCAAACATAACTGTATAGAATTTTGCTTTACAAAACAAAAGGCTATATTTATAATGAATGGTTGTGCTCAGCAAATTAATATACATTTTTTAAGTTCCTATTTAAAAAAACATTGTATTTGGTCTCTCCTTTTTATTTTATGGTTTTTGCGGTATAGATAAACCGCAAATTAAACATTTTAAAATTACATTTTGTTTCATTTCTATTATGTCACCCCAAGTGACAACATATATGAGTCGCGGAGTATTAATTCCCAGTAAATGGGCGAAAATTTTCAGTTTTCTACAGTTATAATATTTTATATTAAAATTACATTTTATATTAAATGTAATTTTTGAAGAAAACATTTATTTGATTGTTTATTGGTCTTTATTGCGGATTTCTCTGACAGATTTTTGCTAAGGGTTGGTGGTGGGGCGGACGTCAACCATAATTATAAACCATCCCATCGCTGCTCGTGTGATTGCCGTCATAAGATGAGTAGACAAAAGAAGCTAGGAGTTGGATAAGGGCAAAATAAAACGCGTTTGATTAGTCGAAATTTGATAGAGCAATTTTTATTAAAATAGTAATTTAGAGTGTTTAAATTGTAATTTCAGTAATTTGAATAGTTTTAAAATTAGGTAATTAATTTAGAACAGATAATCTCAATTGGAAAATAATAATTTCCAACTGATTTTTATCCCTAAATAAAAAGTGGAACATTTTGGATATCTTATATCTTACGCAATTCATAACAAAAGGGAATCAAATACTCGATGTGAAAACAAAAACCACTTGGCATCACTAATATAAAAAATCAACTATAACAATCTCGATAAAGGAGTCGACCCTGAATTACAACAGAATCTATGAATATTTTCTCTCTTGTTTTTTCAAAATAACAATGAAATTAAAGTGACAATTATTAATTTGGAAATAATAACAAAGAAATTAGAGAGACAATTATTAAATTGAAAAGTATTTAATCTTTATGATTAGGCTTATGATAATGATTAGGCTTATGTTTAAGTCCTAAGATCCTTTATATCCCCTTATTTAACATTGGCATAAAAGTATACTTTTGCTTTTATAAGTTTAAAGGATAAAAGAAATAGATAAAAACTTGATGTAATTTAAAAGATTTAGAGTTGAAATATTTTTTTTATATTAAATATTATTAGTTATATATATATTTTGGAATTTTTAAAATCAAGTTGTTGATTTCACTTCAATCTAATATAGCGTCATATAAATATCCAAAAAATACATACACAATGATATTAAAAATTTAAAACACTAATATAATATAAAGTTAATTTGATTTCACTTCACTTCAATATAACTTTATATAAATATCCAAAAAATAAAGTGTGATTGGATAGATTAAGTGTCAAAGTCAATAGCCAATTCGTTTAATGTAATAACAAAATGACATATACAATGAATAATGTAAGTACAAAAGAAATGTCTATAACTTTATATGTTTTTTGTTTTTTTTAATAGAGTTTTTTTACATCAAATGATATGAATAATAAGTAGGTAAATAAAGAAATTACTAACTCGGTGAGGTTTTTATTTGTCATTATTTTCATTCGATCATAAGTCAATATTGAGTATTGTTTGTCAAACATTAATCTTGAATTTAAGTTTAATTCTCTCGATTAAACAACATCAAATTATATGAATAATAATAAACTGATAAATAAAGAGATCAAACAACATCAAATGATATGAATAATAATAAATGGGTAAATAAAGAGATTACCAATTCGTAAAGTCCTTGTTTCTTAGAGTTTTCATTATGTAGTAAGTCAACATTTGATATAGTTAGTTTAATATGTAATATAGATTTTAAGATTTATTCTCTCAATCAAATAATAAATTATTAAGATTTATTTTCTCAAATTCAATACTAAATTATTAGATATTTCATGGTTGATGTTATTTATTTTCTCCTTTTGTAAAATATTTTAACTTTTTATTTTTGTTAGTTGACATGTTTTTTTCAAGTTTGATATTCTTATGAGGGTAATTAAATAGATTAGATCTTGTTTTCTTGATTAGAAAAGAATATATTTGTATGAAAATTAGTTTTGATTAGATACACATTGGATACAATAATTTTTTATGGAAGTCTCAAAAGAATGTAGTTTAACAATTGATTTAAAAGAAGTAAAAAATTACATAATATATCAAATTATGATAAAATTTTAAGTTTCATCATCTTGTTCATTGCAGGACACTTGGGGTTAGATGGCTGAGTAATTTGTGGAACAATTTTGTGGCAAAAGTATCAAGAGTGGTGACATTACCACCTTACCACTAGGCTTGTTTTTTAAATATTTTGGTGTACATTGATATCTCTAATCATGGCCTTTTCTCTCATAAATTTTCTTGGAAACATGAAATTTTGAAAATTTTGGCAAATCAGTGGAAACTTCAAGAGGTTCTTTAGTGCAACTCTGAAGGTTCAAATGATTCTTGGAACAAGTTGGAAGAAAAGTTTGGAAGGAAAGTAGGTTCTTCAACATCCATGTTTGAAATTGCTTGAGGACAAGCAATATTAGGTGGGGAAGACTGTCATGTCTCCAATTAAACTATTTTCAGATAAATAATTAAGTTGGCCTACTCAATTCCTAAGGGTTGTGGAAGAATTAAAATATTGACATTTAACCCCAAGGTCTATAGTCTCTCTTGAAAATTCAATATTTTAAATTGATGGTGGAAAAATAGGCCAATAAATTATGGAATAAATGTTAAATGCACCAAAATAAAGTGGCATTAGGTCCTAGTTGGACTTGGGGGTGCATAAGTGGACATGTGGGGTCCACATGAGAGAATATTCCTCCTTTAAACATGGAGCCATCCCCAAATTCGAGTTGGAAGGGAAGAGGTAACATTCATGAAGGAAGAGGAAGATTCATAGGGCTAAAAATAGGCAATGACAGAGTCCATGTCAACTATGACAAGCATTATAACACTTATGACAGATTCTATTACATCAATGATAATGTAAGAGATAAAAATAGAGCAAGAGGGAGCATGAGAGGATTTACACATCTCCAAAGCATAAATAATATTCCCTAAGTCGAATTCATGGAGGAGTTGGAGACAAAAGATGAGCCAAGTGTCATGTGGGGCTAATGAAGGGTCATAACCCCTACTAATTCGAATTTCATGAGTAATTAAGAGATAATTTGAGTTATAAGGAGGTAAATGAATCAAATAAAGTTATTAAAAGGAGGAAAAGTTGAAATGGAGTAGCTTTTGATAATGTTTTATTTGCATCTTTGCAATTTGAAGAGCTTCAAGCTTGTCCTTGCATGGTGGATGTTCATCCTCCCTTCCTTAGTCTCAATTTCGAGGGTGCAAGATTCCCATCCAAGTTGGTTGATGGAGAGTCCATTCAGACCTCTCAACAGAGTTTCATGGAGATGTTTTAATGCAAGTTCAACCCCCATTTGAGTTCAAGTTCATATTCTCTATTCATTCTCTACTATCATTCTCCTATCTTTCTCTCAATGTTCATGTAAAGTGAGATAGCGCACTCTTTGTTTCATATAGATAATGGAAGGTTGTTGTTTTGACCTTATGAACTTGTTAATGGATGCATAACTCTATAATGGATAGATCATGAGATCCACAACTCTAAATACTAAGCACTTCATGTATTGTTTCTCCAAGTAACATTGATATTCGAGCTAGTTTCCTCTTTCTCTCAATGTCATGTAAAAGTGTGATGGCGCACTTCTTGTTGCATCTAGATAATGGAGGATTGATGTTTCAACCTTATGGACATGTTATTTTATGCATAACTTTTCAATAGACATATCATGTGAGCCACAGCTTGAAATCCCTTGGACCATATAAGAAAACTCAAGCAAAAACCACCATTTTGAGCCATTGCGCCCTTGTATACGTTTATGAAACTTTGAGCATTTATATATCAGTTTTGCACCATAATTATTCTTAGTTTTGTAGCTGTTTGAGAAGACTATTATTTAATGTACATGAGACATAAATGTTATGCAGAACCCTTTTTTCATTTGCTTAGAATTCCATGTAAAAAACTCTGCTATATTGCTCACAATTTCCAAGCAATGAATGTGCTTTGTAGCCTTCTATTTTAAGAGTGTCTTAGAAATCTATAAATATGAATAAATGATGCACCTAGGTTTTTTTGGAGGTCCTTTATATGATCCAAGTGTCTGTTTTGAAATTTGGGAGGGTCATACAACATTTGGGATGGCCTCTCCTTATCACTATCAAGGTAAACCTCCTCTCCTATTGTGATCAACCTCTCCATAGTTGTTTTTCCTTCCATCCCAACCTAACCTTTGTTGGGAATTAGTTGCTTTACTTACCACATACTTTTTGATATATTCGAATGCAGGGGATTGAGTTTATAAATTTAATTCTGAATCTGGTGGTTGTTTCATTAACAACTTCAAATGGTGAGCAATTAATGGATGGATATCTCTAACATCCCAAAAATCGCAAAATAAAAAAAAATTGATATAGCCTATTTTATAAGATAAATGATGTCTGCGGAATGATAATTAATGTCTAATAGATGATAACTACTTCACAAAATTGTTGTATTTAATTTAAACATGAAAATGTACTTTGTTGTAAGTAAGATGCGATAGAACAATGTTTATTTCGTTATGTGTAAAGATCTGGTAACAATACTGATGAATTTGCTTGCATATTTCTGAAGGGCTTCCTACCAGGTGCCCTTGGGTTTACTTAGCTTTGAAAGCTAAAGCATTGGATTCTTCTTTCGCAGATCTGCAAGTAAGGTTATAGAGTAATTCCAGTTTTTACAAGACAAGTTGTAAGCCTCAGCTTGTCGTCTCTATGTTTAAGATAATTGTATAATCTGCCGTGCATGAAGATGTCAATGGTATGTAGCTTCAGTTTAACTTCGTCACGTGTATTGTCTTTATGGTAATATTCGTATGCGTCGCTAGCAATGTTATACACTAAAGTCGTTGCAACTGTTGGTAGGATTAGTGGCAATACTGCTTAGTTTATTCATCTGAAATTGTAACAAGTTTGATCTTATGAAAGATAATGTCATCAATAGAATTAAGTGACTCTCCTGGAAATGACGGCTGCAATGTAATAAGTCTTGGAATGCTATAGTGATGATGTTTGTATTGTGTCAACTTGTGAATCAAGATGTTGTTGGACATAATAGCATACGTTCTATAGGGTTGGTGTCATACCCTAGCTTTCTATATAGTGTACGGTTATATTCTCCTTACAATAATCTTATGTAAGTGACATAGCTATTATAATTGTAATGCATGTTTATTTAAATGCATAAGTTAAATGTTAAACCTTGTGATAATTCATACTATACTATGGCATTGTATTGTTTTATAATACATGGTTGATATAATAAATATATCAATTCCAATGTTTTGATAACCTATGGAAACTATGCGAATATCATTGTGGGAATGATTGTTTGTAAACCCTATGGTTCGGGTGTGCAATACATATATGTGCTATGTAAACTTAGAACAAATGTTAATGCTCCTAGTGTGAATGAAATGTCGTGATAATACCTTATAAATAGAACCATGCATCGTTTTTTTATGGTATTGATATGCATCTATCCTATGGTTGTTAACTTATATCGTGGTTGTATACAGTTGTATGGCAATGTTACTATCCCGAGGACTTCGTTGTCACCATAACTTGAATTCTGATATGAAATAAATGTTGTTACAGTCGAGGGTCTGGCCGATATCTACGTGAGATCTCAGCATTGAATTCGATCCTGTTGTGATGCTAGTGGTTGCTACGCTGGCATCTACGTGTTCTGGCTCCATATGATAACAATGGTAAGAATTTGTGATGCATCACCGAGCTGTAAGCTTAGCCCTGCTGATATGGCATCCGACTGTTATGGGTATTAAATGAAGTCATTGATTTGGTTTGGTCGTAATCACTGCCTTGGTACCATCGTGGTTATGCTGGCTCAATCTCGATCGTTGATCTCATTGTCTCGGTAGATGAGATGTGTAAAACCCTAGTAAATCTTTCCTTAGCATTATTTTTTCCTTCGTGCATTCATTTTGTGATTTTCGTTTGGGAGAAGAAGGTCAACAGGCCACTGGTTTACAGGGCTCGACCCTAGGCGGTTGTGGATGGCATTGTGCCTCCAATATTTGTAACTATGCACCTTCAGTTTTTAATGGCGGAAACTTGTTTATGAGTTTGTATGGTTCAGCAAGAGGAATAGGTGATGAAGCCTGTAGCTTTAGTCATTTAGCAGGTTAGGGTTGTGATAAGGTGTTTAAACTTGATGTCTGTGCTGAAATAGTTGAATGTTGCTTTTGTTGCTTCGGTTTGGAGATTTGGAGTGTCGCCCAGCAAATGTTCTACTCTTACGAAGGTAATATTGAATGTTTTATGAATAATGTCGCTTAATGTTACAGTTGGTTTTTGTGTGACATTCATCCTGAAATTGTCATAACCGCTTGTAGTTTTTGTGGCAGGTGTTTCCATCGTTGTGGGGTTTGCAGAGTTAAAGTTTGACGACAGTGGTGGGCTCACTCAACTGGTAAGCCCCAGAGGAAAACCCTTCGTAGGTTCTCCTACAGAATGGCCATTGTGATGTTGAACCCTTATATGGTCATTGGAATGAGTTTTTTAGTTTAAAAGTTAAACTGTAAATGTCCTTCTGTAGTCGAGGGTTTTCAACTCTGTCGAGTTTCTCAATATAAAAGAAATGTTGCCAATCCTGCATTATGGTAGTTGTTTTTGTTTCAACGTTTTGGGGCTTGGCCCATGAACAAAACTGTGTCTCGTCAATTCATAGCATGGATATGAAACTTGGTATTTTGACAGACCTCTGCATTTGAAAATGGTGTGATACGAATATGTAGTTGTGTAGCTAAATTTAAGAACACCTGCTACATCGTTTTATTTGATGTATGTGAGGTTATCAAATATGTACAATGGAGATTTGTAATCTGGTTTTTGATTTCTCTACTGCTATTGTTTCTTTATGAAATGTGAACTCATGAAAATGTTTAAACAATTGGGAAAAGAATCGTATGCTAAGTGTTCAATGAAAAACGCTGCTACTGTTATTTATTCAATGGTTATGTGTTGAAAATATGTGACAGGCTTCGGCCTAATGCCTCATCGTTGACTGTGCGAATGTTTAAGTAATCAATCTTTAAACTTGTCAGGATCTAGGGTTTTTGGTTAAGTTTATAATGTATAGAATGATGATAATCGCTGATACGTTTCGGCATCATCTAGAATTTGTGTTTTCTGCTTGACTTTGTTCCTATAGTCATATAATATTTTAAACCTTGGAGATGATTTTTTAAATCTATCTATTCGATCTACAGTAATGATATTGATAAAAATATGTTTGGTTTGTCTACTATTAGTAAAATAATAAAATAACAGAGAGCTCATTTAACTAGCTCAACTCTATAGAAAATTTACAAAACGTTGGCTATGTGCCGAGAAGAAATAACAATGTTTTATAGTTATAGAATGACTGGCAATGTTTTTGAAAATAAAAAGAGCAAACCCTAGGTTTGTAAAATGTTACTTCATATTTGTCTATCTATCCTATATGTACAATAATAATAAATAATCAGTAAACTATAGTTATTCTTTGGAAATAAACATTTGGAGAACAAAAATGTAAAGAGCAGAAATGATTTCTTTATCTAATATAAACTCTGTTATTTCTATGAAATAGATTTGCTGTTTTAATGAAAAGAATGGACATAAGAATAGTACTGTGAGTAAAATGCAGTAGATAATACTAATTAATATTAGCAGATAATTTAACAGAACATATAAAATGGTACTTCCATCACCATCGCAGTTTGCCTATCATATCTTATCTATCTTAATCTATTTATGTACTGGAGTATGATGCTGTTCCTTTTTGCATGGGAAAAATACAGAAACTATTTTATTCAATCAAATCAAATTTAAACAGAATTATTAATTTACACAGGAACTGAAATAACTTATAAAATAAACAGTGAATGTTAAATAAACAACAGAACTGTAAATGTACAAAAAAAATAGATAGCAGAACTTAAAATAAAATAGATAAGACAATAGAACCTGTAACTGACGATAGGGCCAACAAACACCCAAGGAGGCCTGTTCCTCCCAACCTGCTTCAAAAGAAGCAGCTCAACTACTGAATTCTAGTGAACCCCCGAGCCTGATTACTGATCCAATAAATGGGTGGAATCTGTGTAGAAGCAAGGCACTCAAAATACCTTCTCCACTCGGTATCAACCTCCTGAAATAAAATTCCTTCTCCACTCAACATCAACCTCCTTAACTCAATAAGATTTTGGAAAACTCACAACATGATCAACAACATAGCATATCCCCTCATCAAATCTCTTGGGTGCAAACACAGCAAAACCCCAAGGTAAATTTTCTCGTCAGGAAAAGTGATGAACCTCAGTTCAATATTTGATGGCTATTATATAGACTTCCTAGGTCTTTTAGTGGTCAGTTTGGAATAAATGAGCCTCAAGCTCCAGTCCCATCTTTCAGGGCACTATGACCACATTTCAAGGGAGTTGTCCCGTACCAATAGCTAGTTAGTTGCATCATGATGCTGCCACTTGTCCATTGCCTTCTACCCCAGATTCCATTCCACCTAGTGGATCAGTAACCACTCTTTCAACAGTCCTCTTAGGTGTTTGTCTCCTATTTTATTAATTTAATAATAATATATTGTGCAAATTATAGTCATCCTTGGACACCTGTCCAACATAAACTTTACAATAAAAGTTATCATAATGTTTCTTAACACAAAATGTTTTCCATCTTAAAGGGTATGTTACAATATCCATAGTCAAATAGTCAAATAAACAATTTCTAGATTCATTGATATCTCTAATGTTTTGGTAATTAACAATGCTCCTCCAAGTCATTGTGTCTAACCCCTTGTGGATTTAACAATCCAAGCTTGTCAAACAATTTCTATATTGAATTGATAATTTACCACTATAATACCAAGTTCTTGAGTGTGTATGTATAACTAGGACTATTCAATTGAGAGTGACAACAAAAAATTTGAAACCTCTTTAGCATTTAAATCAAACCTAAATGACAAAATCACCACATGATTCCATGAGTTAACATTAAATGGCTCATTCGTAACATGATTGGTGAAAAGACATGACTACTAGGAAGTCCAAAGTGGTCATTATGGATTTTAACCTACAGGTTGAAAATCTTCCATAGATCACCTCCAATTATGTTGTGCATGTATTGGGATAAAAATGTCTTATCCTGCATATCCTCTCCTTTGATTGGTGGCCAGGTAACAAATATAACATTAAAACAAATATAATATAATATAAAAAAACAAAAAATGATAATAATCAATATAAAAAAATATAATATGATAAATGATAAAACCAATACGAAAATTGTAATACAGAATCTGTGCAACCATATGATTTAGTTTGATTTCATCCGCAAATCATTGGTCGCCTCTGCAATGGTCTCATCCTTCAAATCTCCCGCGTTATTACCTCAAAATTCAGATAACTTTTGCAGTTTCACCATTAACAATCCCACCAATATCCCTTCGCGTTTTAGAATGCCTATACCAAACTTATCCATAACACTACTTCTACCATTGTTGCCTCTGGAAAACGTCAACCCTACCCAACAATATTAATCCCAATTTATTTGCTTATGTTTTGCAGGCTTCTGCCAACATAGAACAATTGCAACAACTTCATGTCCGCATTATCACAACGGGACTTGATCGCGACACCTTTTTGCTCAAAAAAATGGTTGCAGTGTATGCTCAGATGGTTGAAATGGATTGCACGTGCCTTATATTTGAGGAATCATGCAGGTGCCATGATATTTCATTGTGGAATGCAATGATAATAGGGTATGCAAACAGTGATTTCCTAGAACAAGCACTTGAATTGTATAAACAAATGGAATTGGCAGGTGTGAAATGGAACGGTTTTACCTTCCCCCTGTACAAGAATGCACAAGTCTATTGAATTTGCAATTGGGCATTGAAATTCATGGTCATATAGTTGGGATAGGGTTTATATCCGATTTTTTTATGGTGAATTCTCTTATAACCATGTATACCAAATGTGGGTGTGTGGAGGATGCACATCAAGTGTTTGACGAAATGCTTGAAAGCAATTTGGTATCTTGGAATTCTATGATTTCCGGGTATATTCTCAAAATGGACATGAAAATGAAGCTTTGATGCTTGTAAGATAAATGCATCTCCAAGGAGTAGAGAAAGATTTCATTACAACAGTCGTTTTTCTCCTAGCTTGCATGCAATTGGAAGCCTTGCAGCAGGGTAAGGAAATTCATGCTTCGTGATAGGAAGGAAATTGGAGTTAGATGTTTCTAACAATGCCCTCATAGACATGTATGCCAAATGTGGAAGGTTGGAGACTACACAAAACTTGTTTTACAACATGTGTGATGGAGACGTGATTTCTTGGAATGTATTGATTACAGGGTATTCCTAGGAGGGGCATGCTGGAATAGCCTTGAATATTTTTGGTGAAATGCAATGGAAAGGTATGAAACCTAGTGTCATTACTGCAGTAAGTGTTCTCCATACATGTGCTTGTTTATCAGCTCTGCAGCAAGGTAAGTAGATCCACGTTTGTGTAATTAGAAATGGATTAGAGTCCAATTTTTTTGTTGGCAATGACCTCATTCACATGTATGGAAAATGCAGGATTTTCCATACATGTGAGAGGATATCTGAAATTGAAGCTACCAGCGACTGTCTACCTACTGGATACTAGAGCTTCTTCGCTTGGAAGTAAGTCTTCTACTTTATAATGTGGCTTAATTTGTCTCCACTATGGTGTCACACCTTTTAAAATCTATTTTTTATTAAAAAAATCTAAGAAAGGATACTTCAATTGTACTCTCCTTGGTTACATATAGGTGAAGGTGCTAGTAATTATGGTTGGTTGTAAATTAGATCTTCGGGATGATAAACAAATAATTTTGGAGAAAGTAATGACATCAATCATGCATGAATTTCGATAGATTGAGACATGTATAGAGTGTTCAACACTAAAGAAGATTCAGGTACAAAATGCAACACACCCACATTTTATGTGAAAAATAGTTTGTATGAGTAAATGAATGAACTTTGAAGGTGTTTTTAATGAGAAATGGTTGTCGTAATATTATATAGCCTTCTTTTTTAACAGTCTAGACATATGCTAGCAATATTATACTACCCTTCTTTTTATTGATTTTTTTAATACCTTAATATCACTTTTACAACTGGTTATTTGCATATTTTGAATATTATAAACCACCCAATTTTCCTTGAGATTATGCCTGAAAATGTTGCAACACAAATGACTGGTTGGAATGCATCTCACTTTGAAATGGGGTTTGAAACTTTGATCTATTTACTACCGTGCATTTGCTAGAAGGAAATTAGGGCTATTAAAGTAAAACACAATGAGAGTGCGGTTATGGTGGAAATTTTAAGAAGGAAAGGTATGATAATTGTTCTGGTGGTTGAATACAATATTTTTTTTGCTGCTAGTATCTGCTTGGTTAATGTATCTAGGGAGAATGTAACCATTTTTAAAATCTGGTTTCTGGGCTCTGTAAGTAGTGATAAGAGTGTGGTTATGTTGGAAATATTAAGGACAATTATGATAGTTATGGGGGTTAACAACAAGCTTTTATGTTTGATAAGCATTTGTATTTTTTATTTATTTTTATCTACGAAATACATATCCCTTGGAAACCCACCCACCAGACACATCCCTTCATTCTGAGAATTGTATCCAGGATAAACCAAATTTTTCAGGGCTCAAGGCCAATACATTAATATACTTATTAAGAGCTCAACATGTCATATGAGGGAATTGAGCCTATGTGGGGAAGATAACACTCCTCTCAATTGCCTGGGCTAGACCCAGTCGACAACATTTACTTTTTGGTTCTAGTACCTTCTTGGTTAATGTACTTGGGGCTATTAAAATGCAACTATTTTTAAAATCTGGTTTCTGGGATCTGTAAGTATAGAAGAAAATGTAAGTTCTAGTTCATATCTTCATATCACAGGTACAGTTTTGTTTAGTATCATAGCATGCCTTGCAAGTATTTTTTTAAATGTTACCTCAATATTATCTAATAATTTTTAATCTATGGTGATGTTATTCCTCTCAAAATAATTGGAGATCTCCTTACTTTATTGTTTTTGGCCTTAGAATCTGCCTTGGCTTATTTGTATATCTTATTTTTTAACGAGGGTCCAAAAATTACTCTAAACATTGATATTTGGAAGGTTGCAGAAGTTTTCTACTATGCTCAAAAGGTAGTACTTCATCCAACGACACCTTTATTTGATGAAGAAACTCAAACAGTAAAGCCTTGTTGTGTGAGGGCATTGAAGAGAATCATTCATTCTATGTGATCATGACAGATATGGAGCTCCTAGTGATGTTGAACTGAATGATTTTCAGGTATGGATTGGTTTCATGGTATATAAAAAATGACAAATACAAATTTTCCTAGTTATCCAAGGATGTGTGGCATATAAACAAAAAAAAAACATATAAACAGTGACTTTAGATCAACTGAATATTATCTACGGAAAAACAATTTCTGAATTCATTCAGAATCATCTGGCCTTCCCGAATATGGAGTCCCTCTTTTGATAGTGTGTCATCCATTGTATTGACCCTTGAGTTCCCTATAAAAATGAGTGAAAGAAATGTGATCAAGTCTGGAACTGATATCATCAAGAGTGTCACCCAAAGGCTTGAGCATGACGCTTTGGAGATGTGAAGCTGTAGTCATTATAACTAAAGAAGAATCAACATAAATCTTTAGATTTAAAATATGCAATCTCTTTTGTGAAAATTTATGTTGATGATGGAAACCTTTTGGAAGCCAAGTAGCATTGATAATTAATCATATTTAGGATAGGATCTCATGAAGTGCATGTGATCTTGTGTTTGAGCAGGTTAAATGCTTTAATTCTCCTCTATAGCCTTCAGAAATTGTTGGGGTGAAGAAGGTTGTTTTAGAAAAAATTCCAGAAGGTGTCAATGAAAACAACCTCACATTGACATGATTTCTTTTTCTCCATGCACTTTTTATTGAAAAAGGACGACTTGAAACCACCTGGATAGTTTTGTGAAATTTTTGTTATAATGACGAGATTAAGCTTAGAGATGAGCTCCTTCCAACAAAACAGTTCAAACGGGCACCTAACTAGGTATGCTTTGTTACATTTTAACATGGATTTTAATTTAATAGCAGTAAGAGTCTTCTTTTTTTAAACTTCTATAAGACTTGTATAATATATCAACAGTAGTTAGAATTCTGAGTTATGTAGCAGCAACAAAAAATAAACAATCATCCACAAATTATGCACAGGAACACAAGAATTTTATGGGGAATCCTTTCAAGGAATAAAACCCCAAAACAATTAATAATCCATCCTCTAAATGAGATGACTGAGTTTGTACATGAGCAGATAATAAGCAGACTTTACATCAGTTTGAACTTGCCTCTAGGGCACACATGCCAAGAAAGATCCTGTAAGAGAATGGTTGTATAAGACTGCTGCCACCAATACAAATTGAACCAAACTGATCCAAAATCTTGTTGACCAAGTTTGAGATGCTGTATGACTGAGATACTGCCCTCTTCCAAACATGACTTCAACAAATTAGAATGATCTCCTTTTATAGTGTTCACCTCCAACAACTCTCCCATAGAATATTATTTATTTATAAATCCCTAGAATCCTCATAAGGAGGAGCACTCCCTTATTATTTTCCTTATGATTGGATAAAATTCCTTGAATATGTCCACATTGCTAATTCTCATCTGTCTAAATCGTGAGATCTTATTAAAGCACACATTTATTCTTCATTCGAGGGTTTGACCATGTCAAAAGTGCCACATGATCTCTCCTCAAGCAAAGAGCTTTCCTATTAAAATGTAGAAAATGCCTTGAACAAAATGTTTTTACTCCAAATCCCTCCTTAAAGGAGAAACACACCTTCTAATATGTAGAAATGCATCAAGTAATTTGTCCTCAACCCCGAGGGATCTAAAAGTTGAATTATGCCTCTAGATATGAGACACATGCCATGAACAATGCGTCTTTACCCCAATAGTCCTCTTCAAATGTGAAATACAACTTCAAATATATAGAAGCTCCTCCATTAGGGAATTTCTTTCTCTCTCGGTATGGATGATCCATACCACGAATTATCAGTCCGTTGCTTTGGACCATGCCCTAGCCACCTCCCTGAAGAGGGTGATCAACATTAAGTGGATATTTTCAAAATCGGCTAGGGGTAGGGTTGCTTATTGTAACATCCCCATCTTGACCCTATCACATTAAAATTGTAAATGATGTAATCTTGTTATATAATCGTGGTGAGGAGCTCAAGGCCAAGGCCTCGCCATCGATTTATTGATGCATATGGTTTACGTGCTAGCCCGACACAATGGAATTGTAAATATCATGTAAATACGCATCTAATAAAATACCCACAACTAGCTATGCAATGCAACAAGAGATGGGGGCATGATTTTACAAGGAATTGGGTGGGAAACATTCAAACCCTTGGAGCCAATCAAGTCAAGCCAAGTGTCAATGAGAGAACCCATCAAACCCTCAACTACCCATGTTGACTTTTGTACCCAATCATTGATTTCTCCCAAGAGTTGGTTGAGGTAGTTAATGCCTTGGGGAATGAGAGGTATGGCTGTCCAAATTTAGGTATGGGCAAGCCACCCTGCATGGGAAATCGCATTTTGCTTCTTGGGCAAGAAAAGAGCCACGAATTGCTCCCCAATCCATTATCCATCAACCAGTTTGACTCCCTCATGAGTTGGGAGCTACCTGGGCATTTTTCTCCATGGATTTCCTGTGTTTTCCTTCATCTTTCCAGTTGGGAAGGGCGTTTTTGTTTTGGTTTCCCATGGGGAAGAGAAAATATGGATTTGTGGTTTCAATGGGGACGTTTTGGCCAATTGAAACGCTCATAACATGTGGGAGAAGTTGGGTTTCTCTTTGGGGATGAATTTCCCTTCCCACAGTCCATTTTAGTAAGCCACGATTTGGGAAAAACCCATGGAGCCTATTTTTGTACAATACCCTTGTGGTAAAGGTGTATCCCTGCCCAATGGTCATTTTTGTTGTGTGTAGAAAGAGTATGTTGGGGTATGGGTAATGGGTATCTATTGCTTTGGCTTGAGCTTGAGTGCAAGCAACCAGGGTTCAAATGTAGCCTGATAAACCCAGTTGTGGACTGGCTTGGTTGAGATGAGATGATTAATTGCCTGTGCACGTGTGAATGTCCCCCTTTCCTTGTAAGAATCATGCCCAGCTCGGGGGTGGCAGTTGTGTTGAGAAATTGATGAACACAACTGGCCTATGGTTGGGTGGAATGTTGCAGCGACATAGCTAGTTGTCTGGGACAATTGCACAATGAAGATAAGTGTTTTTCTATGTCTATGTATTTACTTATGAAATGTTTTAATTGATGATTGTTTGTGTGTGGATGAGTTTCAATTCCGCTGTGCATATTTTTTAATTTGCATCTTCACACAAATGTTTTATTCATATGCTTCTAATGAATGGGATGAGTTTTATGTGAAAGCCCCAGAGATTGGCATCATTTTCCCTTCCTTGGATTGGGTCCGCAAGTGGGTACGTTACACTTATTGGCCAGTTGTGACCAGACTCAAAGGGTAGGAAACCCCTAGGATAGAGGCTCACCCCTATAGGCTTATGGAATTCTTGGCCCCCACTGAGTAACAAGTTATTGGTATATCTGGCTTGAGGGTTATTGGATATACCATTGGGAGGTTGCTCAGTTCCCATGGTTAGAAGAACATTAAGTTGACCTTTGACCATGATAAGTGCAATTTTAGTGCCACACGACAGCCTTCCAAGTAGGGTGCTTCTTCCCTATGCTCATTAACTCCTTTTCCTTTCCATGTGTCATGCTTTGTACTTCCAAAAAAGGTAGGGTGTTCTTTCATAAGTGGGTGTTTCTCCAATTCATTGATTCATATTCCTCCTTGAATCCAACATTACTCCTTCACACCTTTTATCTTTCCCCAAATGATGGGTAGAAAGGTGCTCAAGCAACATAGAGAGAGGTAAATGACCTCGAAGACACTCCCTGCAACCTGTAACTACCATGAAGTACTAGGATATTTTGTTGTAGTTGGTGAGGGAAGAAAGGCCACGCAATATGCAAAATGAGACATGGAATTTAAGGGGGTACCATGTTGTATGAATTTAATATGAAATTTTTTCTATAGGAACTTAAATAATTTATAACTCAACGTTGAAAGTTCAAGTTAGAGTTGAAAGTCAAGGTATTATTTCATCTTAGGTGAAACCTAAGTTATTACATTGTGTAGAAAGATGTATTGTAAAGGGTATTTTTAAACACAAAAGGGGGAGTGCATAAAAAATGATTATTTTTCATAGATATGCAGGTAACAAGTTACAACTAGAAATGCCAATGAATAAAACTCTACATATATTTTCTATCTTGGTTGATAATTTAATTTTATTGATATACAATAATATCTGTGTTGATATTCTCTTTGACATTATGCATATATTTGCTATTCCACTTTTAATCTTAAATAAAGAAACTATTAATTTCTTTCTGATGTTCTTTGTATAGAGCATAGAGTTAAACAGTGAAGGCATGGATTTCCTAAAGGGGATCTTTTCGATGTTCCACATCGATGGTGTAATTTTTTGAAACCTTACCTTAAATTCACTCTGGGATTGAATCAATATATTATGCACACTTTAATGAGAACATTTATGATGCACTATTTTTACTTTAGTCTCATATTTTTGGTATCAGTAGCCTTATATTTTGTTCTCATTTTTCTCTTTATTTCCTTTGGTTTTTAAAGGTGAGTTGAGCAAGCATTGGAGTTGAAATTCATATTTTTTTTGTTCCAAGAAAAAAAGCACCATACTTGATATTTATAGGGAGAAATTAAAATAATCATTGTCCAAGCCACATGGCTTCTGATTTCAAAATACAAAAATGGTATATGTCCTATCAATTCTTCTACACATTACAGTATTCCAAAAACAGGTCATGGACTCTTTCATCATCAGTATACAATAAGCCCAGTAGGACTTGATAGTCTGATTTTTTATTGAATTCCCTGAAAATACGAGTAAAGAGGATAAGATTAAAGAGATTCTTCACCTCCAGAATTATATGCATGATAGGTCCCAGAGCTAGATTTGTGAGTTGACACTTTCCATTTTCCCAATTCATAATCCATTTAGAGTCACCCAACACTTGTCACTTCCTGATTCCTTTGTCTGCAGTGGTTTGCATCAATAACCACAAAGCAAGATTATCATTTCTATTATTTATTTCTGGCACAGATCCATATTTTAAAGAAAAAAAATGCAAAAGTAACATGTGAAGGATCACTCTAGTTTGACACTTACCTGAAGTTCTTTGACAATTACCATCAAAGAAACCCTAGTCCTAAGGGTATAGAATGATAATACAACATTTAACACTCCATATTTGTATATAAAATAGTGAACTAAAAGATGATTCCTCGAACAAATTCACAAATAGTTCCAATTTCAATTACATGACTCAAACGTGATCATTTTGTTCCTTGCCTTACTGTTTACTCATTTTTATTTTGTTCCTTTCCTTACGATTTGGATCCTTTTGGTTTTCAACTCCTTTGATTCATTGACTAACCCAAGATTCTAACTTCATTTATTTCAGATTCATTATGTGCTTTTATAGCTACTATTTCTTAATCGATGAATGTCAAGACAAAATAAGGCATGAACGTTGGGGCTACTCAAAATGAAAGAAAAATGTTTCAGGAGTTTGAAAGTGCATTACCTCTACAAATCCTATTAATCATAAGTAGCATGGAACAACATATTAATCATAAGTAGCATGGATATTCACCTACAATAAGATCGAAATAAAGAGGGAATGAATTGCCAATGGACATAAAAGTGCCAAGAGAAAACAAGATTCTCAGTGGTTTAGTTCAAGAAACCCAAATTCAACATCATCCAAAGAAACTTCATACATGTCTTATAGCTGCAGAAGCATCAGAACAATTTTGTTAATGAGTAGGTGCAGTTCCAATATGTATTGAATGTAATTGGAGGCACCATTCAGCAGACTGCAAAGTAGTTGGCCTTCATCCACAACCTTGGATGCCCTTTTCTCTAGTACATCAGATGTTGCTAAGTTTCCACTTGTACACAAACGTGTATCCTAGTTGAACTAAATCATAGATTTCTTATGCTCGCAAAAATTCAAAAGTAGAAAGTGAAGGAAATTTACCTTGTATACAGTCATCCGAGATTAATTATTTGCAGGATATAGACGCTCAACTTTTTGTCTTAAAATAAAATATTATCTAGCCCTGAAATGTTCTCATGCCACAACTCCATTTCAGCTAAAAAACTTTCATATTCCAATTCCACATCTTTCTTCAGATATCCAAAAGAAAAAAGGATAGAAGACGATGGAGGAGTAACCAAACCTCCCATTAATGAACCTCATGATGGTGACCCAGAACATGCACTATCTGATCGAATTGATGGATGTACATAGCGCTGATATGTAGTAATCCTCGCTTGGTTCAGAGAAAAATGGTTCGTAGCATCAACATAATGGATATTTAGTTTTGATATTGAGGAATCATGCACATTGCCTAGCAATAATTGAGATTTAGGTGCCCCCTGCATGCTACTAGACGTTTCTGCAGAATGCAGTGGCATATGATAGAGACCATATGTGCAATATGAAGTAGCTGGAAGACTGTTGAAAGTAGCTCCCTGCAAAGTACTGACACTATGGGATGTTATACCAAAACCATGTTGTTATCATAATAGGGATTATAAGGAAGTGATGATACATGCCTAGTTGGACCACTCCATGATGGTTGTGCATAATCACCAGAATTTATGGGCAATCTTGGTGACTGCTTATCAAAAGTGTAAAGAACTTCTACAGGTCCCACCCGAGAGCCAGAAGGAAGTCGTCCTACCACCCTTACAGCTAATTTTTTTCTTCCAACTTGGAACCATCATATGTGCAGTATCTTGAACAACACAATGGATGTCATCAAATTTTACAAAACCATAACCTTTGCTTGAACCATTCACATGGTCCCTGATGACTTTGGCTTAAACTATTCTACCAAAAGAAGAGAACATATTAATCAGTTGTTCTTCATCCATGGTAGGAGGCAGACATCCCACGTGAACATTTGAGTGATCATTTTCTTTACCATGACTATGTTCTAAATGAGGTCCCAAACCCATGTGGAAAAGGAAGGACTGTCAAAACTATATTCCACACCGACATGTGAAGCGTAGGGGTTGTATACATATGGACGAGTACGTTGTGTGGAAGAGGTCACAAATACACCACCCTTCTTTATATCAGGTCCTATTCTAACACTTCCATCAGATGTGTGTTCCAAGCCTTCAGCTAACCATGACATATAACCATCTCTAAGACCTAGTGGTTGACTCGACTATCTTGGAATCCCAAACCCACTCTCTTCGAAAGATTCCTTCCTTATCTTGGGTCCTATTCCATATTTCTTGCTTTCTGGATGTTGCAAGGCTCCAGTATTGTCTATAAGACCTAGTGATTGAGTGGACTGTCTTGGAATCCCAGACCCACTCTTTTCAATAGATACCTTCCTTATCTCAGGTTCTATTCCAGCATTTACATTTTTTGGGCTTTCCATGCCTCCAGCTAACCATGAGATATAACTATCTGTAAAACCGACTGGTTTAATGGACTATCATGGAAGTCGAGACCCACTCTTTTCAATAGACACCTTCCCAGGTTATATTCCAGCATTTCGATTTTCTGGGTGTTCCAAGCCTCCAGCTAACCATGACTTATAATCATTTGTAAAATCCAGTTATTGAGAGGATTGCATTGGAATCCCAGACCTCATATTTTCCATCGATGCCCTCATTATCTCAAGTCCTATTCCAGTATTTCCATTTTGTGGGTATTCCAACCCTCCCACTTGAGCTAACCATGACAAATAATTGTCTGTATGATCCAGTGGTTGAATGGACTGTTTTGGAATCCCAGAACCACTATTTTCCATAGATACTGTTGATCTTCCTATTCCAACTTCAAAGCATAAATCATGGAGGTTAGTAGCATACACCTTTGCACCCTGCAATGATACCTTCATTGGATTATTAATGGTTGAATGTTCATCACCACATGCCATCTGCATTACTGGACAATCCATTTTCCCAGGACTTTCCTACCCATATAATCGACACTGCTTAGGAATTCGAAGTGTGCCTTTAATTTTTTCCAATTCCCTCAGTTGATCTAGTTTGTGTAGATTGTTGCATTTCTCTACAAGAACAAGTAATTTTTCAACCATCCTACAAACCTTCTCTAGAGAATTCTTATTATCTGCTTCTACCAAGACATGCAGTTCTTCATTATCTGATGGCTCTGGCTTCTTTGATAACTTATAAGCTCGTCTGCATATTAACTTTATCGAAGCCCCATTTTCTTGCTCCACTTCTTTATGTGTATTTACACAGGGCCCCATGATAAGCCCAATGAATTTGTATCCAGGGTATTCTTTAACAGGTACATAATTTTTCTTGGATTGCTTACCAGCAGGTGGCCTGAAAGTAGGGAGTTTCTCACTCAACCTTGCAAATATCATCTCTTTCCTGAAGAAGCTTTTCTCTGGATCTAAACTCCCTTGTATTTATTCTAAACCCCAAGTTGTTATATTGAGGCTCTGGTGATGGAGATATTTTCCCATCCTCTGATTCAACAACAATATTTCTAGTTTGAAGTCTCTGATTGATAAGAGAGAGCTTAATACTTAGTTCCTACACTACAGGGTCTACATCAACTAACTTCTTCGTAAAATCTAGAAGTTCTATTTGACCTTGAATTGGAATTTTTGGTTCTTCTGCATCCCATCTTTATATTTTCTTCTTACCACTGCATTCACCTTCATTTGCTAGCATTGAAATTTGTGGTTCTTCGGCAACCCATCTTGATCTCTTCTTCTTACCACTACATTCATCTTCATTTCCTACTCCTCCTTTGATTAGATGGCTTTGGACTCATGGTCCTTTTGGAGTATAGTATGAACATAGATAACTCATGGTAGCAATATTGAGAATAAGTATCATCTTGGATCTTTAGAGGCATACTTTTAGATAAGAAGGGGAATCATCTAAATCAAGTTTTTTCAATATCAGCTTTACCACATACAAGGATCACTTGGGTAGTTTGGTGGTAATGCGTGAGTAGAAAAAATGTCTATGTGAGAAGACAAAGTTTCTTAGCTGATGTCTATTGATTACCAATGTTTATATAGTGCACTAAACCATTTGATGCTTCCTTTAGTTTTGTTGGTACATGTGCACACTGTAGTCCTCGGATGGCTGATTGTGCATACTTAAGTCTAATTAATTGATGATCTTATTATGCGAAATAAATTTAAGTGTGATTTTATAGTGAATTGTACATGTTTTTGTTATTTGGGAATGGTTTTCTTAGTTGGTATACTGGGATCACATTGTGCCCGTGCAAAAGGAAGCAAACATTGCAAGCTCTATCATATATCAAATTTTTTCTGCTAAGAAATAAATTCAGATTGGAATTTAGTGCATGCAGTTGTAGCCATCAGCTATAAACATATTGTTTTAGACATTTAATGGTTTCCATGTGTTGATGTATATGTAACTTCGGAATGTATTTCATCTATGCATTTCATATATACTTATTGTACCTTTATTAGAGATGTGTTATTCCTCTATAAGGAAGTGTCGTCATGTGGATTGACAAGTGTCGCAAGTGTGTGTACTTGCCGATGGGTTATTAGACCACCATGTGTGGGGTCGGCCCTAAAATATATATTATATTGTGGATGTACCTAGCTAGACAAGTCAGCCCCATAAGGTCACTGGGCAAACAGGTTAGTATAAATAGAGATCAGGAGATCTCTATTTAGATCATTCGAAAAGACACATCTCTCTCACTCAGAAAGTGGCGCACTAGTGAGGAGGAGGATCATCTGCTTCTAGGAGACTATCTCAAGTGTATTTTGGTTGTACTTTGGTTGAGCCATTGCTCTCTCTATCTTTGAGGAAGTTGTGGGGTTTTTCACCTTAGGGTTTTCCCCATGGAAACTCTGTGTCTCTTGTCTCTCATGCTTTTGATTCTTGTGATGCTTGTGATGCTTATTGTGATTGTTATGCATTGATATACTGTATATGTTATTATCTCAGTGAAAATCCTAGAGTATTGTGAATTAATGCTCAAAATTTAACATGGTATCAGAGCTAACCTGAGAAGAAGACATTTTGCAGTGATGGAAACTTGAGTTTCTTGTTTATTGGGTTTCTCTCCATAGATTTTGGAAAAGCAGTATAGTAGATTGAATCTACTCATCAAGGAGAATCTGTCTGTCCAATCAGAATTCAATTCTGAGCATTTTCAGATTTGACCCTTAAAATTAGGGTTTCCTCAAAAATAGGAATTTCTGAAATCTGAAGACATAGCTGGAAGCTCCTTGCAAAAATCAAAGTTTAGAGCTATGGATCGAGATTTTTGGCTAGGTAGATCTCCAGGAAACTCAAACCCTAATTCAGGGTCCTCCTTAGTGAATTCGGGAAGACAGAAAGGTAGTTTTGAAGGGTGTAGCCTTGCAGATCTCAAATTCTGAATACACCAGGCTGATCAGCTCATCAAGGCGCATCTTTCTATCCTTTCAGAAAGTTGAAATTCAAGAAGAAGCTAGGCTTGTGGGGAAGAGGGAAATGAGGGAGACGAGGGAGATGAGGGAAACGAGGGAGACGAGGGAAACGAGGAGAAGCGGAATAATATGGGAGGCGAGCAGTTGCGTGGGGAAGAGTGAGGTGCAATGAACGTATCCATTCACTAAGTTAACCGTGTCTGATTAAGGGTTAAGAAGCAAGACCGTCTTCCATATTTTGAGATAAATTATAATAATATATTAGCACATATTTCATTAAAATTGGAAAGATTTTATTACAAGAACAATGCCAGAATTGAGTTTTTTGGTTATTTTGGAATTCTAGATCCACTGTTTAATTCCAAATTTAATGAAATATGTGTTTATTGATTGATGATGATAAGGTTACAATAAGCTCGCCTTTATAGGGCTTGAGCAAGAATAGCGAAGGGTTACACCCTTTCGCTTATTAACCTAATAATCTATTTAATATATAAATAATAATATCAATTAAATATTCATAGCATTGCCTTCCCCTTAGGAAAGCTTTGTCCTCAAATCTTAGATTATTGTTGACGACTTTTCATTCTCGTTTTGTGTTGAAACAATGTCATTACTTCCTTTATGTCCTTTTTAGAGCTGGTATTAGGTATATGCTTGGTATTTACGCAATAGTTTGTCATCTTCCTTTCATTTGTAACTTGAATTTGTACTCCATTATGTTTATTATTGTTATCCCATTTTCCTTGTACATGAATACAAGGAGTATTTTTGTGACTAACCATATCAAGCCTTGTTTTAGAAGTCGCTTGTCCTACGATATTTAGGATGTCATCACGAAATTTTTTCATTTTATTATCCTTACAACTTATCTCGAGAAGTGGCATTTTGTGAGGCTTCTCACACTTAAAGTCACCTGATAGTGTTGCATTTAGGTTTCTCCAGGGTGGTAGAAGAGTTAAGGTAGAAGATGAATCTACGATATATGATTCCTTTTACTTGGATTCCTTTGCATATTGTAGGATCCATCTTTTGTCATTATATGGATCGTTCTTATCGTCAATGATACTGGCTTGAATATCATTATGATCTTGGTTGAGCTCATCTTTATCAAAAATATTATTGGTATTTTGGTCATCCCTATGATATTTAGTTTCCTTGTCTTGTTTAATGTCTTGATCAATTTTGTTACTCTCATTTTTGTTGACATAGTGGTCCAACATATCTGAGTTACTGATATGGTTTGTATTAGACCTTAGTTTTTGTAACATTTCTATTATGGTATTCTGGGTCTGTGTCATCATGCTCAAGTTCTGTGCCATGGTGCTTATGTTCATTGTCATCGCACACATCTTGTTATCTAACTCTTTTTGTTTCTTGTGCATGATGTCTACTTTGTCATCAAGTTTTCTTCTTAGTACTAGAACAACATCTTCTTTAATTCCTTTCTTAAGTGCCTTGTTATTTTTCGTTTCTTCTTCGAATTTTTCTTGGTTGGCAACAAGGGATTTGATGTCCTTCTCCATTTTTTCGATTTGTTCTCTTAGTTACGCCATGGTTGGTTCTTGATCTGGTGTGGGGAGGTGAATATTTGGGCCCAATTTTGGCTTATGTAATAGTGAGAAACAATTAAAAGGTCTTGGAAAAATGGTGACTTAATAATTATTATTATAGCAATAATAATCACTATAATAAAATAATAAATATTATATTTAAATATTTATTATAGAGTGGAAAATTTTAATAAAATTAAAATATTATGTAAAAATATTATAATAATATTTGTTTTTTTTGTAGGGCATACGTGGGAATGGAAACACGGAGGGAAGATGGCGGGGAGAGAGAACAACGGTTGCATTGGAGGGTGTGGCAGAAGGGAGGAGTGTGGCAGGTATGGTGATAGGGTGTGTGAGGTGGGGTGAAGCGTGATCGCAGGAGAGCGGGAAGAGAGGTTGTGCAGGGGTAGAGGTGGGCGAGTGGAGAGGTGAGAATTTTGTGGAGATAAGAATAATTACGGAAGTGAGTGGAATGGTGGAATGAGGAGCTGAATCCGAGCTCACTGGAGTAGTTGATGAGCCAAGTCCGAGCTCAGAGTGTAGGAGCGAATCCATTCTGATACCAAATGCAGTGAATGTATCCATTCACTAAGTTAACCGTGTCTTGTTTCTTAACCCTTAACCAGACACGGTTTACTTAGTGAACGGATACATTCACTGCAAGAAGAAGCTAGGCTTGTGGCCCGAGAAGAAAAGATGGGAAATGAAGATCAAGCTCTCACATCACATGCCAGGAAAGGCAAGTCCAAGAAGGAATCATCTCATAACAAAAGATTCTCACACCACCATTATCATAAAGATAAGAAATATCTCAAATGCTTCAATTGCAATGAGAAGGAACACTTTGCTTCAGATTGTCCCAAGAAGAAGAAAGACAACAACAACAACTTCAATAAGAAGAAAAAGAATAACAAAAGAAGATATCATGCTCATGCTGCCGAAGATGATGAACCCACAAAGAAGAAGGCTAGGGAAGAACGTGATAGTGATGATGACTCATCAAGTGAAGAAGAATATGTTCTAATTTCTGCTCTCACAGGTACTATATCCCATGGTTGTAATGATTGGTTGATTGATAGTGGAGCTTCCAAACACATGACTGGGTTTAAGGAATCTTTTGTGAATCTATCTGAACATGAATCACCCCATAAGGTGAAACTTGGGGATGATTATCAATACCCAATCAAAGGAAGTGGTGAATCCTCCTACAACCTAGATTCTGGAAAATCTTTGGAGATGAAAGAAGTCCTTTATGTACCTGGGCTCAAGAAGAACTTACTCTCCATCTTTGCATTGGATGCAAAAGGTATGAGGGTTGCATTTGTGGATGGCCAAGTCCTAATGTGGCCAAAGGGAAAGAACATAGATGATGCAGTAGTGATTGGAGAGCAAGAGGGAGGGTTGTATAAATTGAAGGGACAACCTGAAGATGCCATGGTACATGAATCCATGGAGCCAAGTGAACTTTGGCATAGAAGACTTGCTCATATGCACTATAGGGCACTTCCAATTGCAAGCAAGGTTGTAGAGGGTCTTCCTGAAATAAAGACCAAACATGAAGGTGTTTGCAAAGGATGTGCAAAAGGTAAGAACAATAAGAAGGCTTTCCCAAGCAGTGAAAGCAAGGAAAAATACATCCTGGAAATCATCCACTCAGATGTATGTGGTCCTATGTCATCCAGTTATCTGAGTGGGTATGTTTACTATGTCTTATTTATTGATGACTTCTCTAGGAAGACTTGGGTATACTTCTTGAAGAACAAAGATGAGGTGTTTGATAAGTTCAAGGAATTCAAAACCTTGACGGAGAATCAAATTGACAAGAAGATCAAAACATTCAGATCTGACAATGGTGGAGAATTCACCTCAGGTGACTTCAAGAAGCTTTGTAGTGATTCAGGGATTAAGAGGGATTTGACTGCTCCTTATAATCCTCAACAGAATGGAGTTGTAGAAAGGAAGAACAGAACAATCATGGAAGCAGCAAGGGCAATGCTGCATGACCAGGATCTACCTATGCATCTATGGGCAGAAGCAGCTAGAACAACTGTATATGTGCAGAACAGAACACCCCACAAGATATTGGACAACAAGACACCGGAAGAGGTCTTTTCTGGTAAGAAACCTGAAGTCAGCCATCTCAGAATATTTGGTTGTCCAGTATACACTCATGTCCCAAAGGAAAAGAGGAATAAACTAGATCCTTCAGGAAAGAAGGGTATCTTTGTGGGTTACAGTGAAAGCTCGAAGGCTTACAGAATATACTTTCCAGGGTTCAAGAAGATTGATGTCAGCAGGGATGTAACATTTGATGAAAACTCAGCATTCATCAAATCAAGGAAGGCACCTATCGAAGTTTATGAAGAACCTAAGGAAACTAGATTTCAAGACACTACCATGACTGAAGCAGTTCCAAAAGTTGTTCGTGAGTTTGAAGATCCACAAGAACCTGTAGATCCACCCCGTGAGGATAATTCTCACAAGAGGAAACCTGCATGGGCTAGAGAGCTCATTCAAGATGAAGAAAGATTTGGCATTCCAGAAGAAGAACACAGAGCAAAGAAGAGAAGCAGATCACATACCAGCTATGTTGCTTTACTCTGTGACATTATGAACAAGGAACCTTCCAGTTATGAAGAAGCAGCGGAAAAGAAAGAATGGAAGGATGCCATGGTTGAGGAATACCAATCAATAATGAAGAATGATGTTTGGGACGTTGTCCCAAGACCTAAAGAGAAGTCTGTTGTGAATTCCAAATGGATCTACAAAATCAAGCATGTTGTAGATGGCAATGTAGAGAAATACAAAGAAAGATTCGTAGCTTGTGGCTTCTCTCAGAAAGAGGGAATAGATTATGAAGAAACTTTTGCACCTGTAGCCAAGTATACTTCAATCAGAATAGTACTTGCCCTGACTGCAACGATGAAATGGAAAATACACCAGATGGATGTCAAGACTGCTTTCTTGAATGGTGTAGTTGAAGAGGCAGTATATGTGGAGCAGCCACTCAGTTTTGAAATACATGATAGGGAGTCATATGTGTGCAGATTGAAGAAAGCTTTGTATGGCTTGAAACAAGCTCCCAGAACCTGGTATGGTAGGATGGACAGTTTCCTATCTAGTTTGGGATTTACCAAGAGTAAAGCAGATTCCAACCTCTACTACAAGGTTGAGGAAGGGAATCCTGTGATTCTACTCCTGTATGTGGATGACTTATTTGTAACAGGAGATGACAGATTGATTGCAGATACTAAGAGAAAGCTTGCTGCTGAGTTTGATATGAAAGATTTGGGAATGATGCATTATTTCCTAGGTATGGAGGTGTGGCAGAGTGTAGGTGGGATCTTCCTTGGTCAAGGGAAGTACACAGTAGATATCCTGAAGAGATTCGGGATGATGGATTGCAAGGCCATGGCCACACCTATGGCATCGAATCTGAAGCTTCTATGTGATGCTTCATTTGAGCCGGTTGATGTCTCTATGTATTGTCAGATGATTGGGTCCTTGATGTACCTGACGAACACGAGACCAAATATTTGCTTTGCAGTGAACACATTGAGTCAGTTCCTGACAGATCCGAGGAGTGTTCATCTGGTTGCTGTAAAGCATGTTCTGAGGTACTTGAAGGGTACAATGGATTATGGGCTCAAGTATGAGGCGAATCAAAAGTTTAACCTGCAGGGTTATGTTGATTCAGATTGGGCTAGTAGTGCTGCAGATAGGAAGAGCACATTTGGATGCTGCTTCAATATGGGATCAGGTGTGATCTCTTGGTTCAGCAGGAAGCAATCCTGCGTAGCACTGAGTACGGCTGAGGCAGAGTATGTTGCAGCCTGTTCAGATAGTTGTGAGGCAGTATGGCTACGGAAGCTACTGTCTGAGTTATTTGATCTCCTGTTGGATGCTACTGGTATCTTTTGTGATAACCAGAGTTGTGTGAAGCTATCCGAGAACCCAGTGTTTCATGACAGGTCAAAACACATAGAGATCGAATATCAATATATCAGGGATATGGTGCAGAGAGGAGCTATGAAGCTCCTGTATGTTGTGATGGACGAGCAGATTGCAGATGTGCTGATGAAGCCACTAGCCAGGGTGAAGTTCGAGTACTTCAGGGAGAGGCTTGGCATTCTTTAGATTGATGACACTTCGAGGAAGAAGTGATGGACACATTTGCTGAAGCCATTCCAAGCATGTTGGAAGGAGGATCCTTCACATGGCTATGGATGTAAGCACTGGATGATGAGCATCAGGATGGTGTTCTGGTTTCTACTTTGTATCAACAGTTGGATCATTTGTATATGTATGTATGCATCATGTTGGATGCTGGATATGATCAATTGGATCATTTATATGTATATGTATGTACGCATCATGTTGGATGCTGGACATGATCAGTTGGATCATTTATATGTATGTACGCATCATGTTGGATGCTGGATATGATCGGTTGGATCATGTGTATGTATTTTGTATAAGCATCATGTTGGATGCTCGGACCATGTGTCTGTATATGTATCAGGTGGATACATTGTATGATCAGGTAGATCATGTATGTTGATATGTATCATGTATTTATATTTGTATCAGGTGGATACACTGTGTGATTAGGTGGATCATGTATGATGATATGTATCAGGCAGATTCTTGGTATGCATCAGGTAGATGCATTGTATGATCAGGATGATCATGGATGATGAGCTTCAGGATGTTGCTCCAAATGACATGCAAATAGTCTTTCGAGGTTTTGCCTATGGCATGTAATTTGTGCCCTGGGATATCTAGCAGACGCTCTTTTGAGGTTTTGTCCTATGGCATGTAATTTGTGCCCTGGGAGATCCGATAGGTTGAGCCGTGTGCTTGTAATCAGTCCTGGGATTCTCTTTCGAGGTTTTGCCATGACCACATGTAATTTGTGCCCTGGGAGATCCGATAGGTTGAGCCTTGTGCTCGTAATCAATACTGGGATGCTCTTTCGAGGTTTTGTGTTGCCCACATGTAATTTGTGCCCTGGGAGATCCAATAGGTTGAGCCTTGTGCTCGTAATTAGTCCTGGGATTCTCTTTCGAGGTTTTGTGGTGGGGTCACATGTAATAAATCCTGGAGATCTAAACATGATGAAAAAGACCTCAGATGCTCTTTAGGGTTCTTGCTAGTCAAGAGACTCTTTTAAGGTTTTGTGACACACGTAATAAGTCCTGAGATTTCCACAGTATGGCCAGTGATGATGAAGACCTGCAGGTGGTGGGCCTACATCCAGTATGAAAAAGGACTGGCTCTGTAGAACTTCCTATGACGAGTAGAGTCAGAGATTGGTTGACATAGTAGCAGCAGTGACGATGATGATGACGATGCATCAATGACGATGATCCCGAGAAGAAGACTTGTCTAGCAGATCTGTGTCGAGAAATACCTTCCTAGTTAAGAGGGAGTGTTGATGTATATGTAACTTTGGAATGTATTTCATCTATGTATTTCATATATACTTATTGTACCCTTATTAGAGATGTGTTATTCCTCTATAAGGAAGTGTCGTCATGTGGATTGACAAGTGTCGCAAGTGTGTGTACTTGCCGATGGGTTATTAGACCACCATGTGTGGGGTCGGCCTTGAAATATATATTATATTGTCGATGTACCTAGCTAGACAAGTCGGACCCATAAGGTCACTGGGCAAACAGGTTAGTATAAATAGAGATCATAAGATCTCTATTTAGATCATTCGGAAAGACACATCTCTCTCACTCAGAAAGTGGTGCACTAGTGAGGAGGAGGATCATCTGCTTCTAGGAGAATATCTCAAGTGTATTTTGGTTGTACTTTGGTTGAGCCATTTCTCTCTCTATCTCTAAGGAAGTTGTGGGGTTTTTCACCTTAGGGTTTTCTCCATGGAAACTCTGTGTCTCTTGTCTCTCATGCTTTTGATTCTTGTGATGCTTGTCATGCTTATTGCGATTGTTATGCATTGATATACTGTATATGTTATTCTCTCAGTGAAGATCCTAGACTATTGTGAATTAATGCTCAAAATTTAACACCCTGAAATAAAATTTTCTAATTATCAAATTGATATTTGTACTTTTGACAATAAAGGCAAATGATAATTGAATACCAAACATAGATGTGGACTGCCCAAAATGGTTTGTATTTCCATCTTATTCATCAAGTGAGAGCTAATAGAGAACATAAGGTGGAGGGGAACTTGGTATTTGTCCATGCTTGATAGAACCATGACCCTTGTGGGCTATTTTGACAGACCCGTGGATGGTGGCTTGGCCCACATTGGAGGAATATTAGTTTGGGACACCATTTTCTCATCCTTTGCTTCTATATAAGCTGAAATTCTCCTTTCCATGGCATCATCCACCATAGCATAGATATTTTTTACAACTAAAATCATTACCAAAGTGTTGAATCAACTTGTATGTGATAACAATTACTTTTTTATTTTTGTCCATTTATAATTTTATTGCATGTACAAGAATAAAATTTAACCAGTTTGGACGTTCCTTATACGATGATGATAAAACTTATTGTTATTGTACGGAACACCTATTGACTATATACCTTGAGAGAGAGATAAAATTTTGACCCTTGGTCTTGTGGGTAAAAGGGTTGTTTCCACACCTTGATTGTACACCTTGGTGTTGTGGGTGAAAGGGTTGTCTTCCCACTTTGTTATGACCACTCTTGTTGACCTTTGACCTTGTGTTGAACCTTGTTGGTCCTTGTGATAGTTCCCCCCTCTCCTAGTGTGGCACCTTGACCCTTTTTTCATGATGACTTACCTTTACTATTATGTGCTCCTTTTCAACCTCCTTGAGGCTGCTACTATGTATGGAAGTGTGACATAGTTTGATGAACATGCTAGAGGATGGGTTAAGGATTCCTATGCACATTTGAAAGGAGCTTCTATTTGATTGATGTATGACTGTCCTAAAATACTATCATTTATTGCAGCAATGGGATTGAAAGTTCATCCTCATTTCTAGATTATTTTGATTAATACCTTGCAGTCTGTATTTGTCCAACTCCGCCCTACAAGTACCTATCTCTTTCTCTCTTAGGTATGTCCATTGTTTTGTAGTGACTTGTCTCCTAAGAGACAAAGTCTCATCATAATATATAGTTGAGTATATAAGGAAGGTCTAAATCACATTTTATTATCCTTTACGTATGCTAGTTTAACTTGTTCATTAATTCATTACTACTGCTGTTATTTATTGTCCTTGGATGCTTCAACTTTAACATAGGAACCTTTGGGAGTATTAAGTTGAAAGAAATGAAAATTATGTTATATATGTTACCACATTGTTTTCTCCTTTACATATGCTAGTTTAACTTGTTCATTAATTTATTACTGCTGTTTTTATTTATTGTCCTTGGATGCTTCAACTTTAACATAGGGACCTTTGGGAGTGTTAAGTTGAAAGAAATTAAAATTATGTTATATATGTTGTATTGCAGTCACTCGAAGTGTTTCATAGTCTAGAACTTCCTTATACGGTGATGATAAAACTTATTGTTATTGTACGGAACAACTATGGACTATATACCTTAAGAGAGAAGATAAAAGTTTAACCCTTGGTCTTGTGGGTAAAAGGGTTGTTTCCCCACCTTGATTGTACACCTTGGTCTTGTAGGTAAAAGGGTTATTTGTGTACCTTGATGGTACACCTTCGTCTTGTGGGTGAAAGGGTTGTCTTGCCACTTTGTTATGACCACTCTTGTTGACCTTTGATCTTGTGTTGAACCTTGTTGGTCCTTATGCTAGTTGTTTGGACTAAGCCGTGACTGTTTTTGGGCTGCTAAGTTGGGTTGTGACCTTTGCTGAGTCTGCTAGACTGAACCATGACTGTTCCTTGGGCTGCCTTGACTCGATATGTGGTGTGTTGACTGTTCTGAGGTCTTTTATGTGAGTGTAACATTATTGTTGGTGCCTACGATGACCTTTGAGGTTGCTAGTATTGAGCCGTGACCTTGTGGGATGCCTTGGACTGAGCCATGACCTTGTGGGCTGCATTGGACTAAGTCATGACCTATGCTAGGACAAAACCATGATATCTTTGGGTTGTTTGGATAGAACCATGACCTCTGTGGGCTGTTTGGACAGAGTCGTGACCTCTATGAGTTGTTTGGACTAAGCCGTGACCTTTTTGGGGCTGCTAAGATGGGTTGTGACCTTTGTTGAGTCTGCTAGACTGAACCATGACTGTTCCTTGGCATGCCTTGACTCGATCTGTGGTCTGCTAACTATTCTGAGGTATTTTTTGTGAGTGTGTTGTTGTTGGTGCCTACCATGACCTTTTCTAGGGCTGTTGTGGTTCTTGTTCAGCCTGTTGCAGCATGCCGAGCCTGTGTAGACTTTATAGAGGTTTTTTGTGCTCCTTTTCAGCCTCCTTAAGGATGATACTATGTATGGAAGTGTGCCACAGTCTGATGGATGTGCTAGAGTGTGGGTTAAGGATTCCTCTACTCATTTGAAAGGAGATTCTATTTGCTTGATGTATGACTAGCCTAAAAGATTGTCATTTATTGCAGCAATGGGACTGAAAGTTCGTCCTCATTTCTAGACTGTTTTGATTAATACCTTGAGGGATGAATTTTTCTCACTCTTCCATACAACTACCTATCTATCTCTCTCTTAGTTATGTCAATTGTTTTGTTAGTGACTTATATCCTAAGAGACAAAGTCTGATCATAATATATATCTAAGTATATAAAGGAAGGTCTAAACCACATTGTTTTCTTCTTTTTCTCCATTTATAATTTTATTGCATGTGCTTGACTAATTCTATTGTACAACTATGGGACTCTGCATCCAATAGACAGGTAGAGTAAATTACTATTTTCATGTTTTCAATTTATTTTTGTTTTGTTTAAACAGTGGCATTCCATGTGGGTATTTTGGATAAAGTTGAACAATTGTGGGAGATTTGCTAGTTCTCTTTCGAGGTATATATGATAGTGGGATTGGCATAGTCTATCTTTAAGTTTTATTTTATTTTATTTATATATCAATCTGAACATGGTTTCTTGCCTTGATTGCAGGTTAGTGGTTGTTTAAGTCGTCTCTCAATTAATAAAATGATGACATAAGTATTCATACTTCTTATCAGCAAGCAAAATCGAAGGTATTGTTTCTAATATTTCATCTCATTTCATTTCCATTTATCTAGTGGCTAAGAGTACTTAGAGCTAATTCCCATTCTTCTTGATGTGAAATGGAATTAGTAGTGTTTTTCTTTTTACTATCTATATACATTTCCGGTAATGAGTTGCTCCATTGGAGACTAAAGAAAATTACAAGGGATCCTAGCTTGTTGATTCCAAAATTTCTATTTGATTTTTTAAAAATATTTTAGAGGTTACTTTTTCCGAGGATGGGCATATACATCCTAGGAATGAACATTTAAATCTTATCAAAACTCTCCATATTTTGTCTAACAATATTTCCATCCATTCTAATATCATGCAATAAGTAAATGATGTATTGGTTTATTAGATGCGGAGATTTTTGTACATATATTTTAAATATTCCAAACTTACTAGTTCAAGTTTTGGTCCTTTGAAGTTAAGATGGACATCCAAATATGATCAAAAATATCTGAAGTTTGTGTAAGAAGAGAGAAACATGTACCTGTGTTCATTTTACAGGGGATGGTGGCTTGGCCCACATTGGAGGAAGATGAGTTTGGGACACCATTTTCTCATCCTTTGCTTCTATATAAACTAAAATTCTCCTTTCCATGGCATCATCCACCATTATCTTCAAGTTACTTATGAATTTTTAGTCAAATTCAGATATCTTGGCATGAATCTAGATGACTCGGTAGATAGTTTAACAATGGATGCATGCTTGTCATTCCTATAAATTTCTGGGATTTTTGAATTTTGCATCATTCAAGCATACAAAATAATGATTACCAAGTTTCTATAAATCCATAATGTATTACCTTATACTAGTCCTTCAAGTTCTTCAACTGCTTTTATTAAGTGCAAAAATATATTTGCACTTAATAAATGTTGTTGAAAGACTTGAAGGACTAGTACAAGGTAATCCATTATGGATCTATAGTAACTTTGTAATCATTATTTTGTATGCTTGAATGATGCGATTTTTTTTTGAATATCATCATTGTCAAGCAATAACAACTTCTTAAAGGGTGCTAGCTCAATGGTAGATCACCTGCCCAATTATAGATAGGAGATTGGTGGTTCGATTCCTCCATACCCTATCATAAATTAGTGACTAAGAAGATGACTAAATTCGCATATATACGACTATTAGTAGCTAATTTCTAGTATCTTATAGTGCGGCCAACGTTTAGTTGTATTTAGCTTAGTCATTAATATGTTATCATCTAGTAGTTTATTTAGTCATATATTTGGTCATTAATTGTGGCAATCTATGACTAAATCAGTGACTATCAATGACTAAATCAGTGACTAAATCCGTGACTATCAATGACTAAATCAATGACTAATAAGTCAACCAATTAATGACTAAGTGAAATATGACTAAGTTAGTCAACCTATAAGATAGTGGAAATTAGCTACTATTAGTCGCCGACTCAAAAATAGTCATTTATAGTTGAATTTTAGTCATTTTTTAAGTCATTAATTCCTCATTTTGTACTATTGGAATGCAATAGAAGCACAAATGATAGATGACCTATCACTATAGCATAGACAAAAGAATCTAGTGGAATTGGAATAAGATAGCTTGGTTGAAGGCTACGGTCATATGGTGGAAAAGAATCAACAAAAAGTATGACATGATCGAAACATCTAGCAAAGAACATTAGAACCCAACCCTTTGGTGTTACTCTATGACAATAAGTTTATCAAGCATCCTAGTATGTCGTGGATGAGGTGGATGGGACCATTTCACATAGTATATATCATAGATGCTAGCATAGTAAAGCTAAAGACATGGGATGGCCTACAACTAAAGGGACTTGCAGATGGAATCTAGATTAAGCCATACTATGGCCCATAGGGTCGGAGTAATCTCTAGTAGGTGATATTATATTATACTATAGTACTTTAGTAGAATAGATACAATACACTAGTATTAATGCACCTTTTGGTTATCATATATTAGAAAGGACATATAAATACACAGTTTAAAATAAATTATTGTCGTAGATTTAGAATATTTTGTCAATATTTGAAGAATAAAAGAGAGTAGGGGAATTAAGTGATGTGATGGGTTGATGGTAGAATCATATATTTGACAGGATGAAATCATAATTGAGAGTCAATACACAACAAAGGATGTTATGTTGGATGTGCTGGTAGCATTAAAAGAACCATGGCATGTATTAAAACTAGCTTATTTGAAATTAACAACAACCAAGGGACATCAATTGGGGGGGAAATAGGGAAATTGTTATAAGTAGGAACATAATTGTTATGTTTGGATATTGCATTGTATCATAGAAGTCATAGATATTTAATCCTAAGAGAGAAATTGAAATTTGAGGGTTTAATCCAAGTGTGAAGTACAAAAACTATGTTGATTCCTACTACACCTAGATCTAGACCAGAGGACAAAGTGATGAAGGAGGATCAAATGCCTATAGTTGAAATCTAGGAGAGGGTTCACATCTGTTAGCCACTATTGGGGAGGTGTTGAGTCTAAAATTCATGGAATTCAATATTTAGGTAGAAGTGAAGTTTCCCAACCTACAATTTCATAATTATGCAAAGTTAATCACTGCACTAGATGGCACTGAGCGTCTCATACTTGAGGAGTGGGAAAAAAAATATACTAGTTTGGAATCATGTGTCTGTTAGATATATCACACTTTGGCCACATTCCTAGTATCAGAAGTTGCATATGATTTATGTTGAGTAGGTTACATCGAGGGTATGTCTAGCTAGACTGTGCATATCTAGTCGATCTGGAGGCTATTTACAAGGTGTCGGGTCTACCTTGGTTAGGAGAGGATCTAGTTGAAGCAATATCAATGAGAGAATGTATTAAAGAAAAAGAAGTTTAATATTAAAAGTATGACATACATGGAATATCACACAACGTATTGATCTTAGTAATTTAGGACCCTACGTTTAATTTTTCCTCACAAGTGTTAGTCAGTAAGCTCATAAAAAATGCAGGAAGGATAAATGGATTTTGTCTTTTTTTTCTTTTTCCTGTAGATGGGTACAGCAAGGGATTAGGGTGTGTTGGGCCTGATACCCAATGAATGAATTCATCCAATATTTCCTATATTTTTAAGAGTATGGGAAGGAATTCCATTACATTTGGGTTCTCATGTTAATGGCCATTATAGTCTAGAAAGCACTAGATGGTAGGGAATATAATACTAAAGATTATTTTTCTTTCCCTACGCCCAAGTTTAATATATGGATGCATAGATATAACAAATATATACAATAGGAGACCAACTTGGAAATCCAATGTTGGTACACTAAGATAATATAGATGAATTTCTAATTCTTCTAGATTCCACGACACTTGGTAGATAAGTATAATGATTATATCTCGTTTTCTAGTAGATTTCCATAATGTATTCCTAACCCCTTGCGCAGATCCCATAGCTTCAAAGGGTTTTCTTCCTTTTTTCATAACAAAAGAAGATATTTAGAATTACATTGAATGCAGTGTCCAGCAGAGCTTCACACTTAACAAGATTCTCAAGTGGGAATTTTAAACACTCTAGACCATTGATCAAATGAGAAGTAGGATATTTTATTTGGAGTCTAAATAGATGCTAATGAAGGCATATGTGAGTACTAAATAATTTAAACATCTAAGAGGAAACATGAATAATAAGTAGTATCTAAATACACATATGAAAAGAGAAAGCGAGCAAGGTCAATTATAGTACATATGTCACCATAGAAAGAATCCCCTTATGACAAAGAAAGCAATCTATCACCTCCACCAAATGAAGAACCAGGAAGTTACACTCAGTTGATCACCAAAAGAAGAATATTCACATAACCATAGAAGTGCACTACAGATACAAAATCAATAGTAGTGTAGAGTTTTGTTAATACTCCTCAGGCAAATATTGAAGTTCAACAATTACTGCACCATGACTCAAACAAGCAATTGAGTGAATTTCGTTCAACCCTACAATTAGTAGTAGCATTAGAAATAGTTCGTTCACCATACCGTTTGAGCACTAAATAAAGTTCAAGTGAACTTGATCCAATTCTTTGCTAGAGTATAGCACATACTACACAAAATAAGGTCATGTGAATTGAACCGCTTGTGGTAACAACTCATGAAGCCACTAGTTCCACTTCATATGTGCAAACACTTTCATATATTGATCTCAATATATCATAGGTTTCATCACAACAACTCCATAAGTATATGGAAACCATTATGGATAATTTGGATAACTATCATCACCATCTTAGTCATGTCTATTCAGATATGCAACAAAGATACTCCAAAGAGGTTGTTGTTCACGCTTCTCTGCGCAATGCAGTGTTGGTTGTGGAGCTTGATCTACAGATTTAGAGATATTACTATTCAGCCGTGTTTGTAGCCCAGTTTTATATGATATGTAGGTGGACTGTACACTCACCCTAGAGGGGGGGTGTGGGGGGGCATCGCCCCCCCACGGGCCCATGGTTTTGGGTAACCCGTGGTATTTTCCCATTGTATTTCCCTTATAAAAGAAAGACATTGTAATACAGATAGGGTTGATGTATTAGGTATTATGCATTGTAAACATCTCTGAGATCAAGTAGAGAGACTGTGAGACAATGAAGAGGAAGTGTAGCGGCTGTGCTGCAGGTTGTATCCCTTCACTTTGCTGGACGGTATAATAGTAAGGACTAGCAACTTCAGTGTGAACATAGCCCAAGTTGGGTGAACCATGATATATCTGTGTCTCTCTTGTAATGTGTGTGTGATTATATTTGCATTTCTTTTTATTGTTATTGCTCTGCGATCCTGTTTTCCTAACATGCAGTACATCATATTTAATTGGATGTTCTTATCAATGACATAAACGCGAAAGAAACCATGTCAGAAGATACTAATGTAGAGGAATTGGAGTAAATTTATTGCATCTTGTGAATGATCCAAATCCAAGCTATGCACATGATCATATGGTGTTATTGGAAAGTAAGAGGAATTTTGCTATGTTCATCTGGGTTCAAACATCAATGATGTTTTTTTTGATAGGAAGGTAGGGGAGTCCATCCACAAAAGGGTTTCAATTTTGGATTTTTATGGAGTTTCATTTATTAATATTATAGAAAACATGATCTTTTTATGTCTATACTTATATTTACATGATATAAAATTGGTAGATTGGCAGAGTGTGGTATGAAACATTTGCAATTCTACTCTTTTCTAAGCATTGTTTTAATTATTGGACTATCGACCTTTTACATTCTTTGTTATGTTGATCTCTTGACTAGGTTTCCTTTTACAAAGTTTCCTTCCCAATACTATTTCGTTGGGTCTTCCACTATCCAACGCTACAAATTGATCAGTCACCCCTGCAATCCTGGTTGGATCATTATTAGCATTATACTATTATTTTATTTAGCATCATGTTTGCTTATACTAAGATGTGTTAGGTATCATATTTGTTACAACTTGATAGTATGATATAAAGGGGGTATTAAAAATGGATTGATAAAAATGGATACATACAATATCTGGTGAAACTAGGGGTTTTCTTAATAAGAAAGGCATATTGGGAGGGGGGTTCAATAATAAAAGTTTAGGAGGAATTTTCCAATATTTAGTGAAATTATGGATATTCTTTAATATCATGCGAACGATCGTGCTATGTAAAAAGTTCACTAAGTGAACCCCCCGTGATAAATTTAAGGTATGATAAGAACTTGATTTGAATGTTTGTCTTTGCTAATGATGAATACGTTGAATCATATGTCGCTCCAATACAAGCAATCTTTGACGAAATTACTGTGGAATCCTCGGTTGACCTCCCTACCATGCTGGAAGTATTCTTCTTACTTCCATCCCCCCGAGAAAATAAAGGGTTGCAAGAACATACAAGCCTTGACTCTTCAATGGGATCTCTCAATCCCCATAGTAGTTATCAACCAAACTCCTATGAACCACACTCGAATACAAACTTCCACTATGAATCCCATCCAACATTAGGGAGTCAGAGATCCTTTTCTCTTCATTCTCCTTTTCTTAAATAGAACTAGTCTTGCATGACATGTATCCTTTCATGCAAAAATTAATTTAATTTATCAATTCTCTAATATTCATTCTTATGCAACAAGTGTCACTCTTACATACTAGTGCACATAAATTCCTCTTTTCTCTCTTAGTTTTCTCCCTAGTCTAAAATCCCAATCCCTATATCAGTGGGTGCATGTGGAGTTAAACTCTAGACATTTTCTAGTCTAGATTTGCTCCAAAATTAGTTGTCTCTAATTTATTTATTTATTTTATTTTAAGCTAATGCATATATTTCCTAAATCGATGGTTTGCATAACTTCTACCTGAAATATCCCCTTTCAATAATTTCTTATATTAAAGTACTCTTTCAATTAGTTATTCACAATTTAACATTTACATATGCAAAATTTACTATATGCCTAAATGTTTTAGTGCAATAGTGAAAACATTTTTCGTTCCTTGTCTTTGTCTAGGTACCACTTCTATAGGTCCTTCTGACAACTTTGTGTCCTTGTGTGGGGAGTACTATGTAGTGATTATGAATCATTACCGTAATCTTCCGGCTACATTTTCATGGAGACTAATGGTGATTGAGGAATATGACCTTCATTATTGTGTGCCCCTCAACACATCGTACACGACCAAATCATTGTGGCCTCTCCCATATGGCACACGCTTCCCTTTGTGAGATGATAGGGATTCTGACCCATGTGTGGATTGTTATTTCAGGGTCAAAAATCCGTCGTCGTACCCCTATGTATATTTCACGTTCTTGCGAGCCCTTTTATTCCATTGAGAGTCAGTCGGTAATTCATTTTACCTGCTACTGCACAAACTGAAAGCGCACATTAGTAGCGTTGCACAGTATAAATCATATCATCATGCATTTTTATCTTTATTCTATTCTATTTAGGTCATTATCATTCATTCAAATCTATGGAATAAAAAATCATTCTTTCATTCATTCATGTATAACATCATCATATTTCTCATTCAATCGACCATATTCATCATTCACTTTTCAATCAATAGTTTCCACTCAATAAAAATTAAAGCATAACACATTGTTTCCAAGTTCATTTAACCGGGTCACTCAATATCAGTTCCCTCAATAGTCTAGTTAATCAAATGTATCAAGGAGGGAATTACATACACCTCCTCTTATTAAAACTTTGTCCCAAAGTTCAAAACAAATAAGGAAAATTTTTACGCGTTTCAGTTGTGTCCTCTCAGGTAGAAGAAATAGGGCTATAACTATCCCACTGAAATTTAACTTGGTCGGTCATAGGCTACCTAAGCTGACATGTTCGATGGTCCAATATTCGGATCAGTTCGTTCGTCACAACCCCTTCATATGATATCTGTAAATTTCTCAAGTCAATAATATGTGAAGAATTAGGGACATAATGTTGTAGTACTGAAACATGAAAAACATCATGCATCCTATGTAGTGATGATGGTAGCGCAAGACGATAAGCAACCAGTCCTATCTGTTCCAATACTTCGAAGGGTCCAACAAATCTAGGAGACAGTTTGGATCACTTAGCAAACTTAATAGCACTTTTTTGTGGCTTCAATCACAAAAATACTCGGTCCCAAATCTCATACTCTCTGTCGATTCTATGCGCATCTGCATAACTCTTCTATCGATCATGTGCTTCCTTTACTCGAGCACGAATATCTGCCATCTAGTCCTCCATTTCCTGAATTACCTCAGGTCCTATCAAGGTTTTGTCCTCTAGCCTATCCCAACTCAAGGGTTTTCTGCATGGTCTCCCATACAAAAATACGAAGGGTTCCATCTGTATGGAACTATGGAGACTGTTATTATAGGCGAACTCTACTAGAGGCAGAAACTCCTCCCAACGGGTCTGTTGGTCCATCACATACATCTGCAGCATGTCTTGTAGTATTTGGTTCACTCTCTCAGTCTGTACATCTATCTCAAGGTGGTATGCAGTACTAAAGTTGAGTTGTGTCCCCATATATTCCTAGAATCTTGTCCAAAATCTACCTGTGAATACTGATCCTCGGTCATATATTATCTTTCTCGGTAACCCATGCAGTTGTACTATCTCATCAATGAAAATTATGGTGATCTTTGGTGCCTGATATGTATTCTTGGTAGGGATAAAGTGAGCACTCTTTGTAAGAGTGTCGAATACCACAAATATAGTGTCATTCCTTTTCGATGTCAGTGGAAATCCAACTATGAATTCCATTGATATAATCTCCCATTTTGACACAGGAATGGAATGAGGTTTACCTAATCATGTGGAATGTCTATGCTCTGCTTTAACTAATTGGCACTCCATGCACTTGGAAAAAAATTTCACTACATATTTCTTCATCCCGTGCCAAAAAAATAAGGGATATATGTCTACATACATATTTCTCACTTCCGGGTGTCACTACAACAAATACTGGAATTAGCATCCCTTTTTATTGTAATTTTTTTTTCATTGAGTGGTCGAAGTAGACGCTAAATGGGACACGTCATGGACAAAACATAAAGAGTCTAAAATAGCGTCTATTTTTTCGTCCTAGATAGAATCCTTTCTGACGTCCAAAATAGCACCCATTTTTTTGCTTCCAGAACAGCGTCCAATGTTGCTTCCTAAACAACCTCGAGATTTTCTTCCTAAATAACATCATATTTTGCTTCCTAGAGATTGTCCTCTTTTGCTTCCTAAATTACATCCCCATTAGTGCCATGTTTGCATCCTTAATAGCACCATGTTAGCATCTATGTTTGCATCTACGTTTGCACCATACTTCCATCCAAATTAGAATCCAATATTGCATCCATATGTGCTACCACTTTAGGATCCCATTTTGCACCACATTCTACTTCAAAATATGCGCTAATTTTCGCTTCCAAATTTGCACCAATTTTTGCTTCATTTTTTGCATCGTGTTTTGCTACCAAATGGCGCCAAATATTTATTCTATCATTGCACCAGATTTTGCTTCCTATGTAGCACCATGTTTTGCATCCAAAGTAATGTCTTATTTTGTTACCATATCAACGCCATGTTTGGATTCCTCATTAGCGCCAAGTTTTGCAGCATTTTTAATGCCTAATCTTGCATCTATATTGACGTCCACATTAGCACCATGTTTTTCTACCACTTTAGTGCCCAATTTAGCGTCCATTTTTACTCCCACTATTGCCACATTTGATTCCCATTTAGCTCTTTGGATTTCTTCTTATTTTTCTTCCTCATGAACGCCGCATTGAGATTCCCATTTAGCATCTAATTTTGTTTCTTTGTTGGCCACTAATTTAGCTTCTACTTTGGCGTCCAAAATAGCATCAAAATTGACTTCCAACTTAACACTAGGTTTTGCGTCCAATGTTCTTCTAGATCTGTGACATAGTGGGCTTCTGGTTTAGATCCTAGTTTTGCTTCCTTATTAGCACCGCATTAGGATTGTAATTTAACACCTACAACTATATCCAATTGTGTGCTAATATATTTATTATATCAAATTATTATAATTACTTCAGTAATGTCAATAGTTTCATATATCATGTATTTCATAGTTATGAAATAACGTAATGAAACATTCAAATTAATTGTAGATACCATTATTGAAATTAATTGCATAGCATTTATGAAGAAATTTAACACAAACAAACAACATTTATCCAAAGTAGTAACATCATCATATATATTAATTTTCCATGAAAAGATCATCAACAACTTCCAACATATATAAACTTACAATATAATAACATCACCATTATCTTTCACCAAAAGAAGTGAAATTATAAAACATCAACACATCAATAACCTATCATACAGATCATCGTATTAACGTTAAAAGAACAAGTGAATGATATATATAATGAAAATACCAATATCACAAGAAATATGTTTTTTGATATCCATATCTAGAAATGTCAAAATGATCAAGGGTAATCAAACTTTATATGTCAACATGAATCCACCATACAAATCAAAATGACCCAGAATGTAATATGAACTTCGATCATCACAAAAACAATACGTGTCTAGTAGCATGGATAAAGCAATAAACATCCACAATATCAATAGTAGCATCAATGGCTACCATCATCATCATCATCATCATCATCCTCATTTATCCCAACATCATATCCATCATCATTTTCATCTGATCCTTTTGCATCATTATCAGCAATATCTTTCTCTGGTACATTGGTGACGACGTAATCTGGATCATCATCTATGCAGTCATCTTCACCATTTTTATGCAAACAACACAGGATAATCAATTTAAAGCACTAGTATTAATTTCATTACATAATGCATATTTTGTGTTATATTGCAAATACTAGTGTGATAATTTATGCATTCTCATGAGTTTTCCATCCATGAATATAAACATCAGCTCATCAACAGATAGTAACCACACATATCAAGTGTAGCCACAACCATGCACACACTCACGCATACACACACATGTACACCATAAATTTCATATCACAATAGAACAAGTCATAGAGATAAAGAAAAATAAGCATCCTGGTGATTATATATAAAGTGAAGAAAACTATGATATCACATATACTATTCACTTCGAACCATTGTTTTTCCTAAAGTTGTTATAGCATTAAATCAATATATATAACATGTTATTCAATCTATATCTTTAAGAGCATATTAACCATGGTTTTCATCTCTCGATCAAGTTCATGAATTGTTTACATTGTAATCTAAAAGTAAATTTAATATAACATGCTTGATAATATCCCCTCATAAACATGACTAAAAGAATATTATCATAGATATTGTTTTTAATATATTAATCATATCATTGGTATAACAATCACAAAGCTTACAAAGCTTCATTGGAATCGTGTTATCCAAGTACCTGTAGGAGGAAACGGAACTCAATTCCATTGCTTGGATTGGTTTTTATGCCCTCGGTTGAATTTTTTCTTGGTATCCATGAATGGCCTTGGGAAGCGAGTTGAAATTTGAAATAAACCAAAAATCGAGGCTCGGATGGACAAACTATCAGTTTTGATGGATTCTATGGACACCCATGTCCAGTGACTTCATGGACCAAACATTGTTTATTTTGATGGTTTTCTACACTAGGGTTTTTATCAAAGACGCGCAGTGCAATTTCTGCACGATAGGATAAGATGTTCTAAATGTGTCGAGTGAGAGCATGGGAATTGTGGTCCTCTCGCCATTTCCAAACACACCTACAAGAGGTAACATAACTCAATTTTGTTGCTCAGTTTGGTTTTTATGCCCCCAGTTCAAATTTCCCCGGTGTCCCTGAATGGATTTGGGAAACGAAATGAAACTCTCCATCACTCGAAAACCGAGGCTCAGAAGGACAAAACATCAGTTTCATTGGATTCATGACATCTAATTACTGCTAGAGATACCCTTGTTTGGTGGCTTCATGGAACCAACATTGTCTATTTTGATGGTTTTCTAAACTAGGGTTTTGCTAAGTGATGTGTAGTGCAATTTCTGCATGATATGCTAAGATTTTGAAAAATGTGCCAAGCAAGTGTATAGAAATCGTAGTCATCTCACCCTTTCCCAAACACACCTACAGGAGGAAATGAAACTCAATTCCATTGCTCGATTTTTTTTTTATGCCCCGAATTGAAATTTACCTGGTGTCCTTGAATGGCCTTGGGAAGCAAGATGAAACTCGCCATAAATCGAAAATCGTGGCTTTGATGGACAAACTGTCAGTTCTGTTGGATTCATGACATCTGAGTACCACTAGAGACACCTCTGTCTGGTGGCTTCATGGACCGAGTGTGTGAGCATGGTGGTCATCTCACCCTTTCCCAAAGACACCTGTAGGAGTTAACGGAAATCAATTACGTTGCTCAGTTTGGTTTTTATGCCCTTGGGTGAAATTTCCCTGGTGTCCTTGAATGGCCTTGGGAAACTAGATGAAGGTCACTATAACTCAATAATTGTGGCTCCAATGGGAAAACCATCAATTCTGTTGGATTCGTGACATTCGAGTACCACTAGGGACACCCCTGTCTGGTGGCTTCATGGACTGAAAGCTGTCTATTTTGAATGATCCAAGAAGTGATTGATGATCCAAGAAGTTGTTATTTTGGATAAAAAAGATGTGGGATATGGATGGAAATCATTGTAGGACTGACTCAAAATGATTGCAGCATCAAGGCCTTGAATTCTTTGAAGAGATGCAATTGGCAGGAATAGGGCCAAATCATGTCACCTTCATTGTTCTTCTCTCTGTATGTAGTTGTGGTGGATTGGTGATTAAGGTCATGAGCACTTTCATTTGATGAGTCAATATCATAGCCTGCATTATGCTTGCAACCTTTTTGAGGATTTAAGAGGAAAGGCTTGTGGGCCTGATGCAGTGACATATTCTTCTCGGATTGATTGTTTAAGAAGGAAATATAGGGTTGGTGAAGCGTACAGAAAAATTTGAAAGGATGTACAAGCATGAGAACATTGGTGGAGGGTAAGCAAGTACTTGCCAACCTGCTAAACATAGGATTTGAGAGAAATAATGGCTTTGTCATTAAGTTTATCAGCATGAACTCTACAAGTGGGAGTTGAAATTTGATGTATGCACTCCAAGTGTTTAATAAAAGGAAACTTGCAAACATTCCCATAAAGGCAACTTGAAAGAGTGAAACCCAATTCAATCATCATTTCCAGCATTATTCAGTCATGTCCATTGTAGTAAACTTCGATCAGGCTTCCATTAAACATGGCGATGGTGATATTGTTTTATACACATCAAAAGAGGGAGTAAATAATAAATATGGCATCTACAGATCTATATAAATAAAAGCAGTTAAATTTGAAGGGTTTAAGGACTTGGATATTTTTTACTGAGAAGGTTGTTTGCATGCAGATTTAGGATTGTCCAAGGAAATGGAATTAAACGACAGTATTCCTCATGAGGTCACATATAATTCAATAATTTGTGTATATTGCAATGAAGGACGCGTTCTAGAAGCTTTTAGGTTATTCCATGATATGAAAAGAACAAGTGTTATTCCCACTCTTACCACTTCTCCATTATTGAAATCTAGGAAGATGACTCATTATCGAATGTTTGTAACAACGGTGGAATGATGGACCTATCCAATGGGGAAAATTGATGAGAATTGGCTTGCATTGCCAGTAGACCAGGAAGAGAATTCTAGAGGCCTGAACTCTTCTTCAAGGCATCACAACATGAGAGGGACTAGATTGACTGAGGGACTTGAGTTTCAAGAGAAGGGAAATCGCCTGTGTTGTGGATGGATATGGAAATTATAACATGGTTGACATTACTAGGAAATAAGTACACCAAGGTCAGTGTTATTTCACAAAGTGAGGAATAAGATAAGATAAAATAATTTTATTAATGTCCAGTTATTGACCACAAATAGGTCAAAGGGATTGCTAAGTACAACAGTATGGGATACAAATGGGAGCAAAAAGGTCACTCCTGTAAATGCATATAAAAGCATGACGCAAATCAAAATTCTACTATGCTAGATAAGATAGTGGAAACCTGAAGGTTATACCACCATATGGAAATTGGAACCTTAAACATAATGCATTTATTAATGCTTCAAGTGTAGAAGGAACCAATGCTTATTCACAAGATGGCCATAAACAAAGATGGCAAGATGGTAAGGCCAGTGAAACTCAAATGGTCAGAGTAGTAAGTAAGTTTCCATTAGGTTTATACTAGCAACTAATATAAAATAATAATAAATTAACTGGGTTCAAATGGGGTTATATTTTATAACTTCCTCAAAGCACCTTGGAGGAAAAGAACCAACACATGGGGAAGTAGGGTCGACCTCAAGAAACAATATTTTATTAGGATGCCATGTGTTTACCTCCCCAATCCTTCCAATTCTCAGGTCTTAGGTGTTCCTTAAGTGTTTTGCCAAGTTTCATGGAGCAGGAAAATGTTGCCATGTAAATTTTTTGATGTAGAGTTCATGCAAACTCTTGCGATGGGAGAGATTCAATCAGCTAGTGATGGGAGAGATTCAATCAGCTAGCCATGGGAGGGGTTATTTCATGCATGCATTAAGGTTGGGTATGCTAAAGAGATAAGATATGGCCTGGAAAGTCAAGCATGTGTGAGATCTAAGGGATGTTGGTTTGGTTGCACCTATTTAAAATTTGACCAGACTAATTCGATTCTTCTATGAAGATTAACACACTTTGATGCCAAGTCCAAATTATAAGAGAATGGCTGCATCAAACTATGTAAACCATAACTAGATGTTGTGGGTAATTGCTAAGAGCCAAAGGAAACTTAGTTATAGCTACAAATCCATGGTTTCCAGTAGTGGATATTCTTTGGCCACTCTGCACTAGAGGGAAAGGTTATAGCCTGAGGGACTGCATGGAAGAGAAGGGGATCAATTGCTTGTGTTCCACATAATGAGGAGGAAGAGATGCCAGTTGAGTGGGATCACTGTTAGTGAAGTCCTTGTCTATGATATATGGAAATTGGGCTGTGAGAAAGACTAGATCCCAACAAAGGGATGGAACCTATACCAGCTGGTTCCTATGGATGGAAAAAAATAGGTCCTATGGAGCTATTTCCCTTGGTACATCCACTAAACAGATAGTAATTTGGTTGTCACTACTTGTATGCTGATAACTAATGTTTGTGGATCTATAATGGTTGGGAAATATGTGTTTTTCTACTTAATTGGGAAATACAAGTTTGGAATTTGACATTGGTTCAGGATTATTATCTGGATGCTTGAAAGATGTTTATTTACAGGTTTAAGGAAGCTACAACCACCAATGCGGTATGCAGAGGACTTAATTCTTCCTATGCTATCAAAATCAAGCTTCAACTATGCAAACCGTATGCAGAGAATTGGCTTCTGGGCATTAAAAACATTAATACTCTTCATGGGAAATGATCTCCTGAATATGCTAGTTGTGTTTCACCGGTATTACCAGTTAAAACTCAATGTAATCATCAAATCATATGAATTTCAAATATACACTGGAATCGTTGACTGTATTCATGTGTAACAAATGAATTTGGCATTAGCAATGCTATTTCCAATGTTGATTCATATTTGCAAAAATTATATATTATATTGTTGATTTGAGGTTTTAATTCAGCCTTACAAATGCAAAATGGAAGTAAACAAATATTGATTATAGTGTTGGATGGCCAATAAGGGCATCCAGGATATATACAATCCCATGCAACTAAAGTAATAAACAATTATCTCACCTTCCATCAGGCAAATAGCGGCGAATCGTAAAAGGAATCTTCTGCTCTCTTAGTTCTTTCATTGCAATCTTCAATCACCTAGAAAAAGGAAAGGTATTACAAATTTTTTTCAAATAACTACTGCATCAAAAAATTGTCAAAAAAACATAAATAAATGATAATTTTAAGTCCTACCAAATACTCTTAACTCAATGTGCAAACTGAATGTTTTGTCCATGAATAACAACTTCTTGGATCATCAATCACTTACTTACTACTGTCAATGGCTAAACACACCTAAGACAACCAACCCACATAGATGACTCGTGGACCTAGCACACCCAACCCATATAATTAATTCATGCACAATGGAATATTAAACCTCTAACCCCCTAACCCCATACCTAACCCTAACGTCTAACCCCTAACAAACTAACATGTTAACTCATAAGCTACTTACCCACTAGTAAACCTAAAACCTAAAACCCTTAACCACTAACATACTACCCCCTAGTAGTGAGATTCTCCAAGCAAGGTAGAATATGTAATTTTTGCAATCGACAAACGAATCCTATCATGTTAGATGTCCAAATTCCTTTATTTAGTCATTCTATCATCACTTTATTCAGCTACAGTCTTCCTATATTCTATGTGTCATTCTATTATCACTTTATTCAGCTATATTCTCTGTGTCAAACAATTAACACACAGATTTGATGGCAAACAGGATTATCCTACTTCAAGAAAACTAAGACAGAAACAAAGATTGTGGAGATGTTTGGAAAAGCTTTTTTAGCATCTCCGGCAATCGCCAGGTCATGTTTTTGTGGAGATCGGTTTGTAGAGAGATATGAAATGGCATCTCCAGTGAATTTCTTTGGGAACTTGAACAAATTTCCTATAGCAAATTACAATGAACAGTCGACAGTCAAAGGAATTCATGGCAGCAATTCTTGGGCCTATTCTAGGAAAATCTGGGGCAAAAAACCTAGCGCCTATCCCTGTAATGAAATTAACATATTTTGCATCATTTAGGGTTGTGTCTCTTCTGCAACTAATGGTTAGAGGATTGCTCTCATCTATGAATGATTTTCAACCACATTTGTTGGCATACTTCCTCACAATGAGAATTAAGCTCCAACTACTTTGTCAATTATTCCAAGTAAGAAGGCATCCATAGGCATTTCTCTGATATACATAGTCACCAATAGAAGGGAGTTGTGGAGAGAAGAATTCGCACCATTTTTGAGATGGTGCAGTTTATGTTGGGGGCTAGAATCTGGAGTGCAGGTCGATGCCTAATAAATATTAGGCAGAAGCAGTATGATATACTGCCATATACTTGATCAATAGGTGCCCTATAAAAGTAGTGTAGAGTGTCACTAGAGAATAGGATTGGTTTGAAAGAAAGCCTCAGGTTGGTCCCTAATTTTTTTTGGATTTGTTGCTTATATTTTAGTTTCAGAAAAAGAGACCCGGATTAAATGCAGAAGTTAGTGTATGTTGGATAGAGTTATCAACATAAGTATTGTATAATGTTTGATGTGGCCACTAACAAGGTAACAATCAATTACACTGTAAATGTGGATCAAAGTGCAATGATTTTCCATCTTGAATCATATCTAGAATCTAATCAGAAATTTATCATATCTAGAATCTAATCCACAGAAAATGATGTTGACTTTTTATTGGTGTCCAAAAGGTACCCAAAGTAGGTAAGGGATTAGCATTTTCAACCAATAATATTAGACAAAGAAAAACATAGGGGCGCAGAAGACCCCCTTAAAATAATATGAAATGATGCAAGTGGAGTGGTTATTGGCATAGTGCTAAAGTTAGAAAGGGATCCCAATAATGTATTTCAATGAGAAGATGAATACGTCACAACAAAATAGCTTGACATTTGACTCAAAATTCTATGCCATAATTCATCGACTGAACCATTGGAAGCATTGCTTGTTGAAGGATTTTGTTTTGTACACAAATGATTGGGAGCTAAAGTTAATTAATAGTGAGGCCAAGTTAAGCCAAAAGCATAACGGGTGTTGAAGCACAACTTTGGGTAAGAGAACAAAGTTGATGATGCATTGAGCATGAGAGCATTGATGTTGAAGAACACGACCACTGGATTTGCATAGATAAAGGATTTGTATGCATAGGACAAAGGTTTTGCACACATATGAAAAAAATGAAAAAATACAATATTGTTGAATATAAGTGCAAAATTTATGTACTTTCTACAAGATGGATATTTTTTCAAAGCAGTTATGCATTCTTGAAAACTCAATGCACAAGAATTCGAAAAGAGACGTCCATAGTGGAGTTTTAGTCGAATACACAAGAATTTGATAAAAGTGTTGCATAGTGGAGGCTTAGAAAAATATTTTGGGCAAGACAAGAGTGTAAGATTGTTAGGAAAGATATCATTGTCCAAGCTTGTGCAAATACAAAGAAAGTTTGTAAAAAGATGCAGAGTATATCATATGGAAAAGGGTACAAGTTAGAACACATGATTGACACTGAAGATGCCTTTGAAGGATTTATCCATGGATTTTCTACTAGGTATGTGCCCTACCTAAAACATAGAAAAGGTTTGAACTTTGATTCGTTTTTGTTGTAATTGATCGGGTTTCAAAATTTTCTTAGTTCTCTTAATTAAATTCCAATCCCATACCCTAATACATGATAGAATCCAATGAAAACACTACAACTCTGCAAATTTTGAAATCTTGAAAACTGTTTAAGTCTACTAAATTTGGAATGGGATATGAAATTTTACTCTCCATATGAAGTCTGATGAGGTTGGAACCACTCTCAAACATCCTGAAACATCTCGATTCCCAATAACTTATATTACATAATCAATCTACAAAAAGAGTACAAATAGTTTTGGCAATAAAGTACTGATTCCAAATACACCAATAGGACTTCAGAAACATGAATGGAAAATCGATAGATCCTATAATATGTATAAACTAAATATATACAATATCCATAATATAAAGAAAAATGAAAAATAAAGCAACATAATTACATACCGAAATCCAAATCTTGATCCTTTAGACTTGCTTCCATCATATGTGTGTCTGCAGTTGACACGGTACTAGATTGAGTAGCTCTAGTAGTATCCACTGACATTGCTAAAGCATGCTCTAAAAGTGTTGTCTCATCATCCTATCATAAGGATATACAATAAAAAATTAACTTATACACATCAAGTATGTGCTTCTATTGTAATCTATGAAACTAAAACCTTCCAATTGTGAAAGTTGTTGATATTTAAAAAGCCCAAAAATCGATAGATATATCTAGCAAGCATTAAGCATATTCAATTCAAAATTTTACCAATTGGGACATGAATCAGGCATGTTTACATGTAAGAATAACTCACCCTAAAATTTCAAAGACTATATGGTTGCTTATAGTATATTAAAAGAGAAAGATCCCCAAACAAAGTTATGTCAGCCAAACTTTAGGACATGAAATAGTTACTGAAACCCCTTTTTTTAGGACACAATTTACTAATCTTACATTCATTTATGGCTATATGGGTAAGTGGACAATTTACTCCTCTTGCATTTAACTATGTTTGATGGGTGGGTGAAAATTGTTTGCAAATCCCTAGAAAAGACATGGAATTATGTTCTCTTGGTTCACAAGGACTTTGTATCAATGAAACTTTACAGAAAAATTCTAGACCTTCTTGTCACTCTATCTTCTTTCTCAACTAAATCACTATCCATTTTTACAAATAATTGGCACCTACAAGAAGAAACAATGCCTCTATTGTTAGACAAATCATGCAAGAGATTAAACCAAGTGCATAAATAGACCCTATATCGAGGTGCATATTTAATGCATATGAATATTTTGTTGCATAATTTAAACTTCAAATGGAAAAAAATCGTATTCCATATACATCTAGAAGACCTCTGCTTTTCCAAAATTGCATTTAAGATTACAATAATATCTTTGGTATGGAGCCCCAATAAACAAAAGTCAAAACCTTCATATTAACTTATTTTACTACTTGTTACTTGGAAGAAGAAGAATGCGAAGAATAATGCCATGTGACAATTGCTATATTCCTAATATGTAAAACTATCATTTTAACAACATCAGATTAGGACGAGGATTCAAATATTTGTCTTCAAAATAGCCAACGAAGGTCATGTTTTATTTCAAAACTAAAAAATTATGATTAGATTGAGAAGATTGTTCTTGTTACCCCTCATGTTGTGTATGACACATTGTTCCAGGCTGAAGACCCTACCCAAGTAGGCTACATGTGGAGTATATTGGTTTCAAAGTTTTTATTGTTTCTATTTGGATGCATGTACATCATGGATTATCATCTATTTGGGCATCTTTATGACACAAGAAACAGGCATATAGGTTGATTGGATTGAACGCTTGCATGGATGAGGGGCATATCACTTGTGGTATATGTAGAGGAGCAATCATTTGGACAAATTCCTATGTGGTTTTGAATGATGTGTCTTCCAAACCCGTGAACCACGAGTGTTCATATTCTTGCAAACATGTTATGTGAAACATTGAATCAGCTTGAGCAGTAGAACCAATTTTTATTTGAAAGACAACTTCTATATTCTCTCCTATGCAATTCTAAGAGGAGAGCTTGATTAACCATTTCAATATGAAATATCCATTTCAGATGTATTCTATTTGTTACCTCTAAAATCTGAACTTCAAAGATATTCGAAGTCCAACCATCAAGTATAGACCCTAGGGAAACTTGAGGACATCACCCATTGTCACCTTGGTGATTATCGTCCTCACTTTAGGTCAACCCTCCTCTGGCACAAAAATGTCTTTATAGATTTGATGGAAAATGTCAGATCATCTATTTGACATCAGGTGCAGGAGAAATACTTTTTACATAAGCTTCACAAAATACATCAACCATATTTTTCAAAACACCCTCATCAAAATCCTTGAAAATACCACCTCATACATTACAAGCAACATTCCTTGCAACACACAATACTGGAATAGAGCAACTGGTCTATGCATGTGGAGTATAATATGATGAAAATGCCTGAACAACATGCACACAAGGTTGATATTTATCCTCCCAAACATTCAATTAGTCATCAATTACCATTTTCATCTTAGGATGGAAGAATCCATCATGAAAGACATTCAGCAAGGACTATTGGCTTCACACAAGATATACAATCAAGGAGCATTCAACAAGTACAGAGGGCAGATGTTCACCTCTCCCAAAGGGGTGTCTCCATGGCAAATGGCAGAGTTAAATGTCTCCACCACCATTTTAGCAAAAACCAAAAGTTACCTAATGTCTCTATAATATCTTTTACAAATATGGGATGCAACAATTTGAATATACTCAATGGTTGTGGTGTACAGAAACCATCAGTACATTATCAATTCCTAGAGCCTGCCAGACTACTCTAGCATTGTGTTGTTTACTACAACATTATAAATGGCTTCCAAGATAGTTTCCCAAAACCATCTTCAAATGCTTTCTAGGTAGCTCAATAAAATTTCCACTAGTAACCAAGCTTGCTTACTCTCAACAAACACCTGATAAGTCCTCTTCCTCAGGTTTATTTAAGTTGAAAGGTGGAAATAATTGTAGTTATGGAACCCACCAATTTGTTCAAGAGAAACAGATAAATTTCCTTGACCTAGTTTTCTACCTGTTAGAACTGAGTCACTTTCCCTTTCTTGGAGACAACAAAGTTCTTGTGATGGTCTCATAAGCAAATAATCAGACTGTGAAAATAACCAGATGGAAATAAACCCATTTGAATGAGAACACTTTTGTTTTCCTGTGAACATCCCAGATGTTTTGCTAGTTTAAATAGCCTACCCAGCCCTAATAGTATATTTCCCACCTGCTATGATGTGTACCCTGAACCAACACCTTAATTCTCAACTAGGAAACTAGGTGACTATTATAGAATATGAATATGCACCAATCTGTTATTCCAAGATTATAGTCCAGAACACCCACTTATAAGTTTCAGTTGACATCAATTAGGGATTAAAACACAACACAAAGAACTGTATAATGGACATGTGCCAATTTGCTGACAAACTTTGTAAATGCCTTCTTTATAGGTTTCTATTTTGCAGATTGCTACTAGGAAAAAGGTGTTCATATTTGACTTGATATAACTATCTGAGACAGAAAAAGATGAGTCGGACAATTTCCTCAAGCTTGTTTTCCATTCTCCTAACGTTTTGAAGTTGGGTATGATACATTTATTTTTGGGTAGTTTGTGGGTTTATTGGTTAGCATAGCTGATTTTTTATTCGAAGGCTCTAGTTGCTTTTCTAGATATGCCATCTAAATCTATGCTTACAGAGTCAATGTATTATGGTTGAATATCTTCAAGGTTTTGCTCTCGATAATGATCTGGGGCAACTTTTCCAGTCGTATGGAAATTTGGTGTCTTTCCACTTCTATGAAGCTACTTTAGACCTTCAAAATCTTTTTGGATCGTCTAAGGGGGGCCTCTCTAGCCTTGCAAAGGTGGGCCAATGTAAAGTTTTATGTTCTGAGCATCTTGTTTTGTGTTTTTCATTTAGTACATCCTTTAAACCAAATATAACAATATGTTATAATGAGAAACATATTAGTAGATGCTAAGAAGGTGATAGATGCCAATAAGGTGACATATCTATCATTCTAAGAAGGTGGTAGATGCTATCAGAAATTAGTAGAGGGTGCTCATTTATTTCTAGAGCTTATACTTAGCAATATAGGTGCTACTCTAGAAGACACGAATAAGTACAGATAGGTACCCCTACCTAGATTTCTATTATTTTGAGGCCATAGCCTTAGCAGGTTTCCCTCAACAAACCCGTTTCTAGTTTTCAAAGACCTCCAAATCAGTTTAGTTAATGGCCATCTCTAATAGTCACCTTCTTCCTTTCGGTTACTATTTAGACACTCTAGGTTACGTCCTACGATCTTAACATGTCACGTCCCCATTTTGACCCTTGTAATATTTTGGGCTATAATGTAAATATTGTATGCATATTATGTATGATTCCTAGCGTGGAGCTCAAGGCCAAGGCCCCGCTAGTGAACGCTCGACCTTGAAGAGGCAAGTATTGGATATTATGCTACCCATGTGCTAGTGAACCATGGGAATTGTAAATATGCATTTTAATATAAATGCCCACAACTAGCTATGCAATGCAACAAGAGATGGGGGCATGATATTTACAAGGAAATTGGGAGGGTAATATTCAAACCTTTGAGCCAATTGAGTCAAGCCAAGTGTCAATGAGAGGACCCATAAAATCTCAACTACCCATGCTGAATTTTGTACCCAATCATTTACTCTCCCAAGAGTTGGTTGAGGTAGTTAATGCCATGGGGAATGGAGAGGTATGGCTGTCCAAATTCAGGTATGGGAAAGCCACCCTTCATGGAAAATCGTGTTTGGATTCTTGGGCAAGAAAAGATCCATGAATTGCCCCCCAAGCCAATATTCCCCCATCAGTTTTGCTCTCTCACAAGTTTGGAGCTACCTGGACGTTTTCCTCCAAGGTTTTGTTGTGTTTTCCTTCATTCTCCTAGCTAGGAAGGGCATTTTTGTGTTGTATAATAGTGGGGAAGAAAGGGAAATCGATTTGGGGACCATAGAGGCTGTTTTGGCTCACCGATTGCTTGTATATCTGTGGGAGAAATCGTTTTCTTCCCTATGGTCGGGTTTCCCTCTCATAAATTCGTTTTTGGTGTGCCTATGTTTTAGGAAAAACCCATGTCCATCTAGCTTCTAAGTTCAATTGTTGAAAGTGTGTTTTCGAGCCCATATCTAAGTTTTGTGTGCAATAGAATTATGGGGTTGAGTTGGGTATCCATTGCTTTGGGCTGTGTTGAAGCTTGAGAGCCCCTTTTTCCTTGTAGATATCATGCTCAGATCAGGGGTGGTCTCTGAGTGCTGAAAGAATATAGGCTAGGCAGAGACCTATGGTTGGGCGGAACGTTGCGGTGACATAGCTAGTTGCTTGGGACTGCATTACATCAAGATGAGTATTTTATTGTGTTTACTTCTGCAATGTTTTAATTGATGGCTATTTTGATATGCTGGATGACTATGAAATGTGTGTGGATGATGTTATATTCCGCTGTGCATGTTAAATTGATTTGCATCTGCACACATATGAATTTTGTTGTAATGCCATACCTTTTATTCATGACGAATTTGGCTAAGTTGTTCTAAAAGCCCAAATTTTAGTGCCATGTTCCCTTCCTTGCATTGGATAGATGGGTGGGTAGGTGACATATGGTATCAGAGCGAAGGTTGCAGCATTGGGCCTTCATGGGCTACCTATCAGAGTTGTAGAGGTAAGTATGCTTCCTGTTTAGCACTGATAACTATGAAAAGTTTCAAAATTTTCAAAAATTTGAAAATTTTATAAGTGATTCTGAGTTTTTCGCCAAGGCTGTGTCGGCGAATCTCACTGAGTTGCGCCAACAAAATTTGTGGAAGTGCCAGGAAAATAATGAAAATTTCAATTTTTCTAAGTAATTTTGAAAAATTTCCTAAGTATTTTTGTTTGGGTTGTGCCAACGCATTTCGGCGAGTCTCGTGGAGTCAAGCCGATGCGAGAGGCATCGACGAGATTGCGGCAATGAGGCCGACGGAGTTTTACGAAATTGTACGATACGTTTCGGTGAAACTCGCTGAGTGGAACCGAAACGGTCGGCGAATCTAGCTGAGTTGTGCCGACGAAGTTGCGGAAATGCCCAGGGAAGGGGAGGAAAAATTTCAAAAAAATTCTAAGTGCTTTTTGGCATCAAAGAGGAAATTTCGGTAGAACTCGGCGAGTTGGTCCGAAATGGCAGCAAAACTCAGCGAGTTAGTCTGAAATGGAGGCATAACTTGGCAAGTTGCTCCACAATGGATCGGCAGGAAAAGGTGAGTTCTCCGATCGGCAGAACTCGGCGAGTTGCTCTATAACGGGTCACCAAGAAACTTTGAGTTCACCGACCAAAAGAACTTGGCGAGTTGGTCTAAAACGGGTCGGAAGAGATAGTTGAGTTCGTCGACTGGCAGAACTTGGTGAGTTGATCTGGAATGGGTCGGAAGAACTCAGTGAGTTGCTCTGAAACATGGAAGCCACAAGGGGGAAATCCCCCTTGCCCCCGTTGTCCCTCGGAGACAGTCTTTGAAAGTGTGAAATGCATTCTCTATGCTTGAAATGAGAAGCATGAATTGCATAGAAGGTTGCGGAGGCCTTATTAAGAGTAATTTGTGGTAATATGCATTGCGAAGGAGCAATGGGAGCAATAAGGCAATGTTGATAAGAGGGAAATCGCTCACCTTAAACTATTTTTGTTTATAGCATAAGAATTGCATGTTTGGAAAATAGAAAAAATGAATACACTTATATATATATATATATATATATATATATATTGAATTGCTAATTCGTGGGAAGATCATAACTAATGATTGCTTGTGTGCATTGTAGAGAGCCCGTGATCAGCTATGATATGGAAGAGGAAACTCCTTGATACAATGAGGAAATTGGAAAGGGAGAATTCCTTCACTCCTCTCTTACTATTGTATTTATATTTCTTGAGTTTTATATACTGAAAATTATGGCATAGGGATGCTGGAAATGCAAGAGAGTAATGCATAGGAATTAGTGGGCATGATTAAAGAGTCATTGCATAGTGCATGTGAATTGCTTATGCATGAGCATGATGTTGCATATGGGTAAAGGTAGTGAAAGTTACACATGCAATAGCCCATTAATAGTATTGCCTATGGTTGATCACCAGTAGTGTTGTTGATAATGGTTGTCAGAATCAGACCATAGAAGCATGATTGAAAATGCAAGAGGATAGATAGATGAAGTGAATATGTACTAGTTGGAATACTAACAGACATTGCATAGTGCATGTGAAAATGTTTGTACATGTATATGATACTGCATATTGGTAAAATAGTGAGGTGTTACATATGCAATGAGTCACTTAAGATCATTATCGTGGTTGCTAATAATTAGTTGTGTTCGCATTGGTTGTAGGACCAAAGAAAACCAAAGCATGGCTAAGGATGTGGATGATGTTGTTGCATGTGACCCACAGCCTTATGAAGAAAGGTTGGGGGGGGGGGAACAAATCCATGAGCATGAGGTGGGTGGAAGGATGGCGTGATCCTTTGTAGGAAACCAACTAATCAGGTAACATCAAAGATGTTGATGGGAGCCATGCAGGTAATGGTTTAATTATGATTTCCTAAGTACAAAAGGAGATCGGGTAAGAACCCCTTTGAACAATATTTTGTAATCGAAGAATGGTATGTAGGAAAGGTTGAATGCATTTATATGGATACCATACTACCATGGTATGGTGAGGTGTGGGGTAGTAAGGGCGAGGAACCCTCTATCATATGACTATTTTAAATGCTAGAATGCATTCATATGAGATTATATCATGCCATTTGTGTATGTTGGTTGTGAGCTCAACAACCAAAGCAATTAAGGACTTATGACCCTATCATGATAGTGCATGCTATGTATGGTAACCATGATTAGGCCATAATATGTTTGAATGCATAGTATTCATGAATTAAGTCAAGGTTGCATTAAGGGGATGTGCATTAAAAATATTTTATACAATCTCGTGGTTATGCATTGAGTGGATGCACAATGAAATATTATGTGAGTATTGTAATGTGCATGCATAGGTATGGGTGCACATGTTGAGATTCATTATGTGAATGCATGGTTGTGGTTTATGTTGTTAATTTTTGAGCATTAATTCAATATACTCTAGGATCTTTACTGAGAGAATAACATGTATAGCATATCAAGTATAACAATGCATATCAATTACACCAAGCAATCACATGAGACAATAGACACACAGAGTTTCATTGGGGAAAAACATAAAGGTGAAAAACCCCACAACTTCCTCAAAGATAGAAAGAGCAATGATACAACCAAAGTACAAGAGATAGTCTTCTACTAGCAGCTAATCCTCCTCCTCAACTAGTGCGCGACTTTCCGAGTGATGTACGAGTGAATAATGAGATGAACAAATAGAGATCTCCCGCTCTCTATTTATACTTGTTCTTGTTGGCTTGGTTTTGCAACCAAGCTTAGTGCAATGGGAACCTACTAACTAGTAGCAGCAGTTTCAATATTAAGCAAAAACAATAAACTAAATCTAAATCTAAACTAAACTAACATGTGCATATCATAATAAACTAAGAACAAGAAATTAGAGAAAATAAATTTGTATCGATAATGGGGGCAAGCAAGGGCTTGCAATAATAATACCTCCAAGTGATGAAGATAGTTGAGAAGCTCCAAGGGTGAGCAGCTCCAAACTCCAAAGGGTCCTTTCTCCAAGGTAGCTACAATGGCCAAAAGCTCAAGGGAGATTTTGGCAGCATGAGGATAGGAAGATGGATGGATGTGAAATGAGGAGCCCCTACCACCTTTTTATAGGTTTTGGTGGTGGGGAATACCATTGTGGTTTTGAGGAAACCAATGGTATTGACCAACATGGTTTAGGTACTTTTTCCCTCCTTTTTCCTTTTTTGAATATTTTTATTGTTTTTATTCCCTTTTTAATATTTTTGGGAATTCTGGACCCTTTTTGAGGGTTTTTTATGCTTTTTTAGGAAAAATACTCATTTTGAGTGGAAAAAGGGGTGTATTAAGGTCTTTTGGTGACCTTATGTTGGCTTTTAGAGGCTGAAAAGGTGAAAAATTGGACAAATGGGTCATGTGAATAAGGAAATGAGCTAGTGAGCACTTTTTGGGTGTTAACAGATTGCTCCCTAATGTGTGAAGGCAGGAGCTCATCGTATGGCTGATAGACATCATAGTTCTTTTGTCTTTTTTCTGGGGTTTGGGGAGAAGAGACCAATTGGAGACTGGATCCACGGCCCTTGGAAGCTACAAAAAACAAAAAATATTACATGGCATCAATATGAATGAGGAATAATCTCTGATAATGGACGAGGCGGGCATACCCATGCTCGTATCAAGACATATACATAACAATTAGTCCCAAGAAGGGGGATCTAATACATAAAGAATTTACTGGTACATCATAATGGTCCAGAGGGGACATTATTTTGGGATGTACTCATGATCATGACATGACTGATCTCAATAACTGATACACTGGAATAACTGATGAACTACTGAAACTGAAGGTGTCCAACATCTGCAGGGACGTAATGACTGTGAGCCATCTCTGGAAAGTATATGTAACTGTATACTCGAGGGAGTATAAAAGCTGGGGTACATATGAATACTGTCGCCATGCCCAACCCGGATATCTATAAAAAAATTTAACTGGTTGTATCCATAGGTAGACTCTCAAATGTGGAAGAGTCGGGAGGTATCCGGGGTCTTCGACCAATAACTGAACGGACCAATACCCTATGCGAGTCTCAATGATGCGATTAAGGTGTTGATGTCGAGCATGTGAGAAACAACCATTTGGAGAGGCACTGAGGACTCTTCTAGAAAATTATTCGTAGGCACTCATCGTAAATGGTGATGAGTCCAAGACACAGGGACCTCTAGGTCTATCCTCTGGAATAAATTTGGTTGTTGTCGATAGAGGGATACTAGCAACTAACAAGGCAATGATGTTTCCTTGATAGGAGCGCGAGGTGTAGAACTGAACTGTGGTAGTACTAATGGTAGGACTGACATACTTGTGGGGATGGGAAGTAACTGAGGTCATATATGGGAAGACTCAAACTTCCTTTGTTCAGAGCATGATGACATGGTTGACCTGGCAGTGTAAGGAACTGACTTGTAGGTGTGGGTATCACTGCTTTTAAGGACTAAAGGGTACGTTTGACTCTGGGGGGGGGGTCAAGCTGATGGGTGCTGTCGAGGGATTCTCAGGGTGACATACTGCAGAATACTCTAAACAAAGGCAACCATAATGGGGAAGCTGCCCTATGAGTAGACGTGATCTGTTGTGGCGCCGAGAAGCACCATTGGGTCCTTCTTCGTAGTTTTAATGAGCTCCAAGAAGGGATAAAAGTGTGCTCTGAAATGGTGCTGTCCTGTGGATTTTGTGAGCCCAGGACTGTTCATGCTCATTGGTGCTTTCATTTTTAAGGAGTCTGAAAACGATAAGAAGACTCTGCAGTGGTTGTGATTACTGTCCTGTTGGTTTTACAAGCCCAGGATGGTGATTGCTCGTGGTCGCTTTCATGTTTAGAGAGTTTGAAAGCGGTAAGTGGACTCCATTGGTGTTCTTTTTCGTGAGTTAGTCTCCAAGGCCCGAAAAAGCATAAAATGATGCAAATGGAGAACTCTTCTAGCCGATGTGACTAGAGTATTCATTTTTCGTAATTAGTCTACAAGGTCCGGAAAAGGGGTAAACTTATACCAGGTAGACGCCCTTTCAGATACGTTTAGCAAGCATGAAAGGAAGCAAGGTTGCTCGATGATCTTTTCATTGTTTTAGGAGTCAGAAAAGAGCTTAACAGAAACTCCCTAAGTGCCTTTTTCGCAAAAGGGATTGCTCGGGCCGAAAAAGGGGTAAAACTATACCGAACAAAAAGGTATTGATGAGAGCGAGAAAATTTCTCAAGCATCATCATGAGTGCGGAAAAATGAATCCGGTGACATAAAGATTGTCAAAAAGGGGCTGCAGCCAATGTGGCACGCAAACCGAGGCAATGAGAGGGCATTTGGAAAAAGTGGCCAAAAATTATGGGCGTGAGAGCGAGAAATCATCTCAAGCATCGTCACAACGTGGAAAACTGAATCCGGTGATATAAAAATTGTAAAAAACGTAGAACGACGGATGTGGCACGCAAACCGAGGTGACGAGGGGGCATGGAAAAACGCCCAAAAAATCTGGGTGTGAGAGCAAGAAATGATCTCAAGCATCATCACGAGCGCGAAAAACTGAATCCAACGATATCAGGATTGTCAAAAACGGACGGCGGTCGATGTGGCATGCAAACCGAGGCGACAAGGGGGCATGGAAAAATGCCCTAAAAATCTAGGCGTGAGAGTGAGAAATGATCTCAAGCATCATCACAAGCGTGGAAAACTGAATCCGGTGATATAAGGTTCATCAAAAATGGACGTCGGTCGATGTGGCACGCAAATCGAGGCGACGAGGGCACCCAAAAAATGGTCAAAAAATGGACCTGATGAAAACAGGAAAAGGAAAGATCTATCATGAAGTTCTCGCTGTGCTGATTCCAATGGTACCAACGGTTTGAGAAACGGACGTCGTATGAGACCAGAATGGTTGTTTGAAAAATGGTGGAATTTCTATAAATAGGGCGTGGGGCCCATTTGACGTGTCATTGTTACGTGCGAGTTTGGCAGAGCAGTCAGAGCTCTTTCTCAATTTTCGGGAGATTTGACCGTTGGTTTTCGATTCTGCGAGTTTTAGGTAACCCTATTTTCCTTAGCTTTTTCAATTATGTCTTTTTTGTTTAGCGGTGGGCCGCCAAAGGCCGCAAAATTGCATGTTGGCCTTCCAACGTGGGATATCGCGGGTTTCGGGTCCTTCACCGCGATGGACATCGCGGGTTTGAGGCTGACAGTCGCGATGTTCATCGCGACTGTCAGGTTGAAAGCCGCGATGTTTATCGCGAGTTCGGGGGAGACAGTCGCGATGTTCACTACGACTGTCTGGCCAATACACGCGATGATCATCGCGGGTTTTTGTATGGAATCCGCGATGATCATCGCGGCTTTTGATGGAAAAGCCGCGATGGTGTATTTTGAAAATTTTTCCTGGGTGCTAAAAATTTCTTTGTTTTTTGGCAGGATGTTGAGGAGACCATTGACTTCATGGTGAGAGCAGGAGATAGATGATGATCTGAGGCAGAGGATTTAGACTGATCCGGGGGTCCGGCAGACTCTGTCGGTGAGTGGACTCCTGAAGTTCGCTCAGATCCCACCGATGCGTTCAGTGAGACGGCTCCTGAACAAGTTGGTGAGTTGGTGGGTGCCTGCAGAGGGTGCTTTTATTATTGGGGGACAGAGGTTGGAGATCACCCTCACAGACATATATTTTCTCACTGGGTTGCCTCGTTTAGGGGAGGTGGGAGATCTTCTACCGAGGATCCCGCCAGGTGTTGATATGGAGGATTTGCTGCAGACCTTTTGTGTTGATGGGGCCATTTTGCAGAACAACGCTTTGAGTCTGCGATCACTACGGGAGTGGGATATGCGGGCTGTTGGGGCTTGTGTTCTGCGGGTATTGGGTGCTGCGGCACCACATCGTTTGTCATGGGGACAAACGATGATGGTGGACTCTGTGCTTCGGGGGACCTATTATGCATGGGGTCAGATGTTTTTGGCTGGTGTCTGAAGAGATATGGACAAGGTCAGTCGAGAGGGAGGAGAGTTCTGTTATGCCTCCTTTCTATGTTATTTTTTCTTCGAGCGGGTGCCGACCTTGCGACCACGGGTGCCCATTCGTGATGGTCTGGTGAGCGAGTCGCGCATGGTGCAGTGGGGGCATATGATGCCTCGTGGCGGTGGTGGTGTCCGTGGGTTTTTTACGGAGGAGGTATATGAGCAGTGGGAATAGATGCCCCTGGTGATTGAGGATTACCCATATGCTGGCATGGACTATCGAGGCGACCCAGAGATGCCTCGAGCCCAGGGACAGGCTTGGGGTTTAGACGGTATGTTTTGTGGTTTGTTTTATACTATATCATGTGATTTGTTTATGATTATAGTTAGATATGTATAAGGTTTACTTGCATTGTGCAGATGTTGGTCCTGTACCACCGGCTGACTACGTGGCTCGTCGAGGGTGGGCGATGGTGGTTGCTCAACCTCTTGTAGCAGTACCGCCTCCACGTGGTGGAGGGTTTGCGGCTTGTGGGCAAGGGGTTGGCCCTCGAGATGATGCCATAGAGAGTGTTTGACAGACATTTGACATGATTCTAGCTGGACTCCCCGAGGATGGTTGGAGAGACTTGGACCGGGACATCGTGGAGCGTTGCTTCGGTGCGCCGCGTGAGTGTCGGTTGATCTTGTTGAGGACAGCGGTTTTTGTGGCAGAGCACAGGGATGGTGTTCGGGATGACCCGGCAGGGCCGGCTGAGAGGAGGATCTGTCTACAGGATGATCCAGCGGGGCCAACAGAGCGGAGAGTTCAGGCTCGCCATGATCCGGCGGGGCCAGCGGAGGAGGTGCCAGAGGAGCTGAAGGACCGTGATGAGTAGATGATATGTATTTGCCCCCAAATGCTGATGAGCATATGGGGAAGCTCTTTTTGTACGGTTGATGCATTTTTGTATATTGGGTGCTGAGGGCACTTATGACATGTTTTGACTATACGATGATGTATATATATATATATATGATGTTGGTATATAGTCGTGTATGCACATGGATGCACTTGTTGTCTTTATGTTCGCCCGTGGAGACATGTTTTTATTCTGTATGCCTGTGGAGGCACATGTTATGCACGTGGATGCAACATTTTGATTTTTTGTATATGCCCGTGGAGGCACATGTTATGCACGTGGATGCACATTTTGTTTTGGTATAATGCGATTAGTGTGCCAGTCTAGAATGTTGTTGGCCATATGGTCCGCTACACTATTGAGGTTCCTTGGGACATGTGTAAATGAAATGGATTCAAACTATCTAACCATTTGTTTAGTGCGTAGGAATTTTCTGAAAAGACAGGGATTGCGTACGTGGTAATCATTATTGAGTTGGGAAACAAGGAGTTGTGAGTCCAGGAAAACGTTAAGGTGAAGTATGCTCAGTTGGAGAGCTACGGCCAAGAGACCGGTCACGGCGTCGTATTCAGCTTGGTTGTTGGTGGCAGCACCTAAACACACTCCGTCGATGTGGATCAACTCATGTGAAGGGGAATATATTACCCAAGTTGCGGAGGCCAGATTGGGGGACCAACGGCTTGCACCATCAGCGAAACTGACGTAGCAGAGTGGAACATGTGTGTGAACGGGATCAATGGATGGGGCTGAGCGGATAGAGGGGTATCCAGTGGAGATCGTATAAATGGCGGGGTCAAGGCCAGGCATTTCTATATCTGACCAAGTAAAGACATCGTGAATTCTTGGAACAGTTTTTTGTATTCTCCAATCTCATGCTCACTGTGGGAGGCTCCTAATGTAATGGTATGAAGGGCACCAGGTGGGTCGGAGATGTCGATGTGGATGATGGGAGAAATATTGGCCATGTTATTTTCCTCAGAAGCATCAGGAGTAGGAATAGGATCCTTGAACTAGTCGACTTTAGTAGGAAGGAAATCTTTGGACTCAACCGCAAATTGGGTAGCGGTGGTGGATGAGGTCTCTTCTGGGAGGAAGTATGAACGATGGTGTATGTCTTCCGAGGGATTATCAAGGGCAGTAGGAGCCTCTAGAATCTCTTTATCATTGCGGGAGCTTTGAGTGGTCAAATCAAGTGATGAGGTAGTGGTAGTCAAAGAGATCATATAAATGGTGTTAATCTCTCTGGATGAGGATGATACGGGAGGGTAGATTTCCTCAATGAGGGGAGGAGATATTTCTAAGTCGGCGTTATTCAACTCATACAATGCTACTATGTAATCTAGGATATCAGGACAGTGATGTGAGTAATGGCCGTAAACACCGCATATGGCACAAGGGTGGTTAGTGCGCAGTGATTTATCACGAGGCTTGGGATTTGGGTCAAGTTTGACAACCAGGATGTTGGGGTCGTCGTCAAGCATTTGCATGTGTTCCTGTAATGTAGGTAACTGTGGACACTGATGGGTTGGATGGCCTAACTCATCACACAACGATCATTTAGGAGGAGCACATAACACGGGGGGAGGTTTAATTGCTTTGGGAGGAGGTACGGCAGTGTATGGTTGTGGGCCTCTGCCTCCAGTGGGCCTAATGAGAGGAGGGGGATTCGTAGATGACGAAGGGGTAGTAATACCGGGAGGTGGTTGAGTAGAAGTGATGATGGGTTGCACCGGTTGCAGGATGACATTTGGTGTCCGGGGGGGGGGGGGGGAACGGGAGGTGAAATATACCACACGGGTAATCCCAATGTAAACCCGGGGAGACTGAGGGTAGCCATAACCGGAGCGCTTACTACGCCCGAGGGAGGGAATAGAAAGGGGATTGTGTGGATGGGTGTAACATCAATGTGACTAGGGACCAATGGTGGTTTAGGTAACAAGGATGATTGATTGTTGGGTGTTTGTGTATTGTGGGAAATAGTACAGAGGTCAGCGACGTGGGTCTCCAGTGACGGTGGTGGAATGGACTGGAATGTAGAAGTCATCGGCACGTCAGAGTAAAGTCCAGGTCCCACTGAGGAAACGAATGAGGTAGTTGCACCACAAACACGTTGTTCAACCATGGGGAGAACATTTTCAGGTGCAGCGGGGGCCTTGGGATCGTAATAGGTGAGTTGGTCGACCTTGACCACGCATCCCTCATGGGGGAATTGCATGGTACGAAAAACGGATGAGGCAACAACCCGCATGGCATACATGTAGCTGCGGCCAAGTAAGAGGTTATAATCGAGCTGGGCATTGATGACCTCAATGTCAATGAGTACGGTTTTACCAACCAGCTGGACGGGGACATTAGGTAAGAGACTCTGGGGTTGAGCCGACCGGCCGTCGTAGGCTCACAATGCAGTGGTGGACTGCTGGAGAGTAGGAGATCCCAACTTTTGCCAAACGTATGTGGACATAACGCATGTAGAGGCACCTTCATCGATAATGCACCGATGGATGACAAGATTCCGAACAGAAACGGAAACTTGGAATGCTAAAGTGGACGGAAAGTGTGGTTCGGACTGGTCTGAATCGAATGCGATCAGTTGTGAATCATTGGGGTCAATAGCGCCAATGGCAGAGAGCAAAGTCTTGCGCTGCGAAGGATAGTTTTTTAAGACTTCTAAAGCAGACATGGCTACAGGAGATTGGGCTAAGTCATCTACAATGTTGTAATTTGACGTAGCGCTAGCATTGGGGTTATTATTGATGCGACGAAGTGGGAAGTGAGGTTCTTTGGGAGCGCCATCAAGTGGAGCCGGAGGTATACATAACGTTTGATCTGTGGGATTAACGTTAGTGTTTTTGTAGGTAGGAGGGGTTTCAGAGGTGGAGCCATATTGGTTCCGACGGGTTTGGAGGTTGGCATCGGTAGTTGACATCACCAACAAGTGGTGAGTACCTGAATCGAACATGGGTTGATCAGGAGCGGAAAAAGTGATCTGTTTTGGTGGTGCATTGTTCTGAGGGGGAGCTAACGCTGAGTGTTCACTACGCCTTGGGTTGGAAAGGGGTTTTGCAGCACCAAAGGTTGATGTTGAGGTGGTGGAGGGTTGGGTGGTGGCTGAGGAGCCACTTGCCCTTGACGATGGGCATCGTCAGTCCAGAGTTGCCTACCTCGCTCCAAATGTGGGCAAGCATGTGTGTAATGACCATAAACCCCGCAAATAGAACAAGGATGATTTGTTCTAAGGTTATTTTTTTTGGGCTGCCTGGGATTACGATCCGGATTCCGGTTGGGAGGAGTAGCATTGTTATTTTGCAGAGGATTGGGAGGTGGAGGACCTTGCTGATGTTGTTGGTTGTTTCCGCGGTTACGTCCTCTTCCACGGTTCTGTTGCCCACCCTGGTCGCGCTGGTTGTTTTGGTGCTGGGGCTGGTTGTGCTGTGTGTACACTTGCCCTTGAGCAGTGGGAGGATTTTGGTTCACCGCAGGTGCGGGAGTAGGTTGCGGTGCATAATAAGCTGGCGGGGCTGGAGGTGGTCCAGTTACCTGCTGGGGTTGTTGGTAACCCTGAGCTATTGGAGGTGTTGGGCTAGCTGTCGCAGCTTGCTGTGGATAATACATTGGTTGAGGTGTGGTTGGGGGGGCGTATGCGGGTGGTGCATGACCAAATCACTGAGGTGGACATGAAGGTCCGTGGGTACGGTGGTGATGTGCCATGGGAGCATATGAATTGGTTGCTCCAGATTGAGATGTAGCCCGCGAAAGGTCGGGGCCGTGGCTAGAATGTGCAATGGAAAAGGGTTGGGGATGCGAGGCCATCCGACCAATGATGCCATCTGCGGCATGGGATGCCCTCGGCGCATCGTGTTGGGATGACTCGCCCCGAGGGGCGTCTGGTATAATGGTATACAGATAACCCGATTGGCCGTAAATAAGGTCAAACTGTTGGGCTTTGAGGATGGCCTCTTCTTCAGACTGGGGTCGTTCGGATGCCACATCCTTGGCAATGAGAGGGAGGAGGGATTTTAGAAACCAATATAAGAAGATACGGTCATCTAACTTGATTTTGCAGAGGCTTCGGCGTCGACGCCACTCATGAATGTGGTCAGTGATGTGGGTGGCCGTGTTCTAGCTGCAAGACAGTAGGATCTCAACTCCCGCATCATAGCGGACAGGTAACTTAAAGAACTGCAGGAAGGTCGAGGCAAGGGAGGTAAAGGTGGCATGGGTCCCATGGGGCTGCTCGATATACCACTTAGCTGCAGAGCCAGTGAAGGTGCGTTGTAACAGACGGAGGCAGACATAGTCGTCCACTATAGAGTTGGAAGAACACCATAGATGGAAGGACATAATATGGTTTTGGGGGTCCTCACCTGCCTTGCCCTCAAACTTAGGGATGTCGGAGGGGAGTTTGGTGGGCATCTGAGGCCACGCAGGGTCGTGTCTGATAGGATCATTGGTTAACCTGGCTAAATTTGGTAAGTTCAGACTCGCCATGTAAGGTAAGGTAGTAGATGGATGTGGCGTAGTGACTGGGACATGACTAGTCATGGTGGTATGATGTAGTGGTCCAGTAGCCCCTAAGGGTATGCTAGGTATTGAAGGTATGTGTCCTCCAACAGCTGTGGTCTGGTATGGACCAGCGTTTCCGAGTGCAACATGGGTTACACCGGGGTTAGGAACAGTAGTGGTGATTCCTGGAATCTGGGTTGTGGTAATCAGAGGGGGTATGACCCCTATGTTGGGCATACCCATAACAGGTGGTGGCCCTGTGTTGGGAATTCCTATAACAGGAGGTGGCCCTGTGTTGGGCATTCCTAAGGGTGGAGTGTTCCCCATATTAGGCATACCTAGGGGGGTGGTTGTTGCCATGGATGGCACCGCAGTAGAAGGGTTTGTGGATGTATCTCCTATGGTGCTGGTAAAAAGTGGGTCGAATTGTGTTCCAGCCATGAGGTTGGTTGGGAATAACTCGGTAGGGTTTTCGGATTCTGCCTCAGAATCAGATGTGAAGTTAGGCGTGTCAGAATCGGATGACTGTATGGTTGACCGACAATGTGTCGAGTTAAGGATAAGGCTCTACGTCGGTGACGTGGAGAGCCAAGTAGATGAAACTCTGGGAGTTCGCCCTGAAGACGACGAGAGCATCTAAAATTCTCAATGGTGAGAGATAAGTTTATGTGTAAAAATTTGTTTTGTGTAAGGTGGTAATGTATAAAAAACTCAAAAACCTAATGCGACCAAGGGTGCAAGAAGGGGAGTGAAAAATGAAGGCTCTCAGGCCAAAAAATCAACCTCAAAAAGCACTTATTATAGCAGCTGTGCTATAATAAGTGGAGGGATGCAACAAAAATGGTCAGAATACCAACAGTCAAACAGCTTCTAGAAAAAAGAGATGTAACTTGACCAAAGGTGGATTGTATCATGCAAACACCTAACTAAAAGTATTGTGAATCAACAAACGATATTCTCTGCAAGGTGATGAAATCCAAGTCAGACAATATTGAGTGTTGAATCAACGGCTAGATATCCCCCTACCGGGAGGGACACCGGGTAATCAATCCTAAAGAATAGCAACTAGGATACTCCGGTCATGACATGTCCAGAAAAGGTAAATATGACGTTTGGTCCTTTTACCGCAATACCCCTGTACAGGGATATCCCGAGCACTGCGAATGGTAGCCCTTCGGTTACTGAATGGATTTCGGTATTCCACTCAGGCTTCCGGAACCATCCTCATGACTTCAACCCTCCTAGGGGAGAGGCCTTCCGATAAACTGGTTATGACCGTGCCAAAAAATACTAGGAGATTTTGGTTCCCTAATGGACAACAACTATGTCTCAGATGTAATAAGTGAGGGGTGTTATTGGAACACCTATCCCCTCAATACTACCTAGCTACAAAGTTCTTTTAAGTGCTCCCCAAGTGGGGTTAAAAGTTGGTTTGAAGTTAGGGTAAATTTTAAGGCTCAGTTTAAATTATGTGTTTGAGTGGGTGCACATGTGGTATTTAAACTGAAATTGAAAAAGTAAATGCTTTGCAGAAAATATTCAAAAAACAAAGGATCTTTTGAAATAGGAAAGCAAATAATATAACTTTTTCCAAGAAATAAATGGATTTCTTTTTCAAAAATTGCTATGGGCAAAATATCAAGGAAGTAAACAGCAAAATTTTAATCTAGATAAAATGCAAAATAAATCCTTCTTTCAATTTCTGAAAAGTTTTAAAAAGACTTTTTCAAAGGTGCATTCTAAATAGTAAAATGTTTATATGGCTGTAAAATTTACAGGAATTTTAATACTAGAAAATGTGCTATGTGGACAGAAAATACAGTAAAAAATTAATTTTTTAAACGGATTGGCCGAATGGAAAAAATTGGCATCGCGGGTTTTGACAGAATAGCCGTGATGGACCGCGCGGGTTTCTGTCGCACAGTCATGATGGGCAGCGCGGGTTTCAGCCACGAAGCCGTGATGTGCAGTGCGAGATTTCGTCACACAGTCGCGATGTGCAGCGCGGAAAAGGTCCGCGAAGCCACGAGGTGCAGCGTGCTAATTGGCCGCGAAGCCGCGGTGAATCGCGCGGAAAAGAGCCGCGCAGTCACGATGAGCCGTGCGACTGTTGGGCAAAAAGCCGTGAGGTGAAAGCCGTATGCGGATGCCGAAAAACGAACCCGAAAATTGAAAATTTCAGGCTGTAAATGGCAATGAAATGGGCCAAGATCTAGAACAGCAATGGATCTGCTGTCTAGGGTGGCAGATCTATGAATTAAACTAACTAATACAATAAAAAACTAAGATCTAAAGCAAAAGTGAGATCTAAAAATTCGAAAGCAGCGGAGTCGCCAAAAACTGTTGGCTTGTTTTGCAACCAAGCTTAGTGCTATGGGCACCTGCTAACTAGTAGCAGCAGTTTCAATATTAAGCAAAAACAATAAACTAAATCTAAATCTAAACTAAACTAACATGTGCATATCATAATAAACTAAGAACAAGAAAATAGAGAAAATAAATTTGTATTGATAATGGGGGCAAGCAAGGGCTTGCAATAATAATACCTCCAAGTGATGAAGATAGTTGAGAAGCTCCAAGGGTGAGCAGCTCCAAACTCCAAAGGGTCCTTTCTCCAAGGTAGCTACAATGGCCAAAAGCTCAAGGGAGATTTTGGCAGCATGAGGATAGGAAGATGGATGGATGTGAAATGAGGAGCCCCTACCACCTTTTTATAGGTTTTGGTGGTGGGGAATACCATTGTGGTTTTGAGGAAACCAATGGTATTGACCAACATGGTTTAGGTACTTTTTCCCTCCTTTTTCCTTTTTTGAATATTTTTATTATTTTTATTCCCTTTTTAATATTTTTGGGAATTCTGGACCCTTTTTGAGGGTTTTTTATGCTTTTTTAGGAAAAATACTCATTTTGAGTGGGAAAAGGGGTGTATTAAGGTCTTTTGGTGACCTTATGTTGGATTTTAGAGGCTGAAATGGTGAAAAAGTGGACAAATGGGTCATGTGAATAAGGAAATGAGCTAGTGAGCACTTTTTGGGTGTTAACAGTCCTGACTTGGCTATTACACTAGCAGGGACGACTTCTCTAGAAGAGTCTAATAACCCATGGTTACATTAATCCAGGCCGACCCCACACTTGGTGGTCTAATAACCCATCACAGCAAGTTACGACACTTGCAACACTTGTCAATACAAATGACGACATCTTCGTATAGTGGAATAATAACATCTCTATAGGAGTACAATATACATAGGTGAAATACATTCCGAAGTTACATACACATCAACACTCCCTCTTAACTAGGAAGGAATTTCTCGACACAGATCTTCTAGCACAAGTCTTCTTCTTTGGATCATCATCATCGTCATGGCTGCTACTATCTTAATCAATCTCCAATCTACTCATCATAGAAAGCACTACAGAGCCAGTCCTTTTTCATACTGGATGTAGGCCCACCACCTGTAGGTCTTCATCATCACTGGCCATACTGTGGAATCATCGGGACTTATTACATGCGTCACAATGCCTCAAAAGAGTATCCCAGGACCATTTATATGTCGAAGCATGACCGACAAGATCTCCCAAGTCCACTTACATGTGACTATCACAAAACCTTAAAAGAGTGTCTTGACTAGTAAGAACTCTAAAGAGCATCCGAGGCCTTTTACATGACTAGCATAACCTGTCTGGATCGCCAGGACATATTACATGTGACCCCCACCACAAAACCTTAAAAGAGTGTCAATCAAGAACTCTAAAGAGCACCTGAGGCCTTTTACTTGACTAGCACAACCTGTCCATATCTCCAGGATTTATTACATGTGGTCATGGCAATGCCTCGAAAGAGCATCCCAGGCTGTTACGAGCACACATCTCTACCTGTCGGATCTCCCAGGTCTACTTATATGCCATAGGACAATTCCTCGAAAGAGAATCCCAGGCTGTTATGAGCACACAGCTCTACCTGTCGGATCTCCCAAGTCTACTTATATTTCCTCCAGAGTAATGCCTCAAAAGAGAATCCTAGGACTTATTATGGGCACGCAGCCCAACCTCTCAGATCTCCATGGTCTACTTATATGCCCATCTGCACAACCTGTCCATGGCCACAGAGTATCATCCTGATACTCACCATACATCATCCTGATGTGCATCAACACATGATCATCCTGATCATCATCATAGCATCATCCTGATACATATCATCTGGAGCAACATCTTGAAGCTCGTCATCCATGTTCATCCTGATCATACTGTGCATCCAACTAATGCATACCAAGTATCTACCTGATACATATAATCATACATGATCTACCTGATCATACAATGTATCCACCTGATACATACACAAATAAATGGTCCATCTGATCATAACAAGCATCCAACATGATGCATATACATATACATGATCCAACTGATCATAACAAGCATCCAACATGATGCATATACATATACATGATCCAACTGATCATAACAAGCATCCAACAGGAGATCAAATAACTCAGACAGTAGCTTCCTCATCCATACTACCTCACAACTAGCCAAACAAGCTGCAACATACTCTGCTTCGGCTGTACTCAGTGCTACGTAGGACTGCAACTTGCTAAACCAAGAGATCAAACCTAATCCCATACTAAAGCAACACCCAGAAGTGCTCTTCTTATCTGCAGCACTGCCTGCCCAGTCTGAATCAACATAACCCTGTAGGTTAAACTTTTGATTCGCATCATACTTGAGCCCATAATCAACTGTACCCTTCAGGTACCTCAGAATATGATTTACAACAATCAGGTGAACACTCCTCGGATCTGTCAGGAACTGGCTCAATGTATTCACCGCAAAGCAAATATCTGGTCTTGTGTTCATCAAGTACATCAAGGACCCAATCATGTAACGATACATAGTGGCATCAACCTGCTTAGATGAAGCATCACACAGAAGCTTTAGGTTCAATGCCATAGGTGTGGCCATGGCCTTGCAGTCCATCATCCTGAACCTCTTTAGGATCTCTACTTCATACTTCCCTTGTCCAAGGAAGATCCCATCTGCACTTTGCCACACCTCCATGCCTAGAAAATAGTGCATCATCCCCAAGTCCTTCATCTCGAACTCGGCAGCAAGCTTCCTCTTGGTGTCGGCAATCAACCCATCCTCACCTGTAACAAACAGGTCATCCACATACAGAAGTAGTATAATTGGATTGCCTTCCTCAACCTTGTAGTAAAGGTTGGAATCTGCTTTACTTTTGGTAAATCCCAAACTAGATAGAAAGTTGTCCATCCTACCATACCAAGTCCTAGGAGCTTGCTTCAAGCCATACAAGGCTTTCTTCAACCTGCACACATATGACTCCCTGTCATGTGTCTCAAAACCAAGTGGCTGCTCCACATACACATCCTCCTCGACTACACTATTCAAGAAAGCTATCTTGACATCCATCTGGTGTATGTTCCATTTCATCACTGCAGCCAAGGAATGTATTGATCTGATGGAAGTGTACCTGGCTACAGGAGCAAAAGTTTCTTCATAGTCTATCGCCTCTTTCTGGGAGAAGCCACGAGCTACAAATCTCGTTTTGTATTTCTCTGTGCTGCCATTAGAAGCATGCTTGATCTTGTAGATCCACTTGGAAGTCATGACTGACTTCCCTTCAGGTCTTGGGACAACATCCCAAACATCATTCTTCATGATCGATTGATATTCCTCGACCATGGCATCCTTCCATTCTTTCTTTTCCGCTGCTTCTTCATAACTGGAAGGTTCTTTGTTTATAATATCACAGAGTAGGGAAACATAACTAGTATGTGATCTAGTCCTCTTCCTTTCTTTGTGTTCTTCTTTTGGAATGCCATACCTTTCTGCATCTTGAATGAGATCTCTAGCCCATGTAGGTTTCCTTTTGTGAGAGTTCTTCTCACAGGGTGGATCTACAGGTATTTGTGGATCTTCAACTTCACGATCTACTTCTGGAATTGCTTCATTCATGGTGGTGTCTTGAAATCTGGTTTCCTTTGGTTCTTCATGATCTTCAACAGGTGTCTTTCTTGACTTGATGAAAGCTGAGTCTTCATCAAATGTTACATCCCTGCTGACATCAATCTTCTTGAACCCTGGAAAGTATATTCTGTAAGCCTTCGAGCTTTCACTGTACCCCACAAAGATACCCTTCTTTCCTGAAGGATCTAGCTTTGTCCTCTTTTCTTTTGGAACATGTGTATATACTGGACAACCAAATATTCTGAGATGGATGACTTCAGGTCTCTTACCAGAGAAGACCTCTTCCGGTGTCTTGTTGTCCAATATCTTGTGAGGTGTTCTGTTATGCACATATACAACTGTCCTAGCTGCTTTTTCCCATAGATGCATAGGCAGATCCTGGTCATGCAGCATTGCCCGTGCTGCTTCCATGATTGTTCTATTCTTTCTTTCTGCAATTCCATTTTGTTGTGGATTGGAGGGAGCAGTCAACTCCCTCTTAATCCCTGAATCATTGCATAGTTTCTTGAATTCACCTAAAGTGAATTCTCCGCCATTGTCGGATCTGAATTTCTTGATCTTCTTGTCAGTTTGATTCTCCATCAAGGCTTTGAATTCCTTGAACTTATAAAATACTTCATCTTTTTTCTTTAAGAAGTAGACCCAAGTCTTCCTAGAGAAATCATCAATGAAAGAGACACACTATACATACCCACTCAGAGAACTGGATGACATCGAACCGCATACATCAGAGTGGATAATTTCCAAGATTCCTTTTGCTTTGCTTTCACTACTTGGAAATGCTTTCTTAATGTTCTTTCCTTTTGCACATCCTTTACAAACACCTTCATGCTTTCACTTGATTTCAGGAAGACCCACTACAACTTTGCTTGCAATTGGTAGTGCTCTATAGTGCACATGTGCAAGCCTTATATGCCAAAGTTCACTTGGCTCCATGGATTCATGTACCATGGCATGTTCATGTTGTCCCTTCAATTTGTACAATCCTCCCTCTTGCTCTCCAATCACTATTGCATCATCTATGGTTTTACCTTTTGGCCACATTAGGACTTGGCCATCTACAAATGCAACCCTCATTCCTTTTGCATCCAATGCAGATATGGAGAATAGGTTCTTCTTGAGCCCAGGTACAAATAATACTTCTTTCATCTTCAAGGACTTTCCAGAGTCTAGGTTGTAGGAGGATTCACCACTTCCTTTGATAGGATATTGATAATCATCCCCAAGTTTCACCTTATGGGGTGATTCATGTTCAGATAGATTTACAAAAGATTCTTTAAACCCAGTCATGTGTTTGGAAGCCCCACTATCAATGAGCCAATCATTACATCCATGAGAGATGGTACTTTGAGAGCGGATATTAGAACATATTCATCTTCACTTTCTACTCTAGCCTTCTTCTTGGGAGGTTCATCATCCTCAGCAGCATGAGCATGATACCACTTCATGTTGACTTTCTTCTTCTTGATGGAGTTCTTGTTGTTATTCTTTTTGTTCTTAGGACAATCTGCAGCAAAGTGTTCCTTCTCATTGCAAGTGAAGCATTTGAGATCTTTCTTATCTTTATGGTGATGGTGGTGTGAAGGTCTTCTGTTATGAGATGACTCCTTCTTGAACTTACCTTTCTTGGTATGTGTTGTGAGAGCTTGATCTTCATTCCCCATCTTTTCTTCTCGAACCACAAACCTAGCTTCTTCTTGAGAGCATTCCTCCCACAGTCTACTGTAGGAGATCAGTTTCTTTCTTGTACAAATTCCTTGGATAAAGGAATCCCATGACCTAGGTAGGCCATTCAATGTGGTCATAACAACTTCACCATTATCCACTACTTCATCCACATCTTCGATTTGTTCCTTGATCTGAGAGACCTTAGAGAAATAGGATTGAATGGTCTCTTAATTTTGAAGCTTTACCCTTTTCAATTGGTTCCGTAGAGTCATCTTCCGATTTATGTTCTTCCCTTCAAATAGCTTGGTCAGGGAATCAAACATCTCCTTGGGTGTCTTCGGGGATGACACATGTGGAATGAGATGGTCCTTGATAGAATCAACAATGATCCTCTTTTCTTTGACCAAGTTCTTCTTGTGAAGGGCTTTAGCCTCTTCTCCCTCTGGGACAGGGACCTCAGAGCTTATGTACATATCTAATTCATTTTCTTCCAAGATTAACCCAATCCTATACTTCCATGCTCGGAATTTATCAGCCCCTTCAAGCTTATCTTCAAGCTTGGTGTAGTGAGACATCTTAAAGAGTACTTAAAATGGAAATAGAAAATATTTCGGTCTTACCACTTGATTTGTTGAAAACTGGATCTGGTCCTTAATTAAGGTTTGTTAGAGAAACCCTAAAAATTAAAAATGTGAATTTCAAATTTCTGAAAGGATAGAAAGATGCGCCTTGATGAGCTGATCAGCCTGGTATACTCAGAAATTGAAAACTGCAAAGTTTCACCCTTCAAAAATCTTTTCAATCTCTCGGATTCACTAGGGAGGACCCTGAATTAGGGTTTGAGTTTTCCGGAGCTTCACCCAACCAAAAACATCGATCCAAAACTCTAAACTTCTATTTTTCCAAGGAGCTTCTAGCTATGTCTTCAGATTTCAGAAATTCCTATTTTTGTGGAAACCCTAATTGTTAGGGCCAAAACTGAAAGTGCTCAGAATTGAATTCTGATTGGACAGAAAGATTCTCCTTGATGAGTAGAGTCAATCTACCTTGCTGCTTTTCCAAACTTTGTGGAGAGAAACCCAATAAACAAGAAACCCTAGTTGCTGCCACTACACAATGTCTTCTTCTCAGGTTAGCTCTAATACCATGTTAATTTTTTAGCATTAATTCAATATAATCTAGGATCTTTATTGAGAGAATAACATGTACAGCATATCAAGTATAACACTGCATATCAATCACACCAGGCAATCACTTGAGACAATAGACACACAAAGTTTCACTGGGGAAAACCATAAAGGTGAAAAATCCCACAACTTCCTCAGAGATAGAAAGAGCAATGATACAACCAAAGTACAAGAGATAGTCTTCTACTAGCAGCTACTCCTCCTCCTCAACTAGTGTGCCACTTTTCAAGTGATGTAGGAGTGAATAATGAGATGAACAAATAGAGATCTCCCACTCTCTATTTATACTTGTCCTGACTTGCCTATTACACTGGCAGGGCCGACTTCTCTAGAAGAGTCTAATAACCCATGGTTACATTAATCTGGGCTGACCCCACACTTGGTGGTCTAATAACTCATCACAGCAAGTTACGACACTTGCGACACTTGTCAATACAAATGAGGACACTTCCGTATAGAGGAATAATAACATCTCTATAGGAGTACAATATACATAGGTGAAATACATTCCGAAGTTACATATACATCAACACTCACTCTTAACTAGGAAGGTATTTCTTGACACAGATCTGCTAGCACAAGTCTTCTTCTCTGGATCATCGTCACTGGATCGAATCATCGTCATCGTCACAGCTACTGCTATCTTAATCAATCTCCAATCTACTTGTCATAGGAAGTTCTATAGAGCCAGTCCTTTTTCATACTGGATGTAGGCCCACCACCTACAGGTCTTCATCATCACTGGCCATACTATGGAATCACCAGGATTTATTACGTATGTCACAATGCCTCGAAAGAGTATCCCAGGACCATTTATGTGCCGAAGCACGACCGACAAGATCTCCTAGGTCCAGTTACATGTGACTGTCACAAAACCTTAAAAGAGTGTCTTGACTAGCAAGAACTCTAAAGAGCATCCGAGGCCTTTTACATGACTAGGACATGTATAAAACATGTATGTATTCCTAGGTATTGGAACACAGAGGATGGTGTTATTCCAAGGGGAGGGGAATGTCACGTCCCCATTTTGACCCTTGTAATATTTTGGGCTATAATGTAAATATTGTATGTATATTATGTATGATTCCTAGCGTGGAGCTCAAGGCCAAGGCCCCACTAGTGAATGCTCGACCTTGAAAAGGCAAGTATTGGATATTATGCTACCCATGTGCTAGTGAACCATGGGAATTGTAAATATGCATTTTAATATAAATTCCCACAACTAGCTATGCAATACAACAAGAGATGGGGGCATGATGTTTACAAGGATATTGGGAGGGAAATATTCAAACCTTTGAGCCAATCGATTCAAGCCAAGTGTCAATGAGAGGACCCATAAAATCTCAACTACCCATGCTGAATTTTGTACCCAATCATTTATTCTCCCAAGAGTTGGTTGAGGTAGTTAATTCCTTGGGGGATGGAGAGGTATGCCTGTCCAAATTCGGGTATGGGAAAGCCACCCTTCATGGAAAATTGTGTTTGGCTTCTTGGGCACGAAAAGAGTCATGAATTCCCCCCCAAGCCATTATCCCCCCATCAGTTTTTCTCTCTCATGATTTTGGAGCTACCTGGGCCTTTTCCTCCATGGTTTTGTTGTGTTTTCCTTCATTATCCCAGCTGGGAAGGGCATTTTTGTGTTGTATAACAGTGGGCAAGAAAGGGAAATCGATTTGGGGACCGTAGAGGCTGTTTTGGCTCACTGATTGCTTGTATATCTATGGGAGAAATCATTTTCTTCCCTATGGTCGATTTTCCCTCTCATAAATTCATTTTTGGTGTGCCTACGTTTTTGGGAAAACCCATATCCATCTAGCTTCTAAGTCCCATTGTTGAAAGTTTGTTTCCAAGCCCATATCTGAGTTTTGTGTGCAAGAGAATTATGGGGTTGAGTTGGGTATCCATTGCTTTGGGTTGTGTTGTAGCTTGAGAGCCCCCTTTTCCTTGTAGATATCATGCCCAGCTCAGGGGTGGTCTCTGAGTGCTAAAAGAATATAGGCTAGGTAGAGACCTATGGTTGGGTGGAACGTTGTAGCGACATAGATAGTTGCTTGGGACAACATTACATCAAGATGAGTATTATATTGTGTTTACTTCTGCAATGTTTTAATTGATGACTATTTTGATATGCTGGATGACTATGAAATGTGTGTGGATGATGTTATATTCCGTTGTGCATGTTCAATTGATTTTCATATGCACACATATGAATTTTGTTGTCATGTCATACCTTTTATTCATGACAAATTTGGCTAAGTTGTTCTATAAGCCCATATTTTAGTCCCATGTTCTCTTCCTTGCATTGGATAGATGGGTGGGTACATGACATAACAGGACATCAACTAGGTGATCAAAGAGAATCGCATAAGCAACACATTCAAGTCGCTTGGTGTTATCTTCAAAAATCAAGATACCCCTTTGGACAATTCTGACTACGATCTCATCATCATAGGGTTCAAACCAATCACCACATCCCTCACCCTGATAAGACTTGCAAACAATGTCATTTGTAGGATAACGAGTCGAAGGAGCATCTCATCTTCATATGGACAATCTAGTATCAGATTAGGGGGAGGTTTTCACGAGGTTTTATTACCTTTTCCGTAACTTGAGTGGTTCCCCCTCCACATTCTTTATACAAGCCATAGATGCCAAGCTGTTTTCATTATGGAGATTTCCACACACAAATTACTATCCCTACATGGACCTCCCCGGTCAAAGTCCATCAAGAAAATCACCTTTTTTTCATTGTTTTCAAGTCCACTCGAGGTAGAAAATGGCAAGCACATTCCCTCCCCTATAGAATTCAAAATAGCAAGACTTCAAGTTTCCTCTCATCCCAATTCCTAGAAACTCAATCAATGTCCACAAAAAATCCAAGGAGCTCTTGTTCCAGACCTGGAGACAAGCACCACCAGACCAACACATATTTCAGCTCTAGGAGGTCTTGGAGCTACACTCTCTCCACACATAGTACTTCTCTCCAAGTTAATTCATGCATCCAATCTTCCATTTGGTCCCACTGATGTACTTTTTAGTCCCATTTGGTCCCTTTGGAAAATTCCGACTACGATCTCATCAACATAGGGTTGAGACTAATCACCACATCCCTCACCCTGATAAGACTTGCAAACAATGTCATTTGTAGGATAACAATTCGAAGGAGCATCTCATCTTCATATGGCCAATCTAGTATCAGATTAAGGGGAGGTTTTATTACCTTTGTTGAAACTCAAGTGGTTCCCCCTCCACATTCTTTATACAAACCATAGATACCTAGCTCTTTTCACTATGGATATTTTCACACACAAATTACTATCCCTACATGGACCTGCTAGGTCCGATTCCATTAAGACAATCACCTCTTTTTTCATTGTTGTCAGGTCCACTCGAGGTAGAAAATGGCAAGCACAGTCCCTCCCCTATAGAATTTAAAATAGCAAGACCTAAAGTTTCCTCTCATCCCAATCCATAGTAAGTCAATCAACTTCCAGAAGACTTCCAAGAAGCTCTTCTTCCAGACCTGATGACAAGCACCACCAGACTAACACATTTCAGCTCTAGGAGGTCTTGGAGCTAACCTCTCTCCACACATAGTACTTCTCTCCACGTTAATTCATGCAGACAATCTTCCATTTGTTCACTGATGTAATTTTCAGTCCCATTGACCTGCTTGTTGTGGCCATTCATTAGACAAAAATAAAAGTAACTTATCATATCAAGTAGCCCGCAGTTCATTTTTTTCAAACTTGAGGCACATCTTCAGTTAAAAGTTCTAGCAATTTACCAAGTTATCATAATGGTGCATATCCTTGAAGCATTACAGTTGTATTAATATTATAATTCAGCAATAAAACATATTTCCATTCACCATTGAATCAGACCTCCAAATACTCCTTCATACCAAGGGTGTAATATCAGTCAAAATACTTCACTCCGATGCATAAACGGAGCAACAATATAATTGTACAAGCCAAAACCTAAATAGTATACACACAAACGTTTACTGTGGAACTTTTGAAATGTAGCAGAAGAGTGTTTACAATCCCAAAGCTTCAAATGATAAAAGTTTGTTGCACACCTACCTAGATGTCAAAAATTCTGAACGAATGGATTCAAGTAAATTTTCTGCCAAAGACTTCGCATTCTTGATGGTTTATGAATTTTCACTTCATATGTACAAATTCAAAGGTTGCTTTAGTTCTGTAAAAAATCGATCATTACTTTAATATAGATTTAACCAAGTTTCCTCTCATCCCACCCCCTAGCAAGTCAATCAACTTCCACAAGACTTCCAAGGAGCTCTTGTTCCAGACCCCAAGACAAGCACCACCAAACCAACACATATATCAACTCTAGGAGGTCTTGGTGCTAAAATCTCTCCAAACATGGTACTTCTCTCCAAGTTCATTCATGCATCTAATATTCCATTTGGTCCCCACTGATGTACTTCTCAGTCCCATTGACATGGTTGTTGTGGTCATTCGTTGGAGAATAATAAAATTAACTTATCGTATCAAGTAGCCTGCAGTTCGTTTTTTTCAAACTTGAAGCACATCTTCAGCTAAATGTTCTAGAAATTTATCACGATGCATTGTTATGATATTATACTGGTTTATGAGACCATCCCACTGATTGTATCTTTCTTTCTTTTATTTTATTTTATTTCATCTTAGTTTTGGTTTTGGATTTATATATGGGTTGTGTTTGCACTCCCACATTTGTACTCATAATGGCTGTACTCTTTTAGTCCCATTAACATTGACCTACTTTTGTGGTCATTCATTGGACATTAATAAAATGATGTTATCATATCGTAACAGTACATATCCTCAACGAGTTACAGATATATGTAATATGTATAATTTAGCATTGAAAGAAAATTCCATTCATAATCGAATCAGCCCTCCAAACAAGCCTTCACACAGAGGGTGTAATATCACAATCAAAATACTTCACCCCAATGCATAAAAGGAGCAATAATATAATTGTACATGCCAAGATCTAAATAGTATAACATACACACAAACCTTTTACTTTGGAACTCTCTTGAAATGCAACAGAAGAGTGTTTACAGTCCCAAAGCTTTAAATACTAAAAGTTTGTTGCACACTTACCTAGCTGTCAAAAATTCTGAACGAATGGTTTCGAATAAAATTTCAGGTAGAGACTTCGCATTCTCAATGCTCTTGGCATTTTCACTTGAGATGTACAAATGCAGTGGTTGCTGTACTTCCATATTTTGAAGGTAGGATCATACCTTCGCCAAGCATTCCTTCATAATTTCTAGAACCTCTTCCCCTTGGAACAATGGTGGCTCCTGTTTCATTCATAATGTGATTTATATACTGATCCTGCATGTTCAATCCCAACTACCAACCCAAGCCAACAACACAAAGAAAGAATCTCTCCCAGAGATGTCGAGATGTTACAGAAAGCTCTAGGAAAATACAAATTTATATCTTAAAACAGACCATTTAATTCCATACAAAATTTCTAATTTAAGGCTCAATTTGTAGAATCACAATTCATAATATGTTGACTATGAAAATTCATAATTTGCATTTTGCCTTGCTAGATACCAAATATGAATCTCTCATGTAGAAATAAAAAACTTCCACTGACCAGAACCAAAGATGAATTATCAGACTCAGTGTTAAAAGAGAAAATACTCCAAATGGTTTTAATTTTTAACAACCCTTGACCTAGCTTTTCCCATTCTCATGTGAAGATCAACCCTTCTAGGGGTTTCATTTGGATTGATTTAAGAAGTTCCTTAGTTCATTTAGCTTTCACTGTGAATTATTTTCACACCTTGAGGAGTTCATAATAATACAATACAATAGACAAATACATTTAGAATATCTTCCGCAGTTACATTTCTTTAACATAATTAACCTAGAAATTCAAGGTTACCATGGAATCAGAGAGAAGAGTAGTTTAGAATTGACATGGGAGTATCACTACCATTTTATGTAAAGTCAAAGTTTGACCAACTATTGCATAGGTTAAGTATTGTCAAATTTTCTAAGAAAATAATGTTTATCAGCTACCTCACACTCTTTTCTCTCTGGTTCTGTATTATATTATATCATGTTTAACCATTAAAACAAGAATTACATTCCAGGCAATAAACAGAGATAACCTCCAGATTTATATGATAGTCATTAAACTCAAAATCGACAATCTGATTTGTTTGAAAGTCTAACCTGTAGGTGGCTGTGAGCTTGTGGCACCTTCTCTCCAATGTTCAATCCCTTCTAATGATTTGATTTATCTTGGTATGGTAGTTTACAGGTTATAGGAAGAAGGGAATACGCCCAGCTCTCTTTCTCATCTCACTTTGCAATCACCAAATAGCAGTAAAATCTCAACAGTTTGTTGGCAGCTTCCTTTGGTACAGTGAAGTGTGCCCTTTGAAACCCCCAAATCTCAATGTAAAGGTATAGATCTCCTCCAACATGGACCTCAAATTGGTTAACATAGATGGTATGATGTGCCCTCTTGAAGTTCTCAGCCTAGAATGTCCTCTTGAACAGTGGATGCTCCCTTTCTCATAGGTGTGCAATAGGCAAAAAGTGTAAATCGCCCACAAGATCCCTATCAACTATTAAATCATCCTCTTCTTGGTTGTACGCAACAATAGTTTGTAAATGAAGAAGAATAAAACTCCATTCAATTTGAAAACCAATGCCCCCTCCTTGGATAATGACACCCTTTCTCCCACCAGCTGAGAAACTCTCTTAAAAGCCACAAAATATTCACATTCACTGGTTATTCTTCAATGGCATGAAGCAAAATGGCCAAATATGAGTGATCTTGCCTCTATTCTTGCACTGACAATGAACTCCCTTCACCAAATGAAAGAAAAAAAACAAGGGTTTTAGGTGACTTAACGTTTGGGCGCACGCTTAATTTCTTTGGCAAGGTATACAAAATGTTCGAAAAATCGAGTGGGTCTTTCATATAAAAATTTGTCGGGTGTCTCTCCATTAAAAGTTAACTAGTGATGGTTGAGTAGAAAACAAATACTTCAAAGTATTATTCATCACAATAAGAACATGTTACTATCACCTCCAACATTGTTGACTCCAAAATGTGACAAAGCAAATTGTTGACTTCAAAATGTGACAAAGCAATTGGGATGTCTTTAAATGGTTTGAAGAACTGAAAATATTAAGAAGCATTGATCCATGAGGAAGAGACTAACAAATTCATTAAGATTCTATTTTCCTATCACTTTACAGATTGGACATAATGATGCATTCTATCTCTATCAAATAATAATGTTGCTATATAAGGATTTTTTTCGTGTCCTAGATAAAATCTATCGATATCTTATCCCTAATAGATTTAGAACTCAAGGTTGTAAAACCTATGCCACAAATTTTATAACCATGGCTTGCCAATTACTAAAGATATAACAATAATAATTTTCCAATATATTTATCATCTTGTTCATGGAAAATTTTCAACCAAATCTAACTATAATACAGGAAGCAAAATGGCCATTTAGAACCACCATTAGTATGTTGAAATGTTGGTGGTTGGGAGGGAAAATGATTTTAAGGCATATCATAATTTTACGTGGTTTCAATAATATAAATATTGTATAGAAAGATGAAGGAATGCCAATTTAAACTTGTGACTACTTTCACTTTTTTAGGTCCTTGGTTTTGTGGGGAATAAATGACCAACGAACAAAATAAACCCAAATTTTCAAATATCTCCCTCCAACAATATACATAAACCTCATAAACCTCCTCCATGCCAATATATCTTCTTGAATATACACCAAGTCAACACCTTTTTATATAGTGCTAGTGAGAGCAACAATTTGGTTTCTAGAGGAGTTGTGGTTTTCCACAAGGGAATAATCCACCACTTACTTGCACACAATCACCACCCAATTGAATTTAATTGCACACAATTGCTGGAAAATAGGGGATTTGGGGAATTAAAGGTTCCTTGACTGGATTATGGCCAAGTCAAGGAAGAATAAGAATAAGTAATGAAATGCAAAAGGCAAAGAACTTTTGAATATGGGTATTTGTCTTTCTCTCGCTACAAGTCATTGTTTACGGTTTTAATGTGATGCTTTTTATGAGTGCTTTTGACTTTGGATTTTCTTTTTCGCATCACTATACTTAAGTGTATGTTTAGATGGTCAAATACATAATCAATAGGGGAAAATATCGGGTATAATGTCGCACCAATCGTTGTTCAAGCTAGTACAATACAACAAATTTATTTTTTTCAAAGGAAACAAAACCATAACATGATATTTTTAGTATAAAAATCAAAGTTACAACGATGGTCTGACCAAGAGAATAAACGCACCCATATGACAAAGTTCTAATCCCAAAGACATAATTTTGTTAGATACATAAGACTGATTGTCATTTCCTCTTTATACATAGCAGAAACAAAAACCCCCCATAAATAACGAAACAGTATAATGTCCACATAGTGCCAATACTTCATCCAAAATAGTAAGTTGTTACCCCATCCAATGAGACCATAACTCGGAAGTTAAATAGCCCAATACGTACCTTGATAGATAACCATGTTATCAATAGCTTCCTCAAAGTGTAGCAGCACATCCATGGGGCCCACGTACACCTTTGAAGAATGGTCCGCCTCCTCATTTTCCTCCCTATCAATGTGCTTAACACTGATCTGAGCAAAGTTGGCCAGCAATCTTTTCACATCCATGAACCAAGGTTCCAAAATTAAGACATCAAATTTTGAAATCCCTAGGATCCAATTAATAATTACTTGAGAATCACCATAAATAGAAAGTTGTAAATAACCCCTCATAGAGGCAAACCAATGGAGACAAAGGACCGCCGTGAGTTCTCCCTTGATGAAATCCCCCTTCCCAATACCCATTCTGATGTGGATAGTGTGATTCCAATGAAGGTAGATAATGGCCCCTGCTCCACATAATCCCAACCTCGACGCACCATCAAAGAATCCACAAATTCCACCACAATTGATGTTGGGAAAGAATATATTCCAACGCTTGGAAGGCCTAATAGAGTCCAGGTATCCATTACAAAGCCTCCATATTTTGTTGCATGTCCCAAACAACGAAGGAGTTTGATTTTCAAAAATTGCTTCATTACGAACCCTCCAGATGTAGTCGATCATGAAATAAGGAAGATCCTTATGAGATGAAGCACCTCGCAACCACTTAGAAATGCACTCGCGGAGAGAAATCCCACTCCAAGGTATAGAAGAACGAACCCAGCGTAATAAAATAGACCAAACCTCCTGTACAAAGCTGCAATTAATAAATAAATGCAATGTGTTTTCCGCAGCAGATCTGCACAGGGAACAGTAACCCAGACCATGAAAACCCCTACACTACAAATTCTCCCAGGTAAGAATTTTGTCCTCAAATCATAGCCACAAAAAAAATGTAAGTTTGTTGGAATCCTCCATTTCCACAGCTGAGAATGCCACCATTGATGCAATGGTGCAATACCCTAGTCCTGTGAGATCACCTTATACACTTGAGCCACCGTCAGAACACCATTTGAACCGGGACAATCCCACAGAAGACTATCCACAGAATTGTAAGACGAATACCAATAAAATTGGGTTGAGAAACATAATTATCCCAAACAGGAGCCCAGCGATCAAGTATGTCCAAATCCTTAGCTGACAACCACCGAGAATCGGAACACATAGATCTCTGATAAACCTGGGCTAGGATCACTTATTTACGATCGTGTAGCTCCTTAATCAATCAACAAGGAATTCTATACATATCATCATTGCCCACATACGAGTCAATGCCAATGAACAATTCCTTTCCACTCCCAACCTTCCACTTCATCCAAGGCCCAATGTACTTGAAAGTGCTAATCAGACTACGCCACACAACAGATGCTTGATGAGAGGAAACCACAAACATGTGAATCCACTGAACCACTGAGGACGACATTAAATATTTAGAGCGGATGACCCTGCTCCATAAGCCACCATCAACCAAAGCCCTCCACAAGCTCTTAGTTCACATGGGCAGGTTGAACCATTCTAGGTTCTTCAAAATCCAACCCCCACTGGACTTAGGCCATGATAGACTCTGCCAAGAAGTGAGATGGTACTTCTTGATGAGGGGTTTCCCCTCCCAAATGAAATGAAATAACTTGCCCCGAATACAGTTAAGAATAGACACAGGTAACTTCCTCAGATCAAACCAATACATCGGAATACTTCGCAAAACCAACTGGGCTAGGATGAGCCTCCCCCCATTGGAGAGCCACCGGTGTGCCCAACAATTTATCCGGTGATCAACCCTCTACAGTAACCATCTCCAATATGCCACCTTATAATCATTAGCTTTAATAAAGTACCCAAGATACTTGAACCCACAGTCTAGCGGATCGAAGATAAAGGGGAACATCGATTTAATAGAATTTAACACCGCCTAGTCCTTGCAACTAAAAAGAAAAGACGACTTACACATACTGATGGCCATGCTAGAGGCATTACAAAAGTCATCAAATATTTTTTTGTAGACCGACCACTCTCGCAATGTAGCAGCCCCAAAAATTAAAACATCATCCACAAATAGTAAGTGAGAAATGGCTAAAGTACGAGTGAGCTTAATCCCCTTAAGCATCCCTTCATATTTAGTAGCAGTTATAAGCCTGTTGAGCCCCTCGATAGCTAAAATAAATAATAGTGGAGAAAGAGGGAAGCCTTGTCTAACCCCTTTGCTACAAGGAACAACATTTTACGGGGATCCATTGATCAAGACCTTGAAGCTGGTGGAAGAAATACAAGACATGATCCACTAAATAGTCTCAAGCGGCAAGCCAATCTAAATAAGTATAAAATGAATATAAGGCTAGTCCAAACGATCATAAGCTTTTATTAAATCCAATTTGAGTATGAAGGCTTGAATATCTTTAATCTTAATAAAATGTAAGAACTCTTGATCCTCCCCGATCACATCAAGGATTTTCTATTAAAGAGAAATCCGAACTGCTCCATAGAGATGAATTTTTCCAAGAATGGCTTGATCCAGCATGCAATGATTTTAGAAATAAGTTTATAGAGGATATTGCATAAAGAAATCAGACGATAATCATGAAAATCTTCTCATTTTTCCTTCTTCAGAATGAGCGTCAGGTAAGTAGAGTTTAAACTCTTAGGAATGGTGACCCGCTGTCTAAATTCCTCCATAGCTAGTAGAATTTCCTGTCCCATCAAATTAAAGAAATGCACAAAGAATTCCACCGTTAAGTCATCCGGCCCAGGGTTCTTCTCTTTGACAAAATATTTCAACACCAACAAAAATTCTTCTAGGGATACCCTTCTCCAATCTTCCTGCCATCTTAAACACTAAGAATTTAGGGAAGAGCTTTACGCTTTTCAATTGGGCTTCTAGATTGCAAACCCTGTCCTGTCAGAAATCCCCGCTGTATTACTCCATCGCCACATCTTTAATAGCTCTAGAATCATTACACACAACACCATCCCCTCTTTTAATCTCCCAAATCGCATTCCCCAATGTCCTCTGATTTGCATAATTTTGAAAGAATTTCGTGTTATGGTCCCCTTTCTCGATCCACAAGGCCCAACTTTTAAGCTGCCACGTACTCTCGAGTTTCTTAAGGAGGACCTCCTTCCTCTAGTATATCTTCTGCAAAGCCTCCTTCCGCCCAACCGTGAAGTACTCATCATTCACTTTATCCTCTAAATCCAGTAGTTTGGTGTCAATAAGGATCAATTCAGCCAAGTTGGATAATTTCTTAGCCCAATCCCATGAAATCACCTCCCTCCTAAGGTGGTTACGTTTAACTAATCAACTTTGCAGGTATGACCGATGCTCGGTATGCTCCATATCCTGCCACTTTTTCTTCACCATTTCACAGAAATCCTCCTCCTCCAGCCACGTGCTGTTGAATTTGAATGGGTATACAGTATCAGAAAGCTGTGAATCAAATTGAAAAAAAATTTCTTTGTTATTTGACATTCCAGTGGGCTCACACCATGATCTGGTCCCCTTACCCGCAACAACCAAGGATTCATGGAACAGGAAACAATCCAATTGTTTCGCAATGCCAGCCCTGCCAGAACAACCATTGTTCCATGTCGGAACTAGGTGTGACAACTTGATATCAATAAGCCCCAATCTAACAAAGTGATCAATGAAATAATTGGCTAAAGGATCCTCCAATCGGCCAGCTCCCCAAACCTCATCAGAGGAGAGCGTCATATTTAAGTCACCTCCAATAATGAGCCCATGATCCATAATACCCCCACTGGAAAAGATGAGATCCAAAAATAGCTGTCAGTCCCTATAAGGGCCATATAACTTCAAAATGCTGACAGGACCAGTCATGCCCTGAATATTCCCTTCTAGCTTAATGCCTGCACACAAATTATACATCGAAAAATCAGCCACAAGAGGATTCCAGGCCCTCAATAGACCTCCCAAAAACCCATGCAAAACCACATTAGGATCAATTGAGATCCAAAAGTTCCATGATTACGGTAATTTAGGTTCCACTACGATAAATAAAGATCCATAAGTACTATCACATGACTCATGATCATTGACATTGATATTGTTGCCATCATAACCATCATCATCAACACCATACATGAGTACATAATCATCATCATCATCATCATTGGCATCCGATCATATATTATCATGATAATAGTCATTAATCTCAACCTCATTATTATCATCATAATCATCATCATCAACATCCTTGCCATCATGCATCATGAACATGATCATCCTCATGATTTTACGGCGAGTCAAGTTTCATTAGGGTCACTCAAATGTTGTTAGGGACAGTCAGATGCAAATAGGGTCATCTAGGGGATATTATAGTCACTCTGATACCATGAAGGTGAATTATGTTTCCATTAGGACCAACCAATATCAAATAGTGCTAAAATAGCCTGCATCATCATTATTGACATTGACATCATCGTTGTCATCAACATCCTATTAAATATTGTATAAATCATCATTTCCATATTTATAATTGTTGATATATGCATCAGCATGTCGTTAGGCACAATATAATGTCATTAGGGACCATAAGATTCCTTAGGGTTATTTACGATTAATTAGGGTCTCTCAGTTTCCAAAATGGTCATTTAGGTGCTACTTTTGTCAACATGCCTAGCATTATCCCTAGCACAACATTGGAGTTTTCTTGTCACTTCTTTCTAGCGCAATTCCTTACGAACTTCCTGGAGGAATTCCAGGCACTATGAATGGCGATATGCTTAGCTCTACACCTAGCACTATATCGGACGTTTTTCCTAGTGCAATTCATGGTGTAATTCCTTTCAAAATTCCTGGCGTAATTCCTTTCAGAATTCCTGGCACAATTCATGGCGTAATTCCTTTCAGAATTTCTGGCGCAATTCATGGCGTAATTCCTTTCAAAATTCCTGGTGCAATCGCTTACTCTATACTTGGCGCTATTTTGGACATTATTTTGGAGGCTATTCTGGTCATTAAATGGGATGTTATTATGGATGTTCATTGGGATTCTAAGTGGGATGTTAATTGGGTTGCTAATTAGCATCCCAATTAACATCTACTTTCAAAAAAGGATGCAAATAACGCCATCTCGTGCAAACACGTCCACTTTGTACAAAAAATGATTAAAAGTACACTAAAAGTGATAGTGGACGCTAAAAAGGGAGCTAAAACATATGCTAATTCCAGGATTTGTTGTAGTGTGTGCTCAATAAACTGCTCGATGAGCTTCAGTCACGATCAAGTTCCTACGCTCATCGTTCATTGGCACATAAATACAGTTGTTGTACCTCAACAATCTGTCATTTTCCAATGATACCCTTCATACTTTGGTAACCTCATCTGTTCATTATCTAGTTCTACATTCACTTCATTCTACCAGGTGTCTCCATATTGTGTCACAAGTCTCTTCTCCCTCAAGTTGGTCTTCATTGGTATTACCAAAAATATGCGGAGTTTGTGACTACGTGCATCAACTACTTTATTGAGGGTCCCTTTCACATAGGAGATGTCTAAATCATACTCACTCAGTTGTTCAGAACATATTCTCTATCTTGCATTCACATCTCTATGGGTGAAGATATATTGTAACCCATGATGTTTTGTCTTAATATCAAACTTCCTTCCAACCAGATAATGTCACCATAAGCGTAACACATGCATTACAGGTGTTAATTCCATGTCACACATTTCATAATTTTCCTCATGTATTCTAAGTATTCAGGAAGTGTAAGCAATCACTCTCCCTTCCTACATCAATACACATTTGATCCCTTCTATTGATGCATCAATACATACTAGGAAATCTTGCTCCATATACGACACCTTTAGGATTGGTGTCGTCGTTAGTAATTCCTTCAATTTCTCAAATTCCATGGTGCATTTTTCTTTCCAAATAAAAGGTCGTTCCTTCTTATGCAACTCAATAATGGGTCCCGCAATCCTCCAGAATCTTTCCATGAACCTTTTGTAATATCCCGCAAGTCCCATGAAACTTCTCACTTCATGCACATTTGTTGGTGCTGGCCATTCCCAAATGGCCTCTACCTTTGCGGGGTCCATGGCTATGCAATCTCTAGAAATAACGTGCCCCAAGTAATGGATTTCCTTCTGAAAGAAAGAACACTTTTATAGCTTCCCATATAATTGGTTCTCCCTTAAACACTACAATACTAACGTGGTATTTTCTTCATGCTCCTCCGGTGTCCTTGAATATATCATAATGTCATCAAGGAACACTTGTACAAACTTATCTACGTGCTATCGGAATACACCATTCATCAAGTTCATAAATACGCTAGGCACATTTGTCAGTCCAAAGGATACAATTACAAACCCCTAGTGTCCAAACCGCGCTTTAAAAGTCGTCTTTGGAATATCTGCCTCCTTGATCCACAACTGATGGTATCCCGATCACAAATCAATCTTTGAGAAAATTGTTGCACCTTTCATCTGATGGAATAGGTCATCGATCCTGGGTAGAAGGTACCGATTTATCATAGTATCCTTGTTCAAATGGTCATAGTCAATGAAGAGACACCATGATCCATCCTTGTTCTTGATGAAAAGTAATGGAACTCCCCCTGGGGAAACGCTCGTTATAATCAATCCTAAATCCAAGAGCTCCTGCAACTGTATCTGCAATTCCTTTACTTCTGGTACAAACATTCTATATGGGACTCTTGCGATATGTTCGATCCCTGGTTTTAGTTCAATGGTGAAGTATATCTCCTGTTGTGGTGGTAGTCCGGATAAATATTCCTCGAGTCCATGTATTCCTAAAATAAAGAATGATTGACTATGTCATCTTTATCCTCATCTTTGTTCATTGCAATCATTGCATATAGTTGACATCCTTTCCTCAAGATTATCTTTAGTTGAAATGTTGAAATCATCTACATATATACTTTGTTCTTCCTCCCCAAGAGAGTCTTCTTATGACCTTCATTGTCATAAAAAGTCAACTCCATGCTTCAGAAATCCACTATTGCAGCATGGGATTCCATCCATTCCATGCCCAAGATTAAGTCAAATGTCCTCAAGGAAGTTGCATAGAAGGATACTCTAGTGCGACACACTCCTATATCTACCTCGTAATCTTCTAACTTCAGACCTAAACTATGGGTATTTCTGGATTCCATTTCAACCAATTTGAAATCGTCTTTAATGCTTGACATCATCCTACTCCTTTCAAATGCAAAATGAGAAATAAAGCTTTTAGTGGCTCCAGGATCTATGAGTAAATAAAATGTTATACCATTAATTATACATGGCGTCTCTAGTACAGTAGACTGATGTTCGGCGTGGCAGTTATTAATCGATGCATGGATGCGATGCGCTCATCCCAGATATGCTGCAGTAGTCTAAGGTTGTCTTTGTACCTGACTTGTTTCCTTTTGAGGGAAATCACTTTGGTAGTGTGGGCCTCCACACTTCCATCATCGCTCTCTAGGTCCCTTCGTTGTCCTCCCCGCCTGGATGTTGTTAGTACGTGGTCCAGACTATGCTGACTTTCTGAATGGTCTTGTATTGTCCTTTTTGAAAGGTGGCTTGTACGAATTTCTTGTACCCTTGTAGGGTTTTTCATGGATGGGTCCCCTGACATTACTTAACTTCCAATAGTACATATTTGGTGGATTCGGAGGTGTTCCACCTCTGTTCCCACTTGGAAATTCTACTTGGATGAGCCTCCTCTCATCATTTCCTCTTTAGTAATTAAGGCCTTATGTAGTGCATCATGAAAGGTCTATGGCATAAGGATGTGGACCTTTTCCCGGATATTGTAGTTCATCCCATAGACATACTTATTTACCCTTAACTTCTTTGTTGCAACATGGGGTGCGTAGCTCAAAAGATACATAAACCTGATCTCGTACTCTTGCACCATCTTGCCTCCCTGTCGGAGAGCATTGAATTCATTTAGCGGTATCTCAATGAATTATTCTAATAGGTAGTGCTTGTAGAATTGTTCCTCGAACAACTCCTAAGACACTTCGTTGATATCAATACCCAACTTTGGTCGTAGAGTCTTCCACCATAGTAATGCTTCCCCTTTTAGCTGAAGGATAGCCATATGTACCTTTAGATTCAAGGTATACTCCCTCAAAGAGAAAAAAATCGCCATATCCTCTAGCCAAGATTCTACTGCGGTCCCCTCAGTGGAACCCCAAAACTATGGAAATATTACTTTTTCCAACTCTTGATGCATATTTGTTGGTGGAGGATTTTAGGTTTCTTTCCGGGATTTGGATTATGATCCTCCTCGCGGTCTAATTGGTTCATTAGTGCCTCTGACATTCTCTGGAAGTTCCTCATCATTGCCATAAACTCACTGGAAGGAATGTTAACAGTCTCCTTGGTTCTTGGTGATGTGGTTAAAGAAGTGGATGGAGGTGGTGGACGAGATACTCTCCCTCATACTCTTCCAGCCCTACCTCTACGATCTCTTTGATCCATAATAATGTATGATCGTAAACGAGCAATAATTTAGTTAATTTATATCAATTCAAGTTTAAATTTCATCAATAAATTATATCAATCCTTATAGAAAGCGCATTGGTCCTAACTAAGTTTGACCGCGCTCTGATACCAAAATGTAACGCATATCATTACTCAACATTTTAAGTGCATTTTCTTTTTGTTTTTATAAGTTTCGACATCTAGAATTTAAGGTGTTTTACTTTATGTTCTTACATATATATACACACACATATATATACACACACATACACACACACATACATACATACAACTTATTATTAGCTACTAATTAAGAAAGTATCCCGATAAATTTAGTTCCTTTCAATATATGGTGAATGAAAGAATTTACATTCTAGCATATAATTAAAAGAAACTCCCAAATAAACTCAACCTTTTAGTGGGTATAAAACTAACAAAGATTTATAATTCAATACAAATCATTCCTTACACATATCATAAACATGCATAACGTTAAATTCCTATTAGTCATCAATATGGTTTAACTCATAAATTACGATTCAACCTTCAACTTATTAATCCTTCATTTCATTTCGTAAAAAGAGAAATAATACCGATCAATTACATCAAATCTAAATCTTATCATATATTAAGTAAGAAAACAGGGAAAAATCTCTCTTCATTAGATAGTATTAGTGTAAGCACATTTAGAACCCACAACTCGAAGTTCTTAACTAGAAGTCACTTAACATAATTAAATAATATTAACATGGCTGATCCGCATACAAATATTCCAAGAAATACATAAATGTTGTTCAACTATAAGCATAAAGTATGAAGGTTAAGTTAAATGTGCGTGATCAGAAAAATATCTACAAATTTGTTACTCTTAATGCATGAATGAATGCGACTAAAATACTATTTATACTACACCGATCCATATTCAACGTTGTCTTTTATATAGAGAATTTCACAAGCGAATAAGTTATAGATCTGCTACTCTTCATGTAGGAAACGATTAAAATTCAATAATGTCGTGCCATTTTATCTCTCACCAGTGTTCTTTTTAACGTTTATAACCTGAATCCCTTTCTATTCGATCGTAATTCAATTGAATCAACAGGGCATAAGTATAAGGAATAGTTTGACATGAAGTAAAATAAATACTCACACCCTTAAGAGGGGTGATCCCTTACTCGAAACTACTACTAAAATTTGACTATCCTCGAAATCATCGAAGGAGGTCCATTCTTTGTCTTAAATCACTTATGTGCAAAAGCAATCCATATAACCTATCTCAACAGGTTGTGCTTCACACTAACATACAATATGTTGAACATAGATATAGAATTTGGGTCTTACTTTGTATTTTATGTCAGAATATACAACATAATGTGGATCACATTCGCATTGGTAAGTAAATGGTTTTAATACAGTAAGAACCTTTTCTTGTTTTTGTTTTTTTATAAATAAATATAACTCTATCATTTAGATCTAATACTTTATTATTTCCTTCTTTTGCAGGTACATCAATTCTATTAATAATAATGAAAGACATAAATATATTACTTAATAAAGTTAAGGTAAATAAGAACCTGATCTGAATGTTTGACCTTGCTAATAACAAAGACGTTGAATCAGTTGTCGCTCCAATCCAAGCGATCCTTGATGAAATTACTGAGGACTCCTCGGTTTACCTCCCTACCACGCTGGAAGTATTCTTCTTCCTTCCACTACCCCCCCCCTGAGAAAATAAGGGGTCGCAAGAACATACAAGCCTTGACTCTCCGATGTGATCTCCCAATCCCCATAGCAGTTATCAACCAAAATCCTATGAACCACACTCAAATACAAAATTCCATTACGAATCCGATCCAGCATTAGGGAGTCAAAGATCCTTTTCTCTTCACTCTCATTTTCTTAAATAGAAACAGCGTTGCATTACATGTGTCCTTTTATGCAAAAATTAATTTAATTTATTAATTCTCTAATATTCATTCTCATGCAACAAGTGTCACTCTCACATACTAGTGCACATAAATTCCTCTTTTCTCTCTTAGTTGTCTCCCTAGTCTAAAATCCCAATCCCTATATCAGTGGGTGCATTTGGAGTTAAACTCTAGACATTTTCTAGTCTAGATTTGCTCCAAAATTAGTTGTCTCTATTTTATTTTTTTAAGCTAATGCATATATTTCCCAAATCAATGGTGTGCATAACTTCTACCTCAGAAATCCCCTTTCAATAATTTCTTAAATTAAAATACACTTTATATTAGTTATTCACAATTTAACATTTACATATGAAAAATTCACTATATGCCTAAACGTTTTAGTGCAATAGTGCAAATATTTGCATTCCTTGTCTTTGTCTAGGTACCACTTCTATAGGTCCTTCTGACAACTCCTTGTCCTTGTGTGGGGAGTACTATGTAGTGATTAGGAATTGTTACCATAATCTTTCGACTACATTTTCATGGATACTAATGGAGATTGAGGAATAATATCTTCCACATTGTGTTCCCCTCAACACATCGTACGAGACCGAATTGTTGTGGCCTCGCCCATATGGCACACGCTTCCCCGGGTGAGATGATAGGGATTCCGACCCACGTGTGGATTGCTATTTCAGGGTCTAAAGTCCATAATCGTACCCCTATGTATATTTCTTGTTCTTTCGACCCCTTTTATTCCATTGAGATCCAGTCGGTAATTCGTTTTACCTGTTACTGCACACACTCAAAGTGCACATTAGTAGCGCTGCACCATATAAATGATATCATCATGCATTTTTATCTTTATTCGATTCTATTTAGGTCAATATCATTCATTCACATCTATGGAATCAAAAAGAATTCTTTCATCCATTCATGTATAACATCATCATATTTCTCAGTCAATCAAACATATTCATCAGTCACTTGTCAATCAACAGTTTCCACTCAATAAAAATTAAAGCATAATAAATTGTTTTCATGTTTATTTAACCAGGTCACTCAATATTAGTGCCATCAATAGTCTATTTAATCAAATGTATCAAGGTGGGAATTACATACACCCGCTGTTATTAAAACTTTGTCCCGAAGTACAAAACAAATAAGGAAAGTTTTGATGTGTTTCAGCTACATCTTCCCAGCTTGCAGAACTAGGGATATAACTGTCCCACTGAAATTTAACCTAGTCGATCACACGGTGCCTAAGATGTCGTGTTCGATGGTCCAATATGTGGATCAGTTCGGTCGTCACAATCCCTTTGTCCGATATCTTTACATTTCTAAAGTCAATAATATGTGAAGAATCAAGGACATAATGTCAAAGTATTGAAACATGAAAAACAACGTGCATCTTATGTAGAGATGATGGTAGCGCAAGACGATAAGAAACCGATCCTATTCATTCCAATACTTTGAAGGGTCCAACAAATATATGAGATATTTTGGCTCCCTTACCAAAATTAATAGCACTCTTTTGAGACTTTACTCGCAAAAATACTCAATCCCAAATCTCATACTCTCTATCAAGTCTATGACCATCTACATAACTCTTTTGTTGATATTGTTATTCTTATAGTCGAGCACGAATATCTACCATATGGTCCTCCATTTCCTAAATTACCTCATGTCCTAGCATGGTTTTTTCCTCTATCCTATCCCAACTCAAGGGTGTCATGCATGGTCACCATACAAAAATTTGAAGGGTTCCATCTGTATGGAAATCTAGTAACTTTTGTTATAGGCGAACTCTACTAGAGGCAGAAACTCCTCCCAACGGGACTCCTAGTCAATCACATACATCCGAAGCTTGTCTTCTAGTATTTGGTTCACTCTCTCAGTCTGTCCATCTATCTTAGGATGGTATGTAGTACTAAAGTTGAATTGTGTCCCCATAGCTTCCTCGATGCTTGTCCAAAATCTACCTGTGAATATTGATCCTCGATCAGATATTATCTTTCTCGGTACCCCATGCAATCATACTATCTCATCAATGAAAACTCTAGTGATCTCCGGTTCCTGATATGTATTCTTGATAGGGATAAAGTGCACACTCTTTGTAAGAGTGTCGACTACCAAAAATATAGTGTCATGCCTTTTCCGTTTTAGTGGAAATCCAACTATGAATTCAATGGATATAATATCGAATTTCAACTCAGGAATGGAATGAGGTTGAAGTAATCATGCGGGATGTCTATGCTCTGCTTTAATTAATTTACACTACATGCACTTGGCGACAAATTTCACTACATATTTCTTCATCCCATGCTATAAAAATAAGGGATATAATTCTACATACATCTTTCTCACTCTCGGATGTGCTCTATAAACTGCTCGGTGAGCTTCGGTCAGGATCAAGTTCCTAAGCTCATCATTCATTGGCACATAAATATGATTGTTGTACCTCAACAATCCTTCATTTTCCAATGAATACCCTTAATACTTGGGTAACCTCATATGTGCATTCTCCAGTTTTTCCTTCACTTTAGTGTACTGGGTGTCTCCTTGTTGTGTCACAAGTATCTTCTCCCTCAAATTGGTCTTCATTGGTATTACTGAAAAGATGCGGTGTCTATGACTAAGTTCATGAACTACTTTATTCAGGGTCCCTTTGACATAGCATATGTTGAAATCATACTCACTCAGTTTTTCGTACCATCTCCTCTATATTGCATTCAAATCAGTATGGGTGAAGGTATACCGTAACCCATGATATGCTGCAATAGTCTGAGGTTGTCTCTGTCCATCAATAGTTTGTTGCTGAGGGAAATCACTTTGGTAGTGCAGGCCTCTGCACTTCCAGCATCCCTCTCTAGATCCCTTCTTCGTCCTCCCCACCTGCATGTTGTCGGTACGTGGTTTAGACTATGCGATATTTATGAATGATATTGCATTGTCCTTTTTCAAAGGTGGCTTGTACGACATTCTTGTACCCTTGTAGGGATTTTCATGGATGGGTTCCTTGACATTACTTCACTTCCCATAGTACATCTTTGATGGATTTGGAGGTGGCCCACCTCTGTTTCCACTTGGAAATTTCTGCTTGGATGACCCCCACTCATCAGTTCCTCTTCAATAATTAAGGCCTTTTGTACTTCATCATGCAAGGTATGTGGCATAAGGATGTGGACCTTGTCCCAGATATTGTATTTCATCCCATATACATACTTGTTTACCCTTATCTTCTCTGTTTCAATGTGGGGTGCGTACCTCAAAAGCTCCATAAACCTTATCTCATACTCTTGCACAATACTGCCTCCCTGTCGGAGAACATTGAATTCATTGACATGTCTCTCAATGAATTCTTCCGATAGGTAGTGCTTGTGGAATTGTTCCTCGAATAGCTCCCAAGACACTTCATTGATATCAATATCCAACTGTGGTCGTAGATCCTTCCACCATAATAATGCTTCCCCTTTTAGCTGAAGGATACTCATGTGTACCCTTAGATTCAAGGTATACTCCCTCAAGGAGAAACACATCGCCATATTCTATAGCCAAGATTCTTCTATGGTCCCCTCAGTGGAACCCGAAAATTCTAGAAATTTTACTTCTTCCAACTCTCGATGCATATTCATTGGTGGTGGATTTTGAGATTCATTTGCGGGAGGTGGATTCTGATCCTCCTCATGGTCTAACCGGTTCATCAGTTCCTCCGAAATTCTTTGTAAGTTCATTATCATTGCCATAACCTCCCCAGAAAGAGTGTTAATGTTGGAGTATTAAAAAAACCCACCTATACCATTTTAGACTTAGGAAAAAATAATTAATCATTTATGATTAATTTCCTGAGTTTAGACTAGGTAAATAGGGTCAGTTTTGTCGTTTAGTGGACCACTTGCAATCCTAAATCACTAGGGCGCGCTTGAGTAAATTTTGGATAAGATTTCATTGGATTATGTTTGATTTCTTTCCATTTCTAGTTTATAAGGTGCTTTCCTTATTTAGTTAGCTTTGTCCTGTTGTTTTTGCTTTCTAGTGGAAAAGGCAAAGCTAGTTGACTTAGAAACTTTTTCCACTTGACCAATTCAACCTCCAATTCATATATTCTATCCTAAATCCATCAATACATTCCATTTACCTCACTCATGAGCTTCCATACCATACTTAGCAAATTCATGAGTCTCTAGGACAGTTTTGGAAACTGCTTTTGCCACCTAGGGGTTTTTTTTCCCTATCTAAGCCTTTTCTTCTTGTCCTTTCCAAATTGCCTCCAAGGCATTCGATTTTCTCCATGGAATATGTATTATATATTGTTATCATATTGATGAATAATATACAGAGTGATTTCCACAATTTATCTTCTCTATTCTTCTTCTCTCATTGTCTGAAATATTCCATGTGAAGCTGTCTTATGAATCTAGATCTAAGCCATTTAAAATATCACATGGTATCAGAGCTAGATTGATTCAAAACAATTTTATAAATATTGTTTTGTGAAGAGTATTTCCATCACCAGGAGCACATCATTATGGATCAAAATCAAGCTAAAGCTGTGACTCTCACTCCATTCAACTACTTTGAATGGAAGGCGCATATGATCTTCCAGCTTCGAAGCAAAGGATTGTATAGAGTCACTATGGGGCTTGAAACTGAGTCAAGAGATGTTGCATTAAAATCCAAATGGTTCAATAGGCTTGATGAAACTTATGGTTTACTTTGTCTCTCTGTATCTCCAGATATTCTATTCCATATTGATTCTCTATCCAATCCAAATCAAGTGTCGACAAAGCTAGAGTCTCTCTTTGGAAATCACGATGAGCTCAGAGGTCATTTATTGGAAATTCAACTGATCTCACTTATTCCAAGTAATTTAGATTCAATAGAAGATTTCATCTCAAAATTCAAGAACCTGGTGCTTCACCTCAAGAAATGTGGCATAGATAAGAAGGATGAGCAGCTAATCCTTACCATTTTGTCAAAACTGAGCTCTGAATACTCAATATTTGTGTCTACTTTTCATACCACAAGACTTGCAATTCCCAATTGGAAGATGTCAATATTGGATGCATTCATTGATTCGCTCACTAAGGAGAAGGACAAGATGGTCCAAATGAGGGATCTAACACCCTCCAAGGACTTTGAACTTGTTTCTCATGGAGCAAAGAGTTTCAAGAATGACAAATCCAAACAAAAGATGTTGCCATATGAAGAGGACTCTAATGGAGATTCCAAATCCAAGAAGATAAAGAAGGATAAGCCCAAGTGTTCTTATTTCTGCAAAGGAACACATCCTGAGAAATCTTGTTTCAAAAATAAATTGGACATCATGGCCAAGATGCTTGAAGAGCATAACATAGATGTTCCTGACTTTGCAAGAAAAGAACAAGGCAAGCTTGTTGTAGAGAAAGAACACTGTATCCAAGCCTCTCCCAAAGGTAATCATGCTTATGCTATGAGTACTAGAGTGAAATATAATTCTTATGTCCCTAATTTTGATTCACATTCTGATATATCAAAATCAGAAACCTCCACCTATTCCTTGGTACAATCTTCAGTCATTTCACCCAAGTCTAGTCTCAAAACTAGTCATTTTTTACTAGCCTCTGACTTGTATTCTGAAAGGTATTTCCACCTCCATTCAAATATTTTAGATTCTGATTTTGAAGATGATATACAGTATGATATGCAGGTCATGACACCTCCCACACCATTTTACCAACCAATGGATGCACAAAAGACCCTACAACCCCCAAGTTCTCCAGTTAAGAAACTACACAATTCCATGTTTTCCTACACTGTGTCACTTGCCTTTGTTACTCTTATGTATTTCATATCTTTCATTGGTTGGAAAGACATGTATTTTTCCATCATTTGACTGATATTTCACACATTTGTACCTAATCTCATCACTCATGGTTCAAAATTCAAGTCGTCAAACTCTCTAGGCTCTCTCAACTATCAGGGTGACCTAGTTTCTCACACTTTTCCTACTGAAACTCTGTTCGATCATGGAGACTCTGCATCCTTATTGGTTGATGCTCCATATGACTCAAATTCTGATATTTCATAGCTGCATGATCTCCTTTGCAATATCAGAAAGTTTGCACATAAGTTTTAGAAGAAGGTACAAGAACTAGTGCACCACATTGCAGCCACAAAATAAATTGATCCTGTTGAGTTCATTGATTCTCCTTGGGAAGGGGTTTGCATAGATCTTCTTTCCATAATTTATTATGTTTTCAGATCTAATTATATGTGTTACAACAACAATAAAAATTCATATGATGCTTCTCCATAATCATAACATGATCTTCATGGAGCCTCTACACATGATTCTTTCCTACACCAGATTGATGCACTAATGCATGATCATGACATCCACAATCTCGTCATCAAGTTTTTTACTCATAAGAATCCCATTCATCTCATCTAGCTCATTCAACTCCTCCAAATGAGCAACAAGACAGTATGAAGACATCCAAGCATGTCCATTTTTGAGGGAGGGTTTTGTTTCCTCGTTTTACAAGGACTCGTTATTTTTGTATTGGGGTGACTATAAGCCTTGTTTCTTGGGCCCTATATTTCTGATATTTTCTGATTTACACCACATAAATTCAGGATTAAGGGGGGGTGTTGGAGTATTAAAAAACCCACCTATACCATTTTAGACTTAAGAGAAATTAATTAATCATTTATGTTCAATTTCCTGAGTTTAGACTAGGTAAATAGGGCCATTTTTGTCTTTTAGTGGACCACTTTCCATCCTAATTCAATAGGGAGCACTTAAGGAAATTGTGGATAAGATTTCATTGGATTCTGTCTCATTTCTTTCCATTTCTCATTTAGAAGGTTCTTTCTTGATTTAGTTAGATTTTTCTTGTTTTTTCTGCTTTCTAGTGGAAAAGGTAAAGCTAGTTGACTTAGAAAACTTTTCCACTTGATCAATTCGACCTCCATGTATTGGAGAAAACTCACTATGGCTTGGGAATACCACAACAGACAGACGACTACCAGAAATCTACTCAATTCTCAAAACAATGCTATTATAAATGACAATGCTAAAATAATGGTGAAATGTAACCAACCTCGATCCAACATTTGATGTAGATCCCCGTTGGAGCTTTCAATCCACGCACATCCAAGCAGTTGTAATCTGCAAATTAGTCTTGACAACCAATATCTAACAAGTACATGTGATATATAAATGACATTAACATTATCAATAACGATGGTCGATAATATCGTAAACAAATGTAACCCAATGTATAATAAATGACATTCACACCATGAATGGACGAGAATATGAGTATTTCTATTAATGAACAAGAAGAAGTACAAAGTGATACGACCTCTTGCCAGAAACCAATCTGAACCAAGATCTAGATCAATCCACTTGTGCCTCCACCACTTCAATCCTCCATGAAAGGCAAACTCAAACTAGCAAGGAGTTTGGAAGGCGAACATAACTGGTTCACAACTACAAGGATCAATGAGTGCAGACTCAAGATAGGGCAAAAATCCACTAGAGTTCCTTTACTATACTCTTCTTCCTCCCGTCCATAAGCCATATGTGCTCAATATATAGTCCTCTCAAAGGTAGGTGAAAGGACTCATTGAGACGTTACTTGGGCAGATGGAGAGCCAAAGGTCACCCAATGACCGCTTTTTGGGAGTAAAAAGTAACAAAATAGTGGTTTTTACCATTTTACTTGATACCCGCGAGCTATAAGGATGCAACTTGCAGGTACGCATGCTATAGTGATGCAAAATGTGGGTAGGAAGAAAAATAGGGTAGACTGGTATCACTCAACTATGAAAATGGATCTGAGTCACTGAAATGGATCCTACAGGCCAAAGAATGCTGATGCTCATAGGGTGGAATATTTCTGTGTAACAGATGCCCCCTAATGTGTGAGGTCAGAGACTGAAATGTGCTACGATGGCCGAAATACATTATAAAACTCAGAAGTGGAGTGATGGAGACACAAGTGGAAAGAACGGCTCACTCGTCATAGTACAATAGTATTTCTGAATACATGTCGGTATAATACAACAATCTGATACAATGGCCATCAATAGGCAGTACATAAGTAAATATATGTCACAAGTGATCATAACCATGATCCCTCTAAAGTAAGATATGGTCTTCTGCTGAAAAGAAGACAACTGGTGCAAACTGGAGGTACAAGCTGCTGAAATATGAGAGGTGATATCTCAGATGTAAAGTCAAAGTCATATGTAGCATACTGAATGCCACAATCGCCTAGGGTCTTCTACACAAGTCTTCGACGGTGCAAGTCCCATCAAGTGAATAAAGGAGTTGAGGTCGAACATGATGAGACATCGTCTGTTTACTGGTCATTGATGTATACCGTTAACAGACGCGAGATGACCCATCGATAATGAAAATGGGCATCAAGGCACAGAGCACAATCATCAGAGTGTGAATAAATGGGTTGAAGTCGAACACTAGGATGAATCCATCCATCAGGGGACATTGATGTATTCCCAAAACTGTCGATGGAGAGAGAACCTGCCACTAATGACTGCAAGCCTCAAGGTACTCAACTGAACTCTAAGCCTCAAGTCCCAGAATAAATGAGTTGAAGTCGACGGAACGAGACTCACTGGAAGGAGGGCATTAAGGCATCCCCCATCAACCAGCATGAGGTACCAGCAATGCTGAAAGATTTGGAAGATCTCAGGTGAAACGGACTGACTCAATAAGGATGGCCGACATGCAATAGTCAAGATATCTGAGGAGTGGCCGACACTGGTTTCAGGACTTCCTTTGAACAAGAGCATGAGCAGATGGATCGACTCAGGCAGCATAGACTTGACATAAACTGTGCAATGCAGGAGGCATTACAGAGGGCTCCATAATGACTGGAAGCTTAACCAATCGGTGGAGAAAATTGAGAAACAAGTACAGCTCCTAAGGCCCAACTATAGTCCCGACTCATAATGTACGGAGTGGAATGAATGCTCTGTTCAAAGGTGACACAACAGCTGCCAACAAGAAATAGTGACCATAATCCCGTCCGGCTTTTTGGAATATTTGATTTTTTTGTCTTTTTCATATTTGGGAAAAGCTTGAAAAAGAATAAAATTGCTTATAGTACAACAAGTGAGGGAACGAGTGTTAAATAGCTAGCAGACTAGTCCCAAGCAGTGGAACATACCTATGCTCAATGCAAGGAAGTGCATGTAGGATGTGGACACTCGAGGGGTGTGTTCCCTCAGGGTCAAAGGGTCATCAAATTGTGAAGGGAAAATATATAAGCTCTATAGGGATCGACAGGGAAATTGCTCAGGCACCAGGCTAACAATTGAGTAAGCGGGAGCCGTCACAAGGCTCAAGGGGCAAGTAGGATGATGCAATGCAATCACAACATGATATAACTGAAGGGAGTCCTTAAGGGAGATGGCCAGCATAAGACAAAGTAGAGTATGAATCTTCATCGCAACGTCATGGCGTGACTACAAAGGACTCCCAATCCCGAGGACAAACAATGGCATGGGCACCAAAAGCATAATGGGGTTCTAACTAGGGTACCCATGTTCAGGAAAGCCCTACCGCCACATGATGACACTTCTATAACAGTGTGAAGGTTCCGTGTCAGTCATGAAGCAGGGTCGCACCTAGGGTTTATGAAAAGTGGTCAAAGGTCAAATGCATAATGCATGTGAAAATGGCATCTAACCTATATGCCAGGTGTGAAACATACCTGCCGTAGGTGTGAAATGGATCAGAACAACTCTCGCCGAGGAAATATGTTGAAAAAACACTACTCCATGACACGATATTAGTTCATAACGGCCCAAAAATGGAAAAACTATAGAAAAGTGGGTCTAGAAAATTATAAATAGTAATAAAATTTAATAATTTTCAATTCATTTGCACTATTCACCATTTTGGAGTTAAGTGGTAAGTTTGCACTTGAAACTTCAAGTGTCGATCGTGGGAGCTACGAGAAACCGTTCAGCGAACCGTCCGGAGCAGGTTAGTGGTCACTGCCATACCTTTCATTTAAGTGCTTTTATTTCAATTTTGGTCGATGGGATTTTTTGTTTGGCCAAGCCCTAAATGGATTCGGCACTACCTGCAGGCTATAAGCATGTGGGTAGCGGGTAGGGCATGAAACGCGCAGTCAAAAAACTGACTACTCGTGTCTACCCGCAGTAAAAATTTCTTGCTTTGCACTCCAGGATGGTTCTAGAGTGGAGGGAGAGAGAGCATGACGAGGTAGATGAGGCCGTGCGCAACGATTTGCAAGAACAACAAGCATTGCAAGCATGTGGCTTATATAAATACTGGAGTCTTGGGGGCTTAAGGGCCCAAAACCTAGTACTCTGTCATTTGATCAACTACTAGGATGTGGATGCTCAACACATCAGCCTCAAGGGGAAAACACTAACACTGGAAGTGGAGATTATCTACTTCATTACCGGTTTGTCCCGTAGAGAGGAAGTGGCCAGTGTTCAGTCACGGACCGTGGGTGGTGGGATCACTGTGCAAGACTACATCGTAAGGTATTGTCCTTCCAACACATGACCAGTGGGAAGTCAAGTGCCAGTCAACCCCATAACGGATCTGAGTACAAAGATCATTGTGGAAACTCTGGTGCAGATCACGGAATCCAAAGCACTACATCAGGCATCCAGACCGGTGATGTTCTACGCATCACAATGCTTGCAGCCTACTATATTTGACTGGTGTACTACTTTGCTGGTGTGTATGAAGACACAACTGACGGAATGCAAAGAGGGGAACGCCAAAAACTTTGGGTATGGTAGCATCCTTTGTAGTTTCTTCTTTGAGAGAGTTCTGGGACTTAGCCCGAGGCTGGATGTCTCTCCTCACAGTCTCCAAGATCTAGCCCTGACCCGGTGGGCTGAGATACTGACACGACAGGGTGGTGGCCGTATGGCGTCACCATATTCTGAGGAGTTCTTCCACTGGTGGAACCGACAGGTGATCACTATAGAGGACTATCCCTATGCGGGGATAGACTTCAGACAGGACCGTGACATGCCGCTCCCACCAGGAAGAGCTTTCAGAGACATCGGTGAGTACTCTTTTGGTTTTGTGTTTTTTAAATTTTTATGGATTTTTTTATTATAGTTGAAATGCAAAAAATCTTTTTGGTGGTAATATCATGTGCTAATGGGTGACTGTTTTCTCGTAGACAAAGGCCCAGTGAGACCAGAGGGCTTCCCGAGACATGGTCATCAGGGTAGAGATGAGGTGGCGGTAGATGCTGCAGCAGGGCGCACACTCCAGACATTGCAGTGCAACATATCCCGGATGGTTGCCTGAGTACCAATGATAGAGGTAGCCCAGCTACCTGAGGCTATGCAGTGCCAGGTAGTAGGTGTTCCTGGTGAGTGGGTGTGGTTGCTACAACGGATGGCCAACGCAGCGCAGTACTACTATGAGACACATCCCGTCGAGGTGACAGCTAGACCTCCTCGGAGGGAATAGATATCCCAGGGTCTCATAATTTTTGTATTGATATGTATATTTTTGAGGGCTACGGGCTCTAGTCTTGTATGACACTACCATTTTTGGACATATTTCTATATATATACAACTTTGGTTCTCATTTCTACTATATGTGTGTATGGTACAGATGTATGAATGTCTTTGTATTTATGTGCTTCATGATGAATGTGACAAATGCCAATCTAATACATAGTCAGCGTATGCATCAGATATATAATTATGACTTCTCGGAATGTGAATATATGTAATGGAAACAAAATGTCTCTCCAAGAGTCGTACCTTAAGGAATATCCGTAGTAATGTAGGGTCTCGTACATGGTACTGCCCATTCAGCCGAGACACAACTAGTTGTGAGTCTAGGCGGACTTCTAAAGACTAGATACCATGTGAAATGCCATCCCGAAGTAGCTCAACAATGGCACTATACTCAGCCACATTGTTAGATGTAGGACTGACACAAGCACCTCCTGAGGACACAACTAGATGGTCAGGTGAAAAGATAACCCAGGCAGCAGAAGCAAGCTGTTGTGTATATCGGCTAGCACCATCCGCGAAACCTAAGATCGTAGGACATCCCATTGACATCTGTCAATCAAACAGAGGCTAATCAGTAGACCCGACAACCAAAAAGGCAACCTAGACTATGTACAGAAAAACTATACAATAGTGTACAAAAGTATTAGCCCGAACCAAAGGTTAATGCATAATACCGCTTGAGTTAGAGCCCATTTCTAGGCTCCTTCAAGACAACTCCCTTGTAATATTCTAACTCATAAGCTCCTTTTTCAAGGACATGCCTCACAATGTAAGGACCGTGCCACATGGGATTGAACTTGCCTGCCCCCAGGGGTTCTTTAGCTTGGTCATACAAGAGTACCAAGTCACCTTCAGCATATTGCTAGGGACGGACAGACCTATCATATTGAACCTTGACATGACACTTGTTAACATCAATGGCCATAGTGGCATCTCGACGGTGTTTGTCAAGTTGTTCGAGGTGTACTAAATGTTGCTCAATATCCGTCGTATCAGGGAGGAGCTCTATGGATAGCTTGAGCGAAGGGATCTCGCATTCAATCGGTAAAAGTGACTCCACACAATGAACTAACTAGAAAGGTGAGAACCCGGTGCCAGTCTTAACTGCGGTTCGATAAGCCCACAAAGAAGGATATAACATGATATGCCAATTGGTCTTGCTTTGTTGGATGGTACGTTGGAGAATGGTCTTCAAAGAATTATTTACTGCTTCAACTTGACCATTCGCTTGAGGATAGTAGGAAGACGAGTGTTCCTGATGAAACCCAAGCTTAAGAGACAAATCCTCCATCATCTTATTTTGAAAGTGACTGCCATGGTCAGTGACAATCTCTTTCGGGATACCGAATCGAGTGATATTCTGGTTGAACACGAAATGGGCTGCAGTAGCACCATCGGCTTTAATGGTAGGCATGGTCTCAGCCCATTCGGAAAAATAATCCACGGCCACAATAATATGATGATGCCCCCCAGCCGAAGCTGGTTTGCAATCCATGAAATCTACCCCCCACTTAGTGAAGGGGCCAACAGTGATGACCGGATGGAGGGGCGCTGGATGCGAGTGTATGTTTCGAGAAAACAACTGGCAAGGGTGACATCTCTTCATAACATTAATACAATATTTAAAGATAGTAGGCCAAAAATAACCTGCTCACATAATACGCTGGGCTGTAGCAAGCCCGGATAAGTGACTGCCACATGCCCCTGCATAGCAATCATTAAGTACCCGTTCCGCTTCTTCATGAGTCAAGCAATGACGAAGAATGGAATCCTTTACTTGGCGATACAAAGTGTCATTGACGATAGTATAATATTTAGCATGATGTCTCACATGCCGTCACTCATCTCGTGAATAATGTGGAGGAAACTTCAAAGTTTGGAGATATCGAATGACATCCTGATACCAAGGGTCCTCGGTCGAGATAAGAAATAAGTGTTCATCCACAAAGGAATCTTCATGAATGACATCCTCATCAAGCCGTGGAAGGTCCGACATAAGCTCAGCGAACACCAATGATTTCACCGATTTTGCAGAAAGCAAACTCGAGATCAAATTCTTGAAGGATCACAATCCATTTATTATACTTACCCTCGATAAGGCGTCGTGATAGCACGAACTGAAACAGATTGATATGAGCTACAACAGTGGTTGTTTGAAGCAAAATGTAATGCCGTAACCGCTGGACTGCGTGAACAGTCACAAGTGCCAAATTTTCTACGTGGGTGTACCTTAGTTCAACATCTACTAATTTTTGACTAAGATAGTAGATAACATGCTCGACAAGTGCATCATCTATCTAAACCAAGACCATGCCAATAGTCTCTTGAGACACGACCACATAAAGAATGAAATCTCGTGTAAAGTCCGGCGGACTAAGCACAGGGGCCGATACCAAAGCTTTCTTAATGGAATCGAAAGACTGCTGGGCTCGCTCATCTTAGATAAAAGGTATGTCTTTCTTCAATAGGCATGCGAAACCTTTAGTAATACTGGCATAGTTAGCTATAAACCAACGCAGAAAAGTAGCTCTCCCTTGGAGGCTTTGAAATTGAAACAGATTACACGGAGGAGGCAACTGAAGTATTGCCTCAACTTTGAGAGGATTGACTTTAATACCCTCCTTCGAAACTATGAATCCTAGAAGGCGACCAATCCTAACACCGAAGATGCATTTGTTTGGATTCAATCGAATTTTGTAGTGAATACATCGTTCGAGAATCATACAGAGGTGCTTGGGGTGGACCACTCTCTTGCGAGAATGGGCAGCAAGATCATCCAAGAAAACTTCCATAATCATCTTAAGATCGTGAAAGGCATAGGTCATGGCTCGCTGAAAAGTAGCTCCGGCATTCTTGAGGCCGAAGGGCATTTTTTGGTACGGAAAAGTTCCCCATGGACAAATAAATTCCGTTTTATGTTGGTCCGCGGGTTTGATTTGAATCTGATTATAACCCGAGAATCCGTCCATGAATGAAAAAATCTCACTTCCCGCACAAGCATCCAATATTTGATCAATGAATGGCGTGGGGAAATTGTCTTTCGGACATGCACGGTTCAAATCTCTGAAATCAGTGCATACACGGATCGTTCCCTACTTCTTATCCACAGGAACAGGGTTTGACACCCATTCGGTAGGGGAACGGGGTAGATGAAACTAGCTTTGAGCAGTTTCTCCACCTCTGCCTTAATAGCAGCTGCCTTCCTAGGGTTCACCGCACGTAAGCGTTGTCGAACCGGTTTAGCATCATGATACGTTTTAATCTCCTGTTCAACAATGCGGGGGTCTATTCCCGGGATCTCCTCATATGACCAGGTGAAAGCTTCCCGAAGTTTAGTAAACAAATCAGTGTAAATAGTAATCTCCTCAGGAGTGCAATTGGAACTGACGTAAACATTCTCAATCTTTCCGGGAGTGCAGGAGATGTTGATCGAAGTGGTTGGGGAAATATTGGCCATATTCCCCTCCAAGAAAACATCATGCAACTACAAAAGAGCCATAGGGTGACCAATCATCTCACCTAGAGTCATCCTAAACTTCTCATACTCAATGAGTTCAAGGTTGGGAAGGAAATAAGATCGATGGTGCATATCTTCCCAAAGCCTCTCACTACCACACATGGCTTTGAGGATAGCTTCATCCGATGGAAAAGTATCATCGAGGCAATCGTGAGAGCAAGATGAGTTGGCTGCCCAAACTGGCAGCGTAATGAGATATTCTTCAATTGTCTGGGAAGAAGAGAGATCCGGATCTGTAGTGGTTTGTTGGATGTGATCATAAGTGAGCTCCGCTACAGATAAAGGCATAGACATCCTGACGTGCGCAATGTCTCCATACATAGAATCCGCGGATGGAAAAATCCATGGATCACCACAATAAGAAGTCCGGAATGGCATACTATTTGAAGGAGGAGGCGTACTGTCGGAAATGGTTCCAATAAAATTCACAGGTGCAGAATGGTTAAAATTTCCCATCAACGAGGGGTACATTCCAACACCTATGTTCCCAGTTGCCGATTGAGAATCAGAAACTTGCGGGACTACTGATCCTGTGGATTCTATGGAAGGAGTGCCAACATAATCCAGCTGATCGATCATCACAATCTTTCCTTCATGGGGAAAGCAAATAACTCGAAATACAGTAGACACGACAGCCTTCATAGCGTACATCCAGTTCCGACCCAGTAAAAGGTTGTAGTCGATGGGCGCATCAACCACTTTGACTTCAATAGGCACGGACTTACCTCCCAAGGAGACAACAAGGGAAGGGATAATTCCATGCGGCGTAAAAGATATACCGTCAAATGCAGTGAGTGTAGTTCTAGACGCGAGTAGAGGAGGAGAGCCAAGAGATTTCCAACAAGTTAATGACATTACTGACGCGGAAGCACCTTCATCAACCATAGTACGTTTGACGAAGCTCTTAAGGAAAACCACCTGGATTTGAAAATCCACGTGGTAAGGCAAGCGAGGTTGGACATCAGTAGTATCGAACTTGATAACACTAGGACTTCCCCCATCCTGAACTTCTAGCGCACTCAAAAGGGCATGCTTCTGAGAAGGACAAGCTTGCAAAACTTCAAGAGCCGACATGGCACATGGAGTTTGGCCCAAATCTTCTACAATGGAGTAGTTCTTGGCAGCTCGAGCATTAGGATTATGCGTAGAGTGCTTGAGAACACCTTTCGGTATCTGTGGCATAATAGAAGGCTTCTCAATATGCAAGGAATTATCAGGAGGAGGGGGAGGCTCATTCCCCAAATTCGGTTGTGGTGCACCATAATCACATTGACGAGTAGCAACACAAACCTCCGACTGAACCATATTTACACATCCATAACCACTAGTATTGGAAGAAGACATTGTCATTTCATTAGTACCATAACCAGTGGTGGGAGCATGTGAAGCCATGTTCTGGTGATGAGGTAGGGGATCCTTCAGCACAGCTGGGATCTGTGCCAAATGCTTCGATGCTTCTTCAATACGAGGACATAAGTGAGTAAGATGATCCTCCCCGCAAAGCTTGGAAGGGAATTTCACATTACGCCTAGGTTTACGATCCTCGCTAGCATTACCACCTTCCCGAGGAGCATTGGCATTCTCTTTACGAGGAGTATTACTATTTCTATTGTTGTTACTTCCATTGTTTCCACCCCTACGATTATTTCTCCCCTTGTTCTTACCACCAGGCTGCTGGTTACCCGATGGTTTCGTTGATTGCACATTATGTACATCAGACGACGGAGTGGAAGTGGACAAGGTGTGAACCTGTCCGGGAGCAGACTGGTTTAACGACAAATTTTGCATTTGATTAGCTACCAAGTCTACAGGGTGAGTGCATGCGGACCCCACGATGCCATCGGCATGTGGTCTAGGAACTGATGTGGGCTCATGTCTTGTTCTCGGTGCGTCAGGAATAATGTCATACAAAATGCTAGACTGAGAATAAAGTAGATCTAACTGCTGGACTTTAAAGATAGCTTGTTCCTCAGTCACAATGTCAGACATCGAAACATCCTTAGCAATGTATGGGAGTAAATACTTAAGGAACCATTCCAACAGGAACTCTGGAGGAATGTTGGCTTTCACTAATCTCTTCCGCCGACACCACTCTTAAACGTGGTCAGAAATATGTGTGGCCTTATTCTGATGGAAGGTGGACAACAACTTAGTACCAATATCATAAGAACCGGCAACTAGAAATGGTCTAAGAAAACCAAAGCAATCTCGTTGAATCCCCTATAGGTGTTTCCGGGAAACTCCACATACCACTTCGTGGCTGCCCCCATGAGGGTGCATTGAAATAGTCGTAATCGAATGGAGTCATGATTCAAAGAGTTGGAGGAGCACCAAAGGTGAAACGTCATGACATGATCTCCCGGGTCCTCACCACCTTTCCCCTCAAACTTTGGAATGTCCAAAGGGAGCTTGGTAGGGACTGGGGGCCAAGTAGGGTCGTGACACACTGGATCATTTGTGAGCTTCGAAAGATATGGGAGATTCAAGCATGAAAGGAACGGGAGCTGCGACTGGAAAGCTTGATTATAAGCCCCCATAAAAGGTTGGTTAAATGGAATTGTGTTGTAAGATGGACCAAAAGCTTGACCATGAGGGTTAAACTGCTGATAATGAGGACCTGACGGCCCGTAAGCTTGCCCATGGCCATAAGATGGATAACCTCCCCATGCCTGACCCATTTGAGAGTAAGCAGGAATATGTGCGTTTTGAGTACCATATTGTGGTGGTGGGTGATACTGGGGGCTAGCACCAACTTTGTTGTAGTAAGGGTTGCCACCATAAGTATGGGGCATGTATGTACTATTCATAGCGGGAACCGTGTTGTATTGACCGTAATGGTATGGTATGTTCCCACCCCCAACATTAGGATGAGCTTGAGAAGTCGTGTGGTGACCAGCAACATGAGAAGTATTCCCAGGTCCAATATGGGTGTGACCAGTAGCAGGGTTGGTGGTGTGATGTCCATGTGGATATGAAATATTCCCAACCCCTACATTACTATTTCTAGCAGCGGCAGTGGATGCAAAATTTTGCGGTATGTGTCCACCCCCGTGGTTGGAAGGAACGGTTTCATGTGCAAAAGCAGTCCTGGGTTGACGAGTAGCGACATGTGTATTAGGTGGTGGATGGCGAGTCATGTTTCGGACAACATTCTGACTAGGTTGGGTATTCCTAGGAGGTGGTCGCATTCTAACATTAGCATGGTTAGGAATCTGACCAGTCCCCATAATATGTGAGTGGGTGGACAATGTAGTGCCTCCCAGCTAGTGTAGTGCCCCCAGTGGGTATAGTATGGCTAACACTTTGACTAGTGACAGCATGAGTACCAACCATAGTGGAAGGTTCGACAATATTGTGACTAGGCATACCAAAAGAGAGTGTGGTGGGGTTAACCATAGGGCCAAAATCATCATGAGTCTCAAGCCTCCTATATCTAAAATCGCGTGGAAATGAAGGAACGAAAGGCTCGTCCTGTTCTTCCTCCTTGGGTAAGTCAGGCATCCCGTAAAGATAATTATCCAGATTCGAAGGATCAAACGGATCCTGGTCAAGTGGATTAGGCCAAATAGAACCAGGTTGAGTCTCAGGTGGATCACCTCCCCAATCCTCACGAGGAGTCTGGGGATCGGAAGTATGTTCAACTCTACCCGAAGGAGTAGAAAGGTCTTTCCTGATATCGGGATGTGCAGCCATGTAGTCCTCAACGTAAGTCTCGTAAGAATCCAAAGACTCATAGGGATCCCTCTGGCGTCCTCTAGCAATACGAAGTGTAACCTAGAGTGGCTTTGAACCAGCCAAACGACGAGACCGACAGAAAGTAGGGCTCCGTGCCACATTCTCTCCGGAGAGAGACATAGTGTATCCTAAAGGCCAACTATCGATCAAAAACAATAAATCAAAAGCACACACCTAGAGAAACTACAGCCAAGAGCAGACAAACAGAGTGGCTAAATGAGCTCCCGACACTAGAGTCGGTATGTCTCGCCTAGGAGAGGCTTGAGAATCCCAAACTATAGTCGGAGGTAACAGAATTAGTTATAGAGACACCCATGCTTCACTGTGTCGACAGGTTCAAGTCCGCTGAACGGACACAACTGTGCTGTCCAATCCCTATCTGACTCAAGACACAAACAACATAACCACTGCAAGTACCCTGTGCGGTACCTAGGTAAGGAAACTATGTCTACCACAATATAACTAATGCTCAGGGGGACAGTCGCAGGTGGGACCCGTTGTATGGGTAGGGTAGCTAAGCTCGAAGCACAAGAGGATGAACCTATGGTACCCCTAGATATGAACAAATCCTAGATATATCTCCCACGTTCAACCAGTATTAGAGGGATATCTCCTCAACCAACCTCCTGTGACCACGTGCTTAACTCTGGATTGAGTAGAGATTTCCTAAGAAAACTGATCTATACCATGGATTCCTCCACTCCCTGGTCAGACACCTAATGTTTTGTTTAGTAGTCTTGGATTGTTAACTCACAATGATCTATTCCAAGACTGTAAACCTATGCTAGTTGGTGTACCCTATAAATAAAATAAGTCTAATCAATTTTATGATTAAGCGTTAATTTTAGTGGCTGTGATTACTCAAGGGATATGGTTGTGAAACTCGTGATGTGTAAACTCAATAGTATGCAATATCGTCCAATCCTAGACTCATCTATCCAATAAAACAATGTCACTAATATGAAAAATCAACCAAAAATTCTGAAATAAATATGCAAACTTTTATCTTTTCAATGCACAAGCAGAATCTAAAATGAAGGCAATAAGCACTCAATGCAAAATGTAGTACATGGAAATAAAATATTTGTGTATTTTCTCTTATAAACAGAAAGGAAAATGCAAAAAGCTAAATGAATATTTTTGTATTTTTTCAATATATATGGAATGAAAAAATGCAAGCAAAATCCTACTATTTAGTCACTGAAGTGTCGAGAAGATCACTAAGACAACCCAGCAGATCCTAAACAGCAAGACTCAGCCAAAAGAAAGAGCTCAAAAGAAAGAAACCAAGAGGCTAAAACCAAAGATTGGTAAAAAACTAAGAAGGCTCAACCAAGATAAATAAAGAGATCTGGTCACAGCCAAGTCATGAAACAGTCAAGAAAGAGGCCAACAAAGACTCAGGAATCAACCAAACTCACCCAGCAACAACCAATAGCCATAAACCAACAAAAGCCGGAGTTACACGCTACTGTCGAAGGAATACCTGTGGGTACCCATGAGCAGTAGTGTAAAAAGAGGCGGGTATACATGGGCATAACTAAGCCAGCCCGCGGGTGAGGAAAAGCAAATGGTCAAATAAAGAGTCCAAAGGCTCAGAAAAAGCAAGTTTTCTACAGTGTATCTTAACGGTCAATCAGTGATACAGAGCTTAGATAAACAACAACTCTAATTATGGACTAATGCTCAAAATTTTTCCCAAACATGGATGTTTTCCCCAACGGAGTCGCCATTTCTGTATTGGAGAAAACTCACTATGGCTTGGGAATACCACAACAGACAGATGACTACCAAAAATCTAGTCAATTCTCAAAACAATGCTATTATAAATGACAATGTTAAAATAATGGAGAAATGTAACCAACCTCGATCCAACGTTTGATGTAGATCCTCGTTGGATCTTTCAATCCGCGCACATCCAAGCACTTGTAATCTGCAAATTAGTCTTGACAACCAATATCTAACAAGTACATGTGATATATAAATGACATTAACATTATCAATAACAATGGTCCATAATATCATAAGCAAATGTAACCCAATGCATAATAAATGACATTCACACCATGAATGGACGAGAATATGAGTATTTCTATTAATGAACAAGAAGAAGTACAAAGTGATACGACCTCCTGCCGACAACCAATCTGAACCAAGATCTAGATCAATCCACTTGTGCCTTCACCACTTCAATCCTCCATGAAAGGCAAACTCAAACTAGCAAGGAGTTTGGAAGGTGAACATAACTGGTTCACAACTACAAGGATCAATGAGTGCAGACTCAAGATAGGGCAAAAATCCACTAGAGTGCCTTTACTATTCGCTTCTTCCTCTCGTCCATAAGCCATATGTGCTCAATATATAGTCCTCTCAAAGGTAGGTGAAAGGACTCATCGAAACGTTACTTGGGCAGATGGAGAGCCAAAGGTCACCCAATGACCACTTTTGGGAGTAAAAAGTAATAAAATAGTGGTTTTTACCATTTTACTTGATACCCGCGGGATATAAGGATGCAACTCGCAAGTACGCATGCTATAGTGATGCAACATGTGGGTAGGAACAAAAATAGGGTAGACTGGTATCATTGAAGGATGAAAATGGATCTGAGTCATTGAAATGGATCCTACAGGCCAAAGAATTCTGATGCTCACAGGGTGGAAGATTTCTGTGTAACACTCGACTTCATATATTCTCTCATAAATCCATCAATACATTCCATTTACCTCACTCGCGAGCTTCCATACCATACATAGCAAATTCGTGAGCCTCTAGGACAGTTTTGGAAACTTCTTTTGCCACTTAGGGGTTGTTTTTCCTTATCTAAGCCTTTCATTTTACAAATTGCCTCCAAGCCATTCTATTTTATCCATGGAATATGTATTGTATATTGCTATCATATTGATGAATAATATATAGAGTGATTTACATAATTTATCTCCTCTATTCTTCTTCTCTCATTGTCTGAAATATTCCATGTGAAGTTGTCTTAGGAATCTAGATCTAATCCATTTAAAATCTCACATTTAGCAATCTCATCGATTCTTGGAGGCATTATTATAGGAATGGATGGAGGTGGTGGATGATTTACTCGCCCTCGTCCTCTTCCATCCCTACCTCTACGAACTCTTGAATCCATGATAATGTCCGATCCATAATCAACAATAATTTAGTTAATTTATATCAATTCAAGTTTAAATTTCATCAATAAATTATATCAATAATACAAATTTCATTAAATTTGGACAAATTAGGCATTTTTTGGACTAAGAAAGTGTGATTTAGGCTTTGAAAGTGTCAATATCAACCTTTCTAAAGTGCAAAAATAGGTTCTGAAAGTGGCAATATTGGCTTTGAAAAGTGTGTTTTTCTATTCAAATAGTGCATTTTTTTACTACTTATGAACATTAAAATTACAGTTTTGCGTTATAAAACTATGAATTTCAATTCAAAATGTGTGAATTTCAAATCACGGAATGCAAATTTTGATTTGAAAAGTGTGAATTTCAAATAAAAAACTGTAAATTTTGATTTGAAAAGTGTGAATTTCAAATAAAAAAATGCAATTTTGGATTTGAAAAGTCTGAATTTCAAATTAAAAAAATTCAATTTTTTATTTGAAAATCGCAATTTTCATTTGTAAATGTTCAAAATTTTAAGGTGAAAAGTTCAATGTCTAAAATATTCAGTCATTGTTTGAATAAGAAGTCAATCCGCTAAGTTATAACATATAAAAATGGTTTGTCCCGACTTATGTTTTACGACAAGGATTGTCTGCCCCTTCTTTTGGTAGTTAATTGTCAAAACATTTATCCAACAATTCAGCTATATCCATAATGGAAAACACAAGAAGGATTGACCGACCCTTTTTGTAGTGTCGAACTATATGAAAATAATATTGGGAATAAGAAGGGTCAGTCGACCCTTCAATTTCAAGGGAATTGTTAAACTAGAACACCTTGGAACTTATAACATATAAAAATAGTTTGTCCCGACTTCCATTTTCCGACAAGTAGGATCGGCCGCCCATTCTTTTCGTAGTTAATTGTGAAAACCTTTATCCAAAAATTCAGCTATATCCATAACGAAGAACACAAGAAGGATCGACCGACCCTTCTTGCTGTGTCGAAATATTATGAAAAGAATATTCATAATAAGAAGGGTCGACTGACCCTTCTTGCATTGTCGAACTATTCTGAAAATAATATGGGGAATAAGAAGGGTCGACCGACCCTTGAATTACGAGTTAATTGTAAAAATAGAACACCTCGGAAGTTATATCATATATCAATTGTTTGTCCCGACTTCCATTTTACGACAAGAAGGATCGGCTGCCCCTTCTTTTCGTATTTAATTGTAAAAACCTTTATCCATCAATTAAGCTATAGCCACCCTTCATCTAGGAGGGAATTGTAATAATAGAACACCTTGGAGAAAGAACGGTCGCTCTTTCTCTAAGAATATTTCTACTTGCCAACAAAGTCTTTAAAACAAAACTTCTATAAATTTTGTGACACGTGGAACGCTTACATTGTGACACATGGCATATTTGATTTTTTAAATTAGTTTAAAGATTGTTTAAATGAATATTAAGGATATTAATGGTACCATTTCACATTTGGTGACTATTTAAGTTCCTTTGTTTTCTGAACCAACAACTTGGATGTCATATCAGCGGGGTCCAAATGAGAAGTATAGCTTGCAGTTTATGGAGAAATGAGAAGTAGTTGGTGATGAAGATGGTGTAAGGAACTTATGGTTGAGTTGCTGAGTAGAAGTTCCTTAACGAAGTTTAAAACTAATACACTCCAAATATTTACCAACTAGATATTTGGAGTGTATCAGTTTTAAACTTCGTTAAGGAACTTCTACTCAGCAACTCAACCATAAAATCCTTACACCATCTTCATCTCCAACTACTTCTTATTTATCCACAAACTGTAAGCTATAGTTCTCATTTCTACTGAGCAGGAAGCAGAGCCATAAAGCCGCACATGTGAGGGAAGGCAGCTGGAAGTGAGGGAGGTGGTATATTGCATGGGAAGCTCTGTGTCGATTTTTCGCACATGAGTGACAACATGAGAGCTCCTTAACTCATGTGCGGAAATAAAAGACAGAATAATCATTATATTAGGTAAGTAGTTTTGATATCTAGCAGTTTTTCCCAATACCAATAGCAATTAGTGTTTCTCCGCATCTAAAAGTGGTGACAAGACATAACCCTTAACTCACTCGTGTGCGAAAAGTAACTATTTAGATTTTATAACGGTGGTATTGAAGGTCGTTGCTATGGTCTTTTAAAACAAAAAATCCAGATAAAAAAATAGAAAATGTTTTAAGTTTTGGTTTTTTCCTGATTGATTTGTGGCCACTATCAAATAGGATATTGTTGGCCTTTTGTATATTATAAATATCATATTTACCAAACTTTTGGGGGCTACATTTGTAAGGCTTAGATTTTAAGTTTCATTTTATGTTTTCAAGAATACAAATAGTTAGAAACCAAAACCTTCATTAGACTAGAGGTGGATATCACACTAAAAGGAAAATCCAGTCATCGAATGTTGTTTTAAGTACCAGACCATGCGCCAAGTAGAAGATAGAAGGACTGTGATTTCATAGTCATCAATGTTTTGTTCATTCAACTCCAGTTATTTTCTGATTTTTTGGGGACGAAGAAACAGATTGTTCGTGGGGGAGATGTTGGAGGATCTTAGGTCAGCTGCCCGACTAGGTCCTTTATTTGACCACTTCAGAGAACATGTCAAACCGTCGTGTCCATCAATGTTAAATTCTAATTAGCATTATAGTGTGTCTGGGAAGGCATGCATAAGTAGCTTGTTTTTGAAATTATACATGGAATGTGTTGAATATAATTGTACCATTGATGACAAAACTATTCATTAATGACAGCCTGTAAATTTCCTTCCTTTCTCTGTTAATTATTATTTGCAGTAAATTATGTGTGTCTGTAAATTTCCTTCCTTATTTCCAGTAAATTATTTGCAGTAAGACTCTTCCCGCAATCTGCAATTATGGGTTGCGGGTTACAGATGTAAAATACCAACAAGGGTCAACCGAGCCTTCTTGCATTGTCGAACTATTAAGAAAATAATGTTGGGAATATGAAGGGTCATCCGACCCTTCAATTACAAGGCAATTTTAAAAATAGAACACCTTGCAAGTTTTAACATATAAAAATGGTTTATCCCGACATCCGTTTTCCGACAAGAAGGATCGGTTGCCCCTTGTTTTAGACTTTGAAAGTGTCAATATCAACCTTTCTAAAGTGCAAAAAACAATTCTGAAAGTGGCAATATTGGATTTGAAAAGTGTGTTTTTCTATTCAGATAGTGTGTTTTTCTATTCGAATAGTGTGTTTTTTGACAATTTATGAACCTTAAAATTGCAGTTTTTTGTTATAAAACTATGAATTTCAATTCAAAATGTGTGAATTTCAAATCAAAAAATGCAAATTTTGATTTGAAAATTGTGAATTTGTCCTGACTTCTATTTTCCGACAAGAAGGATCGTCTGCCCCTTCTTTTCGTAGTTAATTGTGAAAACATTTATCCAGCAAATCAGCTATATCGATAATGGAGAGCGCAAGAAGGATCGACCGACCCTTCTAGCAGTGTTGAACTATTATGAAAATAATATTGGAAATAAGAAGGGTCGGTCCACCCTTCAATTTAAAGGAAATTGTTAAAATAGAACACCTTGGAACTTATAACATATAAAAATAGTTTGTCCCGACTTCTGTTTTCCGACAAGAAGGATCAGTCGCCCCTTCTTTTCGTAGTTAATTCTAAAAACCTTTATCCAATAATTTAGCTATATCCATAATGGAGAACACAAGAAGGATCGAATGACCCTTCTTGCAGTGTCAAAATCTTATGAAAGGAACATTGGTGATAAGAAGGGTCGACTGACCCTTCTTGTAGTGTCGAGCTATTATGAAAATAATATGAGGAAAAAAAAAAGGTCGACCGACCTTCAATTACGAGGGAATTGTAAAAATAGAACACCTTGGAACTTATATCATATAAAAATAGTTTTTCCCTACTTCCGTTTTAATACAAGAAGGATCAGCTGCCCCTTCTTTTCGTAGTGAATTTTCAAAACCTTTATCCATCAATTCAGCTATAGCCATAATGGAGAACACAAGAAGGATCGACCGACCCTTCCTGTAGTGTCGAACTATTATGAAAAGAATATTTGGAAGAAGAAGGGTCGGCCAACTCTTCATTTAGGAGGGACTTGTAACAATAGTACACCTTGGAGAAAGAGTGGCCTTGTCTATAAATTTTGTTGTTCAAATGTTGATATCCAGTATCCTAGGGTGACACGTGGAATGATCATATTGTGACACATGGCATATTTGATTTGGAACATTGAGTATAGCGAGGTTACTAATTTTTATTTGATTTGGCACATTGAGTATAGCGAGGTTACTAATTTCTATTTGATTTGGCACATTAAGTATAGCGAGGTTACTAATTTTTATTTGATTTGGCACATTGAGTATTATTAGTGAGGTTACTAATGTTTATTTCATTTGGCACACTGATTATAGCGAGGTTACTAATTTATATTTGATTTGGCACATTGAGTATAGCGAGGTTACTAATTTTTATTTGATTTGGCACATTTAGTATAGCGAGGTTACTAATTTTTTATTACGGATTTAAAACTTATAAATATTTATTTTTCCAAAATTAGTAATGAAGAAGGATGGGACGGATGGGGAACGGTAATTATCACAATAGATTTTGCTCGAGTAAGATATCATCTCTGTAGATTTTGTCGAGTGATTGTACAATTATCCAACAGTTTGTGAGACTATTTAGGCCTGGAAATTGACGGCGTGTAGAACGTATTTGCTTCACTGGAACGTACTATTTGATACGTCTGCTTGAAATTTACCTGTGTCTATATGCATAATTTAAACCCGTCAAATCGACGTCCACCAAAATTAATTCACTTATCCGTCGTAAACAAATAATTATTACAATTAGTATAGTAGTAAAATTACTAGTTTCATTGGTACTTGTTGCAATTATTAAGAAGTTTAGTAATTAAGATTGGGAATATTTACATGGTTAAATGAATTGAAAATTTTCATCAGATTTATGCTTGTTTGATACGCTTGTGACCTGAGTGCAGTGTGCTTCTTAGTTGCATTTGTGACTTGAGTGTCGTGTGGCATTCTGGACCAACTTTGATGTAAATAAAAAAATAGTACCGGCTTGCTTGAGGTATGTCGAATTTTTTCAAGTTAATCATATGGATTAAGGGTTCTATATTGATGATTTTGAAAAGTAGTAAATTATTGCTTGGATCATTGCTTGTTACCATAGAAGCACTTTCTTTTAGTGTGCCAACCTGCAAATCCTCCATATATTTTATTTATTTACCCATAAAAGTATGGGATCATTGCTTGAACTGAAATTACCATGACGACGCCATAGACATAGGCTCTCGAGGCTGATATACCCATTTTTATCACTTTTATCTTATATATATATATATATATATATATATATATATGGTGAGCACCTGTGGGATCAACCTTTGTGTTTAACTTCTGCAATATTCTATGACTTTGCATGTTGCATTCAATAGGGATAGGATGAACTCTATTTTTCATATAATTGTTTATTGGTTATTGTGCCTTCATTGATTTTTGAAAGAAAGTCTTGTTTTCATGAGAATGCTCCATACATTAATTTAATTAATTTCATTACTTTTAGAAAGAAGAGATCTCTGCCAACACATGCTCAAATTGCTAGTTATTGCTTAAGTTATTGTATTTTCTTGTTTGCTAGGAAGATGGGATGATCGGGTGACCAGGCTTCCTATTAATGCCATGCCTTGCTGCTACATATTTATTATGATGTCAAGGAGCTTGGCGATCCCACCATGGTTCCATCCCAAACCCCAAATTATTAGACTGTTGTGTCATTATCGTGATATTAAAGATTCAGCATATTTTCCTAGAATAATCATTTGCACATGAATTGTTTGACTATTGTTACATAAAACGTAAAATGACAGGCACTAAAAACATGTGACCGTAATAAAATTTCTAATTGACAAGTACATAAAATTTGAAATTCACATTAACGAGAAACTGGAACGTAATTGTACAAGTAAACTTCACATTGACGAGCATTATGGATGACCATCATTAGGAGGAAGAGGTGAAGAGGAAGAGGCTCAACAAGGAACAGATCCTTTTGGATAGTCGCAGAGTCTCTTCGGCTCATAGGACATTTTGGACGCAATGTAGGATTTTCCAAATGGACCTATCGTCTGAAGTGCAGAAGGAAATCCAAGGTGTGGAGCGGGAGCTCTAGAAAAATCTTTGTAAAGATACCCTGCAGGAGGAAAGTTGGAAGATGGGAAATTGGTTCAAGGACCCCTGGAGCACTACTGGCCGTTTAACCCAGTACAAGCGAATTGTTGCCTGTTACTGGTTAGTGAAAAACTTAGTGGGGTATGCTCTTACAAACCGTATGCAAAAAGAGGATGCAGTGCAGAATAAGCTTTAAGACGAAAGCAGGGAGATGAACTGGAAGATGGACTTCTTGCTGCAAGACATGGACCTCCATATTCCTAATGCTACAACGACTGTGCCATAAGAACATCTTGGTAAAGATACTCTGCAGGAGGAAATCCAGGATTCCATGGACCCGGGGAACACTGCTGGCCGTTTAACCCTGTACGAGCGAACTATTGCCCTTTACTCGGTAATGAAAAACTTGGTGGGGTATGCTCTTACGGACCGTATGCAAAAAGTGGATCCGATGCAGAACTCACTTCAAGACAAAACCAGGGAGTTGCACCAAAAGATGGACTTCTTATTGCAATCCATGGGCCTCTGTATTCCTGATGCTACCACGAATGAGCGGGAACTAAATGCTCAAGGCTATTTCTGGGACTTGCCTTATATTTTACTATAATGTTGTTAAGCTCTCTAGTGATCAGGGGTTGTTTCTCCCATGTATTTGGTGTGTTTTTTTTGTTTATATCATAGTAGTAAAATATGTCTGTGTTAGTAGTTGCTGCATGAAAATTCAAACAAAGTTAAAACTACCGCGAACATTCAAGAAAAGGAAAATTTTGAACAAAGAAAGTGTGAATTTAGACTTTGAAAGTGTCAATATCAACCTTTCTAAAGTGCAAAAACGGGTTCTGAAAGTGGCAAGATTGGCTTTGAAAAGTGTGTTTTTATAATCAAATAGTGCGTTTTTTGACTACTTATGAACCTTAAACTTGCAGTTTTTTTGTTATAAAACTATGAATTTCAATTCAAAATGTGTGAATTTCAAAGGAGAAAATGCAAATTTCGATTTGAAAAGTGTGAATTTCAAATCAAAAAATGCAAATTTTGATTTGAAAAGTGTGAATTTCAAATAAAAAATGTCAATTTTGATTTGAAATGTGTGAATTTAAAATAAAAAATTGCAATTTCGGATTTGAAATGTGTGAGTTTGAAATAAAAAAGCTGCAATTTGTTATTTGAAAATTGCAATTTTCATTTGTAAATGTTGAAAATTTTCAGGTGAAAGTTCAATGTCTAAAATATTCAGTCATTGTTTCAATTACAAGGGAATTGTAAAAATAGAACACCTCGGAATTTATATCATATAAAAATGGTTTGTCCCGACTTCCATTTTACGACAAGAAGGATCGGCCGCCCCTTCTTTTCGAAGTTAATTGTCAAAACCTTGATCCATCAATTCAACTATAGCCATAATGGATAATACAAGAAGGATCGACTGACCCTTCTTGCAGTGTCGAACTATTATGAAAATAATATTAGGAATAAGAAGGGTTGGTAGACCCTTCATTTAGGAGGAAATTGTAACAATAGAAAACCTTGGAGAAAGAGCGGCCGCTCTTTCTCTGAGAATATTTCCACTTGCTAGCAAAGTCTTTAAAGCAAAAATTATATAAATTTTTTGTTAAAATTTTGATATCTTGTATCCTTGGGTGACACGTGGAACGATCATATTGTGACACATGGCATATTTGATATGGAACTTTGAGCAGACCAAAAGTATATTGTTTCTATTTTTAAAAAAAAGAAAGAATGTTTTTGTCTGGTTAGACAGCATACTATTTACTCATCATTCGCATACTATGTAAGCAAATTATTCACAAATTCAACATAAAGTAAACATTCACAATAACATATCCATTCTACTTAATTGCATGAACCATTATCATTCACTCCATGACATAATAGACATAATGCAACATTCACCACAGCACAGAGACAGAGACAGAGACAGAATTAGAACAATAATCGTACATATTCACACATTCATTAAACTCTGCGGTAAACCCGTCACAGGAACAGTCAAAACATAATGTTGCGGATCCAAATTAGACCAAAAAGAGAATTTCTCCACTATCTCTTTCTCTTCTAATCTACCCTTAGGATTACAATTCACTTCTATGCTATTCAATGGTCCATATTGACCGATTCTAACAATTGAATATTGACCGAGCATCCCCCATAACAAAACTATGCTAACATCTGGAGTCTGCACCGAGATTGAACTTCCAAAGACATGGCAAAATACACAGAAAAAACAGTGAGCCACTAGCAAATCATCCACATAAAAAACAGTGAGCCACCAGCGAGTCGGACGATGACCACCAAGACTGGCACAAACGCAGACCAGGAAGACCAATCAATGAGCAGGGTGCTCCCCCCATGGGGAAACTTGTTCTTCATGAGGGAAGTTCCTCAAGGTATCCATGTAATCTTTCAGAGCAGACTTGAGCAAGCGAACACCGACTGAATGAGTTTGTTGGCCGCCTTTTATAATTTGGAGCGATTCACAAAGGCCGTGAGCCAGCTGGTTCCTTGCTTGAATTTCGCGAGCGAACAATATCCTCACCGCCCAGTAGGGGTTGAAGATTAATTTCTGGCCCAAGTGGGATTCGTATTCCCAGAGAAGGGATAATTCGCAGTGTGCTATCTGCGCCTCTATCGGAGTAGGCATCTCTTCTAGATACTGAGCCCCCCAATTGAAGGTCTGCATGGCAGACTCTGCCATCCCCATGGTATGTTGTTGAGATGAGCCTTATCCCTGAGAGCGAGTTTCCCCCCAAGGTCGTGAAGACACTACACCCTGCTAGATCCCCTGCGTCTACACACTCTCATACGGGCAGCCATGATATACCAATTAAAAAACCTGGACCACCAGAAATCCACCCAAAATTTCAGCCAAGATTTAAATTGTAGCTCTCTCGAATGGAGGTCGCCTACTCCATTGAAAATATTTATAGGAATTTCTATGGAAGCAGGACGGAGAGCCGACTTGACTCCCAGATATTTTCACAGAAGCCCACACATACGAGAGGATTTCCATTAATGGCTTTGTAGAGATTGAATGATTCAAAATACATGTAAAAGTCCATCTCATACAATTGAAAATCATTTTGCAGTACTTGCTCGGTAGCATGGTACAACCAGAATTACTACCTTCAGCACAGAGCTAGTTATGCCTAAGGAAACAATGATAGAAACGAATTGTGTAAACCGGCATCAGTATAATGATTGAGGGCGTAATTTATTGGAGGGATGACGTTACAGTGCATCTTGCTGACCCTTGCCCCGTGTCATCCTCCACTACCATCCCTTCAAACGAGCATGCATCTGTCCGAATAGTACTATCATGATGGTTGATAGAGGTGTAGACGATGAAAGCTAAGCATTGAGCTGTAGAGTATTAAATGCGGCAGCTACACTATCGTCCCTTCAAATGAGCCTGCATCTACCTGAATAAAAGATGCCGCCAACATTCACCGACTGACAATGACAATCTAAAACGTTGAGCAAATTTAGCCTTTCAAAGTGTCAATATCAACCTTTCTAAAGCGCAAAAACAGGTTCTGAAAGTGGCAATATTGTCTTTGAAAAGAGTGTTTTTCAATTCAAATAGTCTGTTGTTTTACTACCTAAGATCCTTAAAATTGTAGTTTTTGGTTATAAAACTATGAATTTCAATTTAGAAAGTGTGAATTTCAAATCAAAAAATGCAAATTTTGATTTGGAAAGTGTGAATTTCAAATAAAAAAATGCAAAATTTGATTTGAAAAGGGCGAATTTGAAATCGAAAAATGAACATTTTCATTTGGAAACTGTGAATTTATAATTAAAAAATACAATTTCTGACAAGAAGGATCGGCCGCCCCTTCTTTTCATAGTTAGTTGTGAAAACATTTATCCAGTAATTCAACTATATCCATAATGCATAACACAAGAAGGACCGAGCGATCCTTCTCGCAGTGTCGAACTAATATGAAAATAATATTGGGAATAAGAAGGGTCGGTCGACCCTTTTGGGAGTGTCGAACTATTATAAAAATAATACTGGGAATAAGATGGGACGGTCGACCCTTCAATTACGAGCGAATTGTAAAAATAGAACACCTTGTAAGTTATAACATATAAAAATGGTTTTTGACGACTTTTGTCTTCGATCCTTGTTTTTTGACAATAAGGATCGGCCGCCCCTTTTTTTCGTAGTTAATTGGGAAAACCTCTATCCAACAATTCAGCTATATCCATAATGGACAACATAAGAAGAATCGACCGACCCTTCTGGCAGTGTTAAACTATTATGAAAACAATATTGGGAATACGAAGGGTTGTCCGAGCCTTCATATTTCGAGGGAATTTTAAAAATAGAACACCTTGGAAGTTATAACATATAAAATTGTTTGTCTCGACTTATGTTTTCCGACAAGAAGGATCGGACGCCCCTTCTTTTCGTAGTTAATTGTGAAAACATTTATTCATCAATTCAGCTATATGCAAAATGGAGAACACAAGGAGGATCGACCAACCCTTTTTGCAGTGTCAAAATATTATGGAAATAATACTGGGAATAAGAAGGGTCGAACGACCCTTCTTGCATTGTCGAACTATTGTGGAAATAATATTGGCAATAAGAAGGGTCGGCCGACCCTTCAATTACGAGGGAATTGTAAAAATATAACACCTTGGAAGTTATATCATATAAAAATGGTTTGTCCCGACTTCTGTTTTATGACAAGAAGGATCGGTCACCCCTTCTTTTTGTAGCCAATTGTGAAAACCTTTATCCAATAATTCAGGTATAGCCATAACGGTGAATGAAAGAAGGATCGACCGACTCTTCTTGCAGTGTCGAACTATTATGAAACGAATATTGTGAATAAGAAGGGTTGATCGAACCTTCACTTAGGAGGGCATTGTAACCATAGAAAACCTTGGAGAAAGAGTGGCCGCTCTTTCTCTAAGAATATTTCTACTTGCCAGCAAAGTCTTTAAAGAAAAAATTGTATAAATTTTGTTGTCAAAATGTTGATATCTGCTATCATAGGGTGACACATGGAACAATCTTATTGAGACACATGGCATATTTGATTTGGCACTTTGAGTATAGCGAGGTTACTATTTTTTCTTTGATTTGGCACAATGAGTATAGAGAGGTTACTAATGCTGGTTTAACCACAACACAATTAGGAAATGAAAATTCACTAATAGTAGTTTTAAGGATTAGGCACATGCAAGATTACCCTGTAGTTAGAAATGCTAATTGAAAAATTAACATGAATTTATTAATTTATGTTAATCATTTGCAGAAATTGATAAATGTTTTAATTAAATAAATTCACTTAAAACATAAAAGACACACAGATCATTAGTAAAGACAAATCCAAACTGTAGATCAATGTATGGATTATTGATTGCAAAAATTAAATAGTGTTCATAAATAATCTGAAGTGAAATCAACATTCATGAACACTGTAAAGGAGATTAATTACTTATCTGCTCAAATTACTATTAACCAATTAAAATTAACTGATGGCAAATTAAGGGTTCAAGCGCATTCAAGATTGACCTGTAACTGATATGTCAATTGAAAAATTAACATCAATTATAATTTTCTGCAAAAACCATTTGCAGAAATAGCTAAAAGTTTTAATTGAATAAATTCTTTTAAAACATTAAGGATACACAGATCATAAGCAGAGAAAAATCAAAATTGTAGATCAATGTAATTATAGATTGCAAAAGATTAAATAGTATTGATAAACAATATTGATCAAAGAAATTTGATTAATAGACAAAAGAGTATGCAAGACATAACTGTATTACTGAAAGTTTGCAAGAAATTACAAGCCCTGCATTAACCAGAGTATGCCTAATCTCTTCTGCTGATTTTCTCCTCCAAATTCCATCATGATCCCTAGCCTACAAGAGATATACCCTTTAAATAATAATTACAATTTTGTTAGAAAGGATAAATTCCCCAAAAAACAGGGATTTCAAAAATCGAACTAGGCTAATGGCCAAGAAAATCTTGCCACTTGGCTGCAATTTCTAACAATTCATCTATATTTAGATAATTGACCGACTCAAGCCCTATCTAGGCATCCCACATAAAAGTTTCCAGCTCGTTTTTAGCCAAATTATCCCAAATACCAATAAAAATGTGGATCATTCCCTCAATGGCAACAGGTTGCCTGAATAACTGATCCATGTAATCAATCTTGATATGCTTGAGGTGCGGGATATTCTCTTTAGCTTCCTCGCATAAACGTTCCACCTGTTCTACCATCAACATTGGTGGAGGAGCTCTTTCAATGAGGTCCATTGTAGGGAAATACAACTTATCCATGATGCTATCCATAGCATACCATCTCCTTCCGCAAACACCTTGTGCCTTCTGGATAGTATCTCCAACCTTATCATTTAGATCATGCCAAGCGTGCAATGCAGTTCTTATTTTCTTCAGTTGGAAACTAGTGAGAGTAGGAATATTCTCAGTTCTCTCCTCAATGGACCTCTTCCATTTTACAATATCTTCATTGGCCTTAAAGGCCTACTGTCTTTTAGCTACCTGTTGATCAAGAGTAACAGACATCTTCCCAAAAACTAAGTGAGTCTCATGGATATCATTCAAGGTGTGAAACAATTCAGCTAGCAGCTTACAGTGTTCATCATTGACCTGAATGGCCAAATCCTTAAACTCCAGCTGGGAAAACCCAGAGAATGCAGAGGAGGATGCACTTGCAGTTGCATCCTCACATTGTTTTTCTAGCATAGCTATCCTTTGTGTATTGTCAGCATTTACAACTTCTGCATCATGTAGTTTAACCTGGAGAGAGGTATTTTTCAACTGCAGATCTTCAAACATCGTTTCAAATACCTTCCTGAGATCAGTAACATAAGATTCATGTTCCTTATTGGTTTTGGCCAGTTTCTCTTCAAGCTTCTTTAGCTCTTCTTTCTTTAAATCAATCTCCCTATTCAGTGTTGTCACTAAATCATAGTTTGCACCTGCAAAAGCACCCATGGCTGCAACAACATCCAATGCTTCTCACTGTATGTCATCAAACTGCTTGGTCCAAATTATTTGATTAGGAGTAGGTGCCTCCAATCCACCTTGATCCCTACTTCTCTTCTTACCTTTTCTTACCACTGACTTGGAAGCTCTGCTATAGAAGTAATCCCCAAGAGGGACTACAATGTCTTCTTCAAACTCAGCTACCAATTCAGTAAATGATGAAGTCACATTTACTGTTGAAACCAATGAAGATGTCTGAGTAGTACAAGGAGTAGGTATAGACATAGTTATTTGGGAAGTAGTTGGGGTGGAAGGGATATTTTGAATAACTGTTGGTACAGAAGTTGGGGATGGATTTGAAGTAAAGGCTTCAAAATGTGGAACTTGGATATCATCAGCTGGTAATGAAGAAGGAGGAGCTGGAGTCTGCTCATTAGTAGCTGGTGGTGATAAAATTAATGGAGGTGATTGCATAGGGACAGTCAAAGAGTGGATCTCTGCAATAGTAGATGGAAAAATAGGAAGTGGAACCGAGATGGCTGGGAATGGAGTAGTGATGGTAGTTAGAGTATGGAAAAGATGGGATATGGGGAATGGAGCTGTTACCCCAGATGATAAAGTTGAAAGAATTTGAATAGATGGAAGTAGAAGTGTCGAGGTTGTGGTGTCAGCAGCAGGGGTAGTTTCAAGAAACTGATGGTCTGGGATAGAATCATCCACTTCAATAGAATTCAAAAAATTTGTAATTCTTTGTGAAGTTTCAGTTACTTCCTCAATCACAGGCACAGAAGAATGTACCTCATCTTCAACATCACTGTCACTAATAATGAAGGTAGGGATTTGAGATGAAGAAGTCTGAGTTTTCTACGTTTTGGCTGGCTTGGTGATAGTCTGAGTAACTGCAACAGTCACTTTAATATTAGCAGTAAACTCAGCAGCTGCAACTACTTGAGTGTCTAGCATCGAAGTCATCTGAGCTAACTTCTTCTTTGATTGTTGTGATGCTTGCATCAATACCTTTGATTGTTCAGTAGTCTTTACCTTTTGAGCATCTTCCATGAGACCTTTTCCTTTATCCCCTTTACTGTAGGTCAACATTAGTGGAGCAAGTGCTTTCTGACCTTCCTTCTCCTCTCTATCTTTTCTTGCTTGCTCAATGAGGTTTAGCTCCATTGCTCTGCAGCTCAAAACTGTAGTCTTAAGTTCATGTTGATGCTGCATGATATGGTTATGTTCATCTTTACTCTTATCCCTTTCCAAGACTTCATCAAAGGTATTCACTCCCTGATAGATGGAGTCATCAAGAAGTTCTTTATGAACAAATCCACCCCTCACATGGTTGTGCTTGAAATGGGCATCTAGAACACCTTTAGGATCATGTCTTTGTTTGGTCACATAACCCAATTTTAAAGCAACAATTTTGTCACCCAACACTGTAGCCCAAGTTGAATTTGGGATGGCCAATGGCCCAAGGTTCAAGGGGAACTTAGGCCACCCCTTCCTCTTAGGACCACTTAGCTTTAAATACACACCATTGGTAACAGTTTGATAGGAAACCTATTCAATGACCAATATGTCAGGAACTATCTTGGGTAGCAGATGAATAGTACTGCCTCCCCAAACTCTGACATATGAGAAGGATTCACACACATACCAATCACCAATTGTGGCAATGAAGGTTTCAGCATCAACTGAGAAAGCAGGAGCCCGTTCTCTGAAGATTTTAAAGTAAATACTTCCAAAGAAGTGATCACAAATGTCATATATGAAAGGCATATAATTGTTCTCCCATAATGCTGAATGATAAATATGGATAGGAGGATCTGATAGAGTCCAATTCCATCCCATGTTGGGATATTGGAATTCTGCACAAAAATGATCAATGACAAAAGCTGAAAAGAAGAAATGTGGCTTCTTCACAGCTGGTGCCTTCTGATATGCTTGAATGGTTGTTTTGAGTTCAAGAGACAAGATTGACGCCCAAGGGAACGACTCACTAGTCGTTAGAACATGATGGGCTACAGGATCCCACTCAGCTTTAAATATAGAACAGTTTTGGAGACCATAGAGTCTGCATAGCATGGCAGCCAATAGAGAATAAGGTTCTCTAAACCAGGAAACCAGGTATAAGTTATCAGCCCTATGGATGAAACTGTCAAGTTTATACACCCATGACTTCAACATTTCATTGAAATTGTACCTGTTCTTAGAAGATTCCATGAACTCAACGTTAAGGGGTTGCATAGACCGTTTAAGAGCATAAGCTCTGATGAAATCCTTAGTGAGGAAGGTAGCCAATTGTGACCTTGCACTGTCATTAAATGATCGGTCTTTAGGGTTAGCGTGTTCCACAATCCATTTAACCGCATCAGTATGAGGCAAGATAGTGGGTCTGGTAGCAATGGCATGAAGCTAGGAATTCCTAATTTACTCATACGCCAGCTGGTCATTTTGAATGTCTGATAGGTCATCATTATCGAAAATTGAATAAATTATGGACCAATCTAGCTAATAGGTTTCAGTGATTTTACCACTAGTGTTCGAGAAAATACCAAAATTAGGGTCTTTGTTCACTAAATCCTTCTGAGTAGTTTTACAACGTGTATTGATTGACATGTTTGCAACTGGAGGTTTTCTGATAAATGAATGAACAAAAATAAAATAAAAATTCAAAATATCGAAACAGTAGATAACTGAATAAGACGAATGAGCAAAACCAACCTGTTTCAGCTGAAAGTAACGAGTAACAGACGCGCTAAAAACTTCGCAGTAAAATTCAAGCAGCAAGGTAATTTTTGAAAGTAAAAATGACAAGGAAAAATAGGGAAAATCACATATTTATTGCTTTTCAACGGGCCAAATCTAGACCGTAGGATGAAAACGAATCAACGACTGAGATTAAACCTTGCAGGATGGAGGGTCAAGTTACGGGAGTTTTATTTTGGAACTATGTACATTGTTCCCCAAATCCGCAATCCGCAACTACAGGTTGAGGGTTGCGGGATCGCAACTTAGAAAACCAACAATCAAAAACGTTCCCGCAATCCGCAATCTGCAAATGCCGGTTGCAGGATGCGGGAGCAAAAATAACCTTTTATAATTCAAATAATCTTTCGCAATCCGCAATTGAGGGTTGCGGGTTGTGGGGCCACAAAACAAACCTTATTACCTGAACCACTTTTCTGCAATCCGCAATTAAGGGTTGTGGAACGAAAAGTTCAAAACCTATTTACAAAGTCTTCCCGCAATAAGCAATAACCAGGATTGCGGAATGAAAATGACTTGTTGGAAAAACTCAAAGCTTCCCGCAACTTCAAAAAAACAGTCAAAAAATGGACAAACTAAACTTCATTTAAATCACCCAGTGTAATCTCATCTGCGGGATCAAGACAAATCGAAGGTTAAAACTTAAACATGCAGGAAGGAAAAGAAAGGTTGTGGGTTTTTATTTCATAAATGTTCTAAATTTTAAAACCTGTATCGAACAATTTAGCTATATCCATAATGGAGAATGCAAGAAGGATCGGCCGACCCTTCTTGCAGTGTCAAAATATTATGAAAAGAATATTGGTAATAAGGGTCGACGGACACTTCTTGCAGTGTCCAACTATTATGAAAATAATATGGGGAATAAGAAGGGTCGGGCAACCCTTCAATTACGAGGGAATTGTAAAAATAGAACACCTTGGAATTTATATCATATAAAAATGGTTTGTCTTGACTTCCATTTTACGACAAGAAGGATTAGTTGCCCCTTCTGTTTGCTGTTAATTCTCAAAATCTTTATACAGGAATTCAACTATAGCCATAATGGATAGTACAATAAGGATCGATCGACCCTTCTTGGAGTGTCGAATTATTATGAAAAGAATATTTGGAATAAGAAGGGTCGGCCGACCCTTCATTTAGGAGGGAATTGTAATAGTAGAACACCTTGGAGAAAGAGCGGTCGCTCTTTCTCTGAGAATATTTCCACTTGCCAGCAAAGTCTTTAAAGCACAACGTCTATAAATTTTGTTGTTAAAATGTTGATATCTGCTATCATAGGGTGACACGTGGAACGATCTTATTGAGACACATGGCATATTTGATTTGGCACATTGAGTATAGCGAGGTTACTATTTTTTCTTTGATTTGGCACATTGAGTATAGCGAGGTTACTATTTTTTCTTTGATTTGGCACATTGAGTATAGCGAGGTTACTAATGCTGGTTTAACCACAACACAATGAGGAAATGAAAATTCACTGATAGTAGTTTTAAGGATTAGGCACATGCAAGATTACCCTGTAGTTGGAAATGCTAATTGAAAAATTAACATGAATTTATTAATTTATGTTAATCATTTGCAAAAATAGATAAATGTTTTAATTAAATAAATTCACTTAAAACATAAAAAACACACAGATCATGGGTAAAGACAAATCCAAACTGTAGATCAAACTAACCAAAGGCAGGAGGCAGGATATGATTAAACATGACAATGCTTTGCAAAGAAAACAAATCAGAGGCAGGATAGCCACCCGCTCACAGTCAAAGAGCTTTTGTTTGGTGATTAAAGAAGAATATATGAACAACCCATCAATAATATAGAGCTTGTGATAATGAATTCTGTACAGACTTTACCAGAAAATGGTAGTGGATGCTTGAAATGAAAGCAACAGAGCATAATATTTATGACTTCTGTCTCGATACAACAATTATCCAAGCATGAAAAATCATAACATTATGAATTAAACAGTGAGAGAAACATTCACATAAGAGAAGAAGTAAACATACTATAAGACGAATAACACAGGAATGTCTGATAGAAAACCTTTCTCAGCCTAGCCAGATTTTATTAAAATATATCTGACTGCTTAATAAAATAGGGAATTCACAAGTCCAACAAAAGTTTCCAACCCTTTCTCCTTGCTTACATTGATTACATAGATGCTCAGAGCCTTCCGGCTCGAGCTGCCTCAACAGGAAGTTGTTACAATATAGGTGACACCTATTCAAATAGCTTTGCCACCCTCAGGAATTAGTTACAACAAAATGACAATGTTGGTAAAACTGGCTCAATTGCCTTTTACAAAATTACTGAGCATTTTTACCGAAAGACAACAGACTCTAACAAAATAAACAAAATGCTTCAGCAAATATTTCCTCCATGCTGCTATCCCACGATCATCGAATCTTCAGTGGTTCAATATCATCTTTCTCTTCCCATATTTCTCAATGAGCTTCCATAGCTCGGTAGCTGGCAGCTCTGAGGTGGCCAACTCCTTCATTAAGACTCGGATCTCAGTGTGGTACTTATAAGAGTAGCTTCGTAGATGTGCACTAGCCTCCTTGAACATCATGCTTAACTCAAAATCCTTTGCCATTTTCTCCACCACTGTCTTCCCTAATAGCAAATGATACATACCTGCAAAATCGTTGAACTGCACTTTACATCCTGCCAATTTCTTCTGATATTCTTCTTCTGTGAGCATTGTTCCATCCTCCTCCCAAAAGAGAGGTAACCCTTTCTTGAACAAAGGGTCAAACATGTCTTTGGAATACTTGATCTGCTGTGCCATGACATCTATTTTAGCTTGAATAGCCTTTACCTGCTGGTGCTTGTGCATCACTTTTTTGGCTCCAATGATGATGGAAACCCTATCTGTTACATCACTTGTCTTGACCTACTCCGCAGATAAGCTGTTCAGGAATTTGATAGGTCTCAATTTTCCTTCTTCTTCAATAATGCCATCCCAGATGACCTGCCTAGCCTCTAGCAAGGAAGTATGCCCTGTAGCTTATCTTTCCAACTCATCATATTTACCATGCAACTCCTGGTGCTTGGCTTCCCAAGCTTCCTTTTCTCTTTCTGCATTATCCTTCAAGGTTTCTAGATTCACATTCTGCTTTTTTAATCTTGTTATTTCCATGTCTTCGAGACTAGCTTTGGCTATAGCCCCTACCAGGGATAAATCACCAGCCTCTATGGATGGTGTGACCATGGTTTCTACTTCTTGCTCTTTCTGCTGCAATCTCTTCTCAAGCTCTTTCAATCTTTCCTTTGATATTTTCTCACTTGCCACCATAGTGGATATATCTATCTGCCATTGCTTTTCCTTTGCTTCAAGCTTCAATAGCTTTTCCCTACAGTCTGTCAAGTCAATCTGCAACTTCTCCTTCTTTTCCTCCAGTTCTGTTAGCTCAGAGACTTCTACTAACTAGGTAGAGGGTATTTTCAACCCCTTTTTTAGAGATTGGATGATGTTGTCTTTTTCATTGAGTAGGTTCTGAATGTTGGCTCTTCTATGCTAACCCGCAGTGGCCACTATGTCACCTTGCAATTTCTTGATCTTTGCCTTATGAGCTTTGTTTTCCATATTTTCCTTCTTGATTTGGCTGGCAACCTTACTCTTACTAACCTGTACCTTTGATAGCTCCAAATCTTTCTTCAACAGTTTAGTATAAATAACATCCCCGGTTTCTTTGTGCAAGTTTATTACATCTAGGACAGGGATGTCCTCTAAATTCATCCTTAGCTCAGTGGCCTTGCTCTTGGTGGCCAAGGCCAAACTCAGGGTGTTCTGAACGAGGCTCCTTCTAGTCACTAGAGACACTTCTTTGCTTGAAATTTGCCTTACTTTTGTATATAACTTGGACTCCTCTGAGGCTTCCCGTGAGTCCACCTTGTAGTCATCTATCAACTCATCTCTAGTCTTGCTTAAGGCAGCAGGCTCAGTGGCTGCTGGGTTAAACACATACTCTTTGATCTCAAATGCTGGTAGCTTATCCACTTGTTTCTTTTTTCCTTTACGAGTCCCCACTAGTACTAGCTATTGCTCAGGTTCGTCAGTTTTTTGCCTCTTTGGGCTCTCTTAGCTTCCCCTTCTGTGTCCATAGGGTCACTGTTAGCTTCCTTACTGGACTTTATTAAGTTGATGGCCATAGGAATGGCTGCTGGCACTGATAGGACTAGGCTAGAAGAGCCAGGAACTGTGGGTGTTTTCCCTTTTGTCAACAGGGAGGAGCTCTCAGGTGTGTCTATTTCCATCTAGCTCCTGCTAGGACATTCCAATAAATTTGCAGCTTCTTCCATGCCTGGAATTTTGAAATGCACAAAATCCTTCCTGTTGCTTTCCTTCCTCCTATTGGAAATGATTTGGTGGGGATCATAGTTTAAGGGTACTTCTGTTTTGAAACCCATCTCCTTTATCTTTCAGTCGATGGATGTAAGAGATCCTTTGTTTTTTTATTAAGAATGGACCTACAGTCCATGGAAACACAATATCAGAGCCCTTTCTATGATCTAGAAAGTGCTCAACTTCTGCCTTCAATTTTTGTTTGATGAATTCTAATGCAAACATTTTGGGGGTCGGGAAAACCGGTAGCAGGTAGGGTGCATAAGCAAACCCATAGACCCTGATGATTGTGCCATGCTCTAAAAGGAACCAATCTACGACCCTCTTGTTAGGACAAAGCTGTAGTAACTCCTGCATTTCTGGTAATACTCTAGGTAGCTTCTTTTGGAAAATGACTTGATAAACCTCAGACATGAGCTCATCATGGAACTTGGTGTAATCAATGTACATATCCTGAGTAAGTAGTACCTCAGGCATTTGCAAGTTTTCCTCATTGAATGCCAGGAAATTTTTTAGTAAGTAGGACTGAAATATGAAAATCCTTGTTTCCTGGAAATTCTTTAGCTAGGAGTGTATACTTTCAACCAAAACTTCATCAAAACTAAGGCATGCACATTGGGTATACTGGCTTGGGTCATTTGATTCCAGGGGGCAGGTGCTTAGGACAAAAAGCAAACTTATTAGAGGTTCTGTGACATACATATCAGTCTAGACCTAGGAATTGGCTCATCATGGAGATAACACCTATGGATTCTTCTGTGAATAGTTTGGCTTCAGCTGGGAAATCCTACTCTTGTATTTGGATAGTAGGATTCAGACAGGACCTGTAGAAATTCTGTTTTACTTCAATAGGAGATTGTCTAAAAAACCGGACTAGGGATTCCTTGGTATACCCTATAGCTTTCTGGAAAAACTCTTTTGGGACTGACAGGGATTTTCTAAGGATTTGGGTATCGATTTCACAAAGGATATTGGACTTGGAAGCGTCCATGATTTCCCTCTTGGTAAAAGAGTAGTTAGAGGTGCACCATTCATCAAATTCGGGAAAACCAGGGGTTTGGCTGACTGTAAACAAATGGAAATAGGATTGGTGGACCTGGTGCACGTCTATACCTCGCTCCCTGACAAGTTTCAGCTTGTTTTTTACAGTTTCCATGGGGTCATCGATCATCATAGTGTCATAGAACTTTGGGTCTCTATCTGTAAACAGTGTTTCTATGGGTTCTCTATCACTCAATTCATCACTCAATTCAGCCATTAAATAGTTTACTATAGAGTAGATAACCTACCTATTTTTTTGAGGTTGGCTTGTGCCCCTGGTTGACCTGTCTGTTTCTTCACATCTTGCTCCTATCGCTTTCGGATGCAAAATAGGAATCCAGCTCTCCGTGTAGGCGAGGTTTTTATATTATTTATCCTTTTCTATCACCCCTGCATCTCCTACAGAGTGGAAGCTTCCCTGGATGTCCATTTTCCTGATCCTCGGTGGCCTCGAATCCTGCCACATGTCGCCTTGAATCCTGGCCGTCAAACGCTATGACTTTTACCAACTTCGCGGATTTGGCTTGCATTGATGTTTCGTGCAAGATCCGTGAACAAAACCTCGTCCATATATCTCGGCCTCCTTAGATCTGCGTCGTCCAAACCCGCGGGCCTCTACCAAAAGTTTGCGGATCCGAAATTTTGTTTTCTCTGCGCATATCGTATCAGAGAAGTAATTCCCAACCGTCGATCAAATCCATTGGCCGTTGATCTGCTACTTAAGATGCTTGTGGGATAAACCTCCCACCTCCATCTAGAACACCTCACCCTTTTTGCGTGAAGCGTGCTCATGACTATAGATCTTTACCACCACCGATCTAGACCGTTTATTTGTGTAGATATGTAACTGTAGGCAGACCTTAGCAATTTAATTCTCCTTGCAAAGTTTCAGGGTTGGGATTTGATCAGTTCACCCTTGAGGCCGTCAATACCTACCCAGTTGATTCTATTTTTCTCAGAACACCGATGCTTTGTTCGTTCTTTTTAGAAATTGAGCCTCCCAGTTTCATCCAGGACAACGCTAGTGCTAAAACCGACAAGCTAAACGGGAAGCTAAACTTTATTTTAATCACTCGGTGTAATCTCATCCGCAATATCAAGACAAATCGATGGTTAAAACATAAACATGCCGGAAGGAAAAGAAGGGTTGTGGCGGTTTATTTCATAAATATATATATATTCTTTCCACAATCCTCAATCTGCAATTTTGGGTTGTAGGTTAAGGAAAGAAAATATATCAAAACCGGAAACCAAGATTCCGCAATCTGTTAAGTTATAACATATAAAAATCGTTTGTCCCAACTTCTGTTTTCCGAATAGTTAGTTAATCGGCTAAGTTATAACAGATAAAAATATTTTGTCCCGACTTCTGTTTTTCGACAACAAGGATCGGCCGCCCCTTCATTCCATAGTGAATTCTGAAAACATTTATCTAGCAATTCAACAATATCCATAATGGAATACACAAGAAGGATCGACCGACCCTTTTTACAATGGCGAATTATTATGAAAATAATATTTGGAATAAGAAGGGTCGAGCAACCCTTCTTGCAGTGTCAAACTATTATGAAATTAATATTGGGAATACGAAGGGTCGGCCGACCTTTCAATTACGAGGCAATTTTAAAAATAGAACACCTTGGAAATTTTAACCTATAAAAAAACATTTCTCCTGACTTTCATTTCTTGACAAGAAGGATCGGACGCCCCTTCTTTTCGTAGTTAATTGTGAAAATCCTTTATACAACAATTCAGTTATATCCATAATAGAGAACACAAGAAGGATCGACTAACCCTTCTTGCAGTATCAAACTATTATGAAAAGAATATTTGGAATAAGAAGGGTTGGCCAACCCTTCATTTACGAGGGAATCGTAACAATAGAACACCTTTGGCAAAGAGCGATCGCTCTTTCTCTGAGAATACTTCCACTCGCCAGCATAGCCTTTGAAGCAAAACGTTTATAAATTTTGTTGTTTAAATGTTGATTTCTAATATCCCGGAGTGACATGTGGAACGATCATATTGTGACAGGTGGCATATTTGATTTGGCACATTCAGTATTAGAAATATAGTTGGTTTGCATAGAATATTGCCTCGTATAGAATATTTTTTCCTATGAGCACCGCTGAATTTGGCAGTTTGAGTATTGCGGATCATATTTTAGCATTTAGGTAGTTACTCTAAGGATAATTACTTGATTTTAAGTGCAGCAGATAAACCACTTCTAAAGGCCAATTATTCTTATTATTAAGCACAATTACAACACTTATCACAAATTACGACACTTATCACAAATCCAATTTTGTAACAAATAACCATCCATTATCAATCCCAATGGCTATAAGTTGTATCTTTCCTTTTATAAAACTTTAATGAAAATGAAAAAATACAACTTTTTGTTGACCAAGTCGAAATTTAGAAACACAACAATTTTGTTGCTTAAAACTGCCACATAGACAAATTTAGAAACCAATTTTGTCTACTATCAACCCTTCAGAACATCCACCACTTTGAACACTATTCCCCATATTTTCTCGTACTACCTTGACTGCTGCAAGGCCCTTCTCGTTTATTCTAATTTTTTCTACCGCAAGGCCCTTCTTGGTGACCATGCCCATATCATGCTATTTACATAGCATCATATGGGCATCAAAAATAAGTTTTGGAAGAAAATGTGATAGTTTAACATGACGGTTCCAATATGACAGTACTAGCATCTGACTCTTGATAAATATCACCAATCGCCTTACCCAAAGTGCTCTTTTTTATCTGATGGCATTTATACCATGCATTTTGACAGACGTCTACTGTATCTAATCTCATTGTAAACAAGCCTCTTTTTTTGTCATCTCCTTGTTTGGCCACAGGAGCATTTGATCCCATAGAATTTATAACATTCAACTATCAAATTTCTTAGCACATTCAACTATTGATCGAAGTGGAATTTTTTATATACAAAAAATTGAGCAACAATGTTCGGTGCCAATGTTTGAAAGGTGTGCACCCTGATTTATTGCAGGCCTGTAAGGTACCGAACTTGAATTTCATTTGAAAATTTTACAAGAAGCTGGTATATCCACTGCTCACCCCTAGACAACATGCCATACAAGAAAACACCACTTCATAGACCAGAATACCAAAGGAGAAGTCACCCAAAAATGTTCCCCCAACAAAATCACTCCCACTCACATTTGTTGCAAAACCTATGGAAATGCAATCCTTTCTTTCTGAACACTTATGTAACAACATAAATTTTCTCATAATAAAAGAAGATTTATTCTCAGTTGTTGTGATATGTGCTACACTCGTCAAAATTAGTAGAAGCTGGTATATTATTCACCTCATTCTCAGTTGTTATGATATGTGCTACCTCATTTACAGAATTTTATGGCCTTGTTCCATTACCTTTAACATCTGTATATTCACAATGTGAAGTACCTGGAAGGACTATCTATAGAGGACATTCTTCAAAAACATTCCAAAGGTATAACATCCAAAGGAACATTATCGAGGTCAAGCAAAGTGTTTGCAGGCCATCTTATAAGGGAGCCTTCAAATACACCACAATCCTCGCAATTGCAAAAGAATTTATGAACTAAAATACCAAACTCACCAGCACCTAGTACTAGTAGATTCAGATTGATTGTTGTTGAAAGCGCTTGGAATAGAAAGCAATGTTTATGTATTAAAATCGATGATTCTTTTAATTGGCCATACAATAAAATATCCACTGCACACCCCTGGACAACATGCCATACAAGAAAACACCACTTCATCGACCAAAATACCAAAGGAGAAGTCACCCAAAAATGTTCCCCCAACAAAATCAGTCTCACTCACATTTGTTACAAAACCTATGGAAATGCAATCCTTTCTTTCTGAACACTTATGTAACAACTTAACTTTTCTCATAATAAAAAAGGATTTATTCTCAGTTCGTGTGATGTGTGCTACACTCGTCAAAGTAGAAGCTGGTATATCATTCACCTCATTCTCAGTTGTTATGATATGTGCTACACTCGTCGAAGAAGAAGCTGGTATATCATTCAACTCATTCTCGCGAAGAGCAAACCCAATATGCTTAATGATCTCAGATGCAAGCCATTGAATATAACCACCAACGGCCTCTGATAATGTATCTGCACCTTCTGATCGATAGGGCAATGGAAGACTTGCATTCAAATGCTTGGTAACATTTACAATGATACATCCTTCATTAATGCTGATATTATGCAAAAAATTTCTTTCTAGAAATGAGATTCCTTCGGCAACTTTCAATCCATTCAAAAGTAGGTACACACATTGTTGAGTACCAAAATCCATTTCATAAACAATATCTGAAATATAAAATAGCATCACACATTGTTCAGAACCAAAATCCAGTTCAGAAGCGTTTTATGAAATATAAAATAAAAGGAGCACATTAACAATCATATTTATTTTAAACAAAGATATAACATAGATTATAAGATATAAAACATGGCTGTCCAGACTTCCAGTTTTCTGAATGGTAGGATCGACTGCCCCTTCTTGTAGAAGAAGAGAACACAAGAAGGCTCGAACGACCCTTCTTGCAATCTAGAAATATTACGAAAAAAATTATGGGTATAAGAAGCGTCTCTCGCCCATTCATTTATGCTGGAATATTAAAAATGTTCAACCTACGAATGTTAGGTCGTCAATACATGTATTTCCAAAATTGTGAACAAGGGAAGAATACTGAGCACAACAAGGGTCGGTCGACACTTCACTTACGAAATAAATTTAAATATATTTAATCTACGAAGGCTATGTGGACAATTCTCGGCTTCCAACTTCCGCTGTAAATAGTAGGGACTCAGACATCATCTAAGTTCTAACATATAAAAATGTTTGTCCCGGCTTCCATTTTCCGAAGAGAAGGATCAACCGCCCATTCGTTTAGGAGATAATTGTGAACAACTATATCCAATAATTCACCTATAATATCCAAAATGGCGAAAGAAAGAAGGATGGACCGACCCTTCTTGCATTCTAGAACTATTATGAATACAATACTGGGCAGAAGAATGGTCGACCGCGAGTTCATTTATGAGGGAATTGTAAAATTATTCAACCCACGAAGGCTAGTATGTCAATTCATCAATATCTAAAATGGTGAACACTGGAATAATACTGAGCACGACTAAGTTATAACATATAAAATTGTTTGCCCCGACTTCTGTTTTTCGAGAAGAAGGATCAAACACCCCTTCGTTTAGTAGATAACTGTCAAAACCTTTATCTATAAATTGAACGATATCCAGAATGGTGAAGACGAAGAAGGATCGACTGACCCTTCTTGCAGTCTCAAGCTATAATGAAAAGAATATTGGGAAGAAGAAGGATTGTCCGCCCTTTCTTTTACGAGGGAATTCTAAAAATAGAACTTGAAGAAAGAGCGGCTAATCTTTCTCTTTGGATATTTCCACTCTCCAACAAAATGTGCGAAGCAATGTTCCTATGAAATATGTGTTTAGAGTGCCGATATCTACTTTAGCCACTCCGAAAAAATCATCCCTGGAGGAAGGAGCAGATGCTCTTTCTCCTCGGCATCTACTTCCAACACCCCGAAATGGAACAACCTTATGATAGAGCGACCTCGCTTTCATTGACAAAATTTTGACTTGATGGCAAACTCTTTGTATCAAAACATCTGTAAATTTTTTCATTCAAATGTCAAAATCTAGTCTCCAGGGTGACACATGGAACGTTCAAATTGTGCCACGTGGCTTTGATTATTCAAGAATTGATCTGTGCTACACTCGGAGAAGTAGAAGCTGCTATATCATTCACTGCAGTCTTAGCCCAAAATTATGAAAGAATGTTTCTGTCTGGTTAATCGCAGTCAGAATCTTTCCAACTAATGGCATCACTATCTGCATTGTCGTGACTGTTAAATTCATTTTCCAACACGGTATCCTGCCTAAATTTTAAGAACAGTTTTATCAGCTTTATCTCTGAAACTAAATGCCTTGGTATCGTATGCAAGACTCACATGTGTTCTCATTGCATCCAACAATTTGAGTCATACACCGCGTCCAACTACGTAATACATGGGACTTTTCTAGCCAAGATACTATATTGGCAAACAATTACACCTTAATATTGTTTAAATCTATTTGATTGCTTAATTTTATTCAATTAAATTAAATACTTAAATTATATATATTTATATTAAAAGAAATGTAATCAATATTATATAAATTAAGACATAAATTATCAATAATTTCAAATATTTCAAATAAAGTATTAACATTAACATAGATTCGTACACTATAGTGAATATTATTTGCAAAATGATATTAAAAAGAAAAAACATGTTTCAATTTTACGAGATGATTTGTCGTTATCTTTTTCCAACAAACCTAGCCAAATGCAAGAGGATTTGCAGAAAACAATATGGAATATATGAAAATAATACGCTACATCACCAAACAGAAAATGAATGCAAGTTAGCAGGAATTGACATTAATGAGTAACACCCAATTTTGCAAATATAACATTGTGAATTCATATTAATGGACTGTAAGAAGAGAACTACCCGGAATTGAAGGAAATAAATCCTGGAAATCTGAAGAATCTAAAACGTTCAGTGACTTTAAATTACTGTGAACTTCAAACTGTCATTGCATTGCTTTTTCACAACCATGGAAGATATGGATTTTTAGCTCGGAGGTTGAATAAGCATCCTCTGTTACAGATTTAGATTTATGGTTTGAATAATATAAATACCTGCCAATTGAAAAACTAGTAGTCAATTCTTCAAACCAATCTTACTGCTCTACCCGCCCAGCACTCTTCTCGGTTCCACCTCAGTAAAAGCAAACCTTGGTCCTCAGAGAAAACAGAGCTCCAAACTAGAAAACACAGAGAGTTTGAACTTTAAGTTTCAATGCAGGCAGTGGGTGGGAAGAACAGTGTGTCGGGATAAGTTTCAATTTAGGAAGTGGGAAGGAAGAGCAGTGTGGTAGGATAAGTTTCAATGTAGGTAGTGGGCGGGAAGAGTAGTGTGGCGGGATATCAATGCAGAAAAGTTTGTGACATTTATTATCACAGTGTGGAGGGATATCATCTGTATATCATGAGACATAAACACAATCCATCATAAACGGGCGCCTCATAAACATGATGAGATTAATCACACGAGTGATACAATCCATCATTTACCATTGGCAATGTAGAAACCATTTTAAATGGTGGAAAAGATCAACTCCATTCCAATGTACAAACCATTTTAAATTTTCGAAAAGATCACCTCCATGCGAACGTACAAACCATTTTAAATGGTGGAAAAGATCACCTTCGTGGGAACGTACAAACCATTTTAAATGGCGGAAAATATCACCTCCTTGCCAACGTACAAGCCATTTTAAATGAAGGAAAAGGTCACCTCCATGCCAATGTACAAACCATTTTAAGTGAAGGAAAAGATCACCTCCATGCCAACGTACAAACCAATTTTAAATGAAGGAAAAGATCAATCGAGCGGCGAAAGATCAAGGGTCCCACTTCTATTCTGCATCCCCAACATGCAAACTAGGATGAGGGGATGGGTGGTTGCGGAATTTGAAACTGCTCTCCATGTGGCAGCACCACATGATTTCACAAGTTGGAAGGGTGGTAAAGAAAACCACCGTCCTCCATTTGCGAAACCACCTTCGACCATCCTTCACGGTCGCTGGCACGTGTGGATATGATGTGGCCGGTCCACATCACACCTTCTTCCCACGCAACTCCTCCACGTCAGGGCTTCTGCCAATGTGTCTCCTCTGTTCCAGACTTCCTACCCACATGGCTTCTCCACATCAACCTTTACATGCACAGTGGAAAACACCTTTCAATTACACAATCACAACATAATTAAAAACCTTTCAATTACACAATCACAACATGCAAGAATGAAATAAAAACACATAAGATTACTTATCTTTATCCAACATAGATCCAAGCAACTGGCTTTGTAAGAGTGTTATTCCACTTACTAGCATCAATATAAATGTGTGGCTCTTTCTCAGTTGCAGAAAACTATAGATAAAATGAGTTAAACGAAGAAATTCATTTAACACATAATAACACATGAATCATACATTAATAGAAATCCAACCTACAGATCGATGTATTCATTAAATTGGCAACATAAAACATAGTTCAAAGAAATTTGACAAATTAATATCCAAAAAGAGGACCAAGAGAAACCGGCTGAATTTCATTAATTATGCAAAAAATTACAATGAATCAATACATAAACATTAGAATAAATTTACCTAAATTATACATAATCCAAACTAAATCGACATCCCCACAACTTGCCCTGATATTCTTCTTCCTGTGTCCTTTTGGTGCCACCCTCCTCCCAAAAGATAGGAAGTCCCTTCTTGAATAATGGATCAAACATTTCTTTGAAGAGTTTTACTTGATGTGCTAAAATGTCTATCCTTTCCTGAATCATGTTCATCTGGTGATACTTAATCACCACCTTCTTTTCCCAAATAATACTAGACACTCTATCCTAAGTTTATGCTAGTTGTTTTCACCTCATCCTCTGTTAGCCCATTCAAAAATTCTATGGCCTTTTCTGCACAGTCCATGGGCTTCTTGTTGAACTTTTTCTTGATTGTTGTTAGGCTTTGCCTATCTAACTTTATTACACCCTCTTTGTCCAAAATGAAATGAAGATATGGCCTCAATTTCTCTGCCTCCGCAATAATTTCATCCCAACTTGGTTTGCTTCCTATAGGGAGGTCTCACCTGTAACCTCCTAGAGAGGTTGGCCCAAGTAGGGTAAATTTAAAGGCAAGTGGAAGACAAGTATAAATAAGTGGAGGAGGTAGGGTTAAAATAAGGGATAGATTATGAAGAAACTTTTGCACCCGTAGCCAGCTACACTTCCATCATAACGGTACCTGCTCTGGTTGCAGTGATGAACTGGAAGAATTACACCAGATGGATGTCAGTACAACTTTCTTGAATGGTGTAGTCGACGATGAAGACTTGTGCTAAAGAACTGTGTTGAGAAATACCTTCCAAGTTAAGAGGGAGTGTTGAAGTATTTGTAACTTCGGAATGTATTTCACTTGTATATTTTATATTGTATTCATATGGCATTGTACTTTCGACGGAGATGTTTCATTCCTCCGATCGGAAAGTTCATCATTGTATGTGATATGGTTATCAGACTCCCTAGTGGGGTCGGCCTTGAGTATATTAGGATGTTAGAAAAAAATTGCATCAATGAACAAGATACTACTTATATGCAAGTAATGGGTAAGTGGTCGATGCTACTGTACAACATTCCATTTCTACTTATCTAGAATGAAACCTCTTTGCTGACATGTTGGAGTAGACTTGCACACTCTTAACAATGTTTAGGTATAGATGGAAGGCATCTAGAAAGTTACGGGATATGGATAAATGTTGTATTGAAGCATGATTGGCTAAGATAATTGCATGACTGTATGACATATGTCTTTATGTGTAAGAATTTGTTATGAATACTATGAGATGTTTCTAATCATGCAACTGAACTTGTCCTGTAGGAAAGACCTTGTACCATCACCTACAAGAGAGACTTGTTTCGAAGAATGTTGGCAAGCGGTTTGGTAAGGAATAATCGCAGCATCTCCGATGCTATGACACGTCAAGCAAAGTAGCGGAAGGAAGACAACTCTACTATTTTATGTAATTATAATTTTTGAGTTAGTTATACCGCAATAGGTGGGTTTTTGGGTCCTCGGACCATATGAGATGTAATTTCGAGTTAAGTATACCGCAATAGGCGGGTTTTTGTGGGTCATTTAGACTATGTAAGTAGACTTTGAGTCATTTGTCCAGGAGTCAGTTAGGAAGTTGTTAGTTAGTGGAAAAACATTGTAAAGGAGGAAGCCTATGTAGAGACATAAGATTGTAGGAAGGGGAGAAAAGGAGGAGTAAGTAAGAATCATAAAGAGAAGGAAAGAGCCTTTGGTCTAGTCGGTGCAGGATTACTAAAATTTGCGTTCTGCAGAGACATTGTATTGGGTTTTTGCGTTAATAATATGATGTGATAAGACTATTCCTGTGCAATCCTAATATGTTTTCTATCTTTTGATGATAATGCCATGTTTCTTTGATGCGATGGTTTCTTTACTGTTATGCTCTACCTAATGATGAATGTTTCCCTTAAATGATGCTAGAAGTGCAGTAATGTTGAAGTGAATGTCTAGATTTATAATTGAATGTTTCCATAAGATTAATTAGCCAATGCCACAACATCATCCTTCATTTGGTGGAAACATGGTTCTGTCTACTCTCCCTTGATCGCCTTGGGTGAGACCTCATCTGCTCTGTAGGTGTTGTTGGGCAGGGTGAAACCTGTCCGGGCGGATGTTCAGGGAGATCGTGGTGGGATGGTGTCGATAGCGAGGGGAACCCCTTTCGACTGGGTCTGAGTCAACAAAGAACAAGTGACGATGATTCAACAAGAAGATTGATGAAGTCAAGAAGAAGACTTTGAAGAACCAGAAGTACTCGGGAATCGATATGCAACAATGAATGAAATAAAACCAAATTTAAAGATAATGAAGATTGTGAAAAGGAAGTTCATACATCAGATGGATGTCAAGACAGGATTCTTGAATGGTGTAGTGGAATAGGAAGTATATGTGGAGCAATCACTCAGGTTTGAGACACACGACATGGAGACTCATGTGTGCAAACTAAAGAAATCCTTGTACAATCTGAAGATTATGGGGTGACATTACGGTATACAAATGTTTGCAGAGATAGTGTAATCAGTCCTGAGATGTACCTACTTGATGGCTTGTGTCACGTCCCCATTTTGACCCCCTTTGTAAATGATGTAAATACTGATATTTAATCATGGTGAGGAGCTCAAGGCCAAGGCCCCACCATTGATTTAGCGTTTATGTATCGGCAATTAAAATAGATGCCTATGGTTCTTGTGCGAGATGGGCACAATGTATATAAGACATCATGTAATTACGAATTTTTAATGAGAAACCCACAACCGGCTATGCAATGCAACAAAAGAGATGGGGCATGGTTCTACAAGGAATAGGGAGGGAAATTATTCAAACCCTTGAGCCAATGGTATTAATCCATGTGTTAATGGGGAAACCCATAAACCACCAACTACCCATTTTGTCTCATGCACCCAATCATTTAATTCTCCCAAGAAATTGGTTAAGGCAGTTAATGCCTTGGAAATGAAGAAGTATGGGCAAGCCATTTTCGTGCATGGGCAAGCCATCAACCTGGAAATTCGTGTTTTTGTTTGTGGGGCAAGAAAACACCCAGGAAATGGTGCCCAAAGCCATGGGGAATGGGCAGTCTTCACTCATTCACACAGTTGGAGTTAGCTGGGTCTTTCCATATATGTTTTTCATCAAAATCATGCATTTTTCCATGCCTGGGAGTCGTTTTTTCCTGGTATAACAGTTGGGAGAGGAAGGCCACGAATTGGGGACTAGGAGGGAGGTCGTTTTTGCCCCGAATTGACCCTGGACGTTTTATTAAAAATGGATTTGGCTTCCTGGGTTGTTCCCCAACTTCCCATTTCGTTTTTGTGGGTTCCCACGTTTTGCTGAGCTAGCTGAAACCCCATCTCATGCATCTACCTGTAAAAACGTTTTATCCTGCCCCATGATTGTGTTCTGCTGTGGTGTGCATCCTCATTTTTGGTTTGAACCTGTGAATTGAAGTTTTGGAGTGGTAGTGGACAGAAGTAGCTTGATAAACCTATTGGGGGAGACAACCTCTCAAGAAGATCAAGAGGGATTTGGTAACTCTTCTATGCATACCCTGAGAGCACTAGATAGGGAAGGTATGGCTTGAGGGACTGTATAGCAAAGAAAAGAATACTTCCTTGTGCTGGGTGTGTAGGTATTGTGGGTGCCAAGCTAGATAGATCTTGCAAGGTTATCCCTGGCTCTGTGCTGGAGCTCACTAGCTTAGCAACTCTCCCTTTCCATCTCCTAGCAGCCTGATAAACCCAATTGTAGATTGGCTTGGCTCATTTTGGTGTATGCTTGGCTATGTGTGAGTCTGCTGTTCCCTGGTTCCTTGTAGAGATCATGCCCAGCTCGGGGGTGGCAGTGGTGCTGAGAGATTGAGGAGCACACTGGCCTACGGTTGGGTGGAACGTTGTAGTTGCATAGCCAGTTGCGTGGGACTACTTCTGTATAAGATAAGTATTCTCTTGTGTGTTTGTAACTTTACAATTGTTCCTTTGATGAATATTTTGAATGTGTGAAGATTGTGTAATTCATAAATAAATTCCGTTGTGTTTTCTGATAATTATGCATCTTCATATCTCTATTATAAAATTTGAATGATTGTTTGAAGTTTATGGGGGCTAGATGCCCAGTTTAACCTCACGTTCCTCTCCATCTAGCTGGTAGAATGGGAGGGGACGTGACAGAATGGTATCAGAGCTGCATTGCAGCATTGGGCCTCTATGGGCCAAATCTGATAGCAGTTACAGGGGGGAAATTTCAAAAATCTTCTTAAGTCTGTTTTTGGAAATTTCTGTTTTAAGCCTGTTTTTGAAAATTTTTGGTTTAAGACTGTTTCGGAATGAATTCCCGAATGCCTTCCGCAACTACGGAAGCATTCGGCGAATTGTTCAGAAATTTCGGAAGCGTTTCGAGAATTTTCCGAAAATTTGCGAAGGGAAGTTTTTCGGAAGGAATTCTCTTCCGAAATTGCGGAAGGATTTCCCTTCCGAAATTTGCGGAAGGAATTCTCTTCCGAAATTGCGGAAGGATTCCGCGAGTCATTCCGCAACGCGGAAGAGTTCGTCGAGCCATTCCGAAGTTGTGGAAGACTTCGGCGAATCGTTCCGTAACTGCGGAAGAATTCGCCGAATCGTTCCGCAACTGCGGAAGACTTCGGCGAATCGTTCCACAATTGCGGAAGCATTCCTCAAGTCTTTCCGCAAAAACATTTCGCAAAAATTGCTCGAAATCGGGGAAGCATTCCGCGCAACGGCGGAACCCTTCGCCGAATGGCTCCACAATTGCGGGAGCCTTCGCCGAATGGCTCCGCAACTGCGGGAGCCTTTGCCGAATGGCCCCTCCATTGCGGAAGGCTTCAGCCAACCTCCCCGCAGTTGCAGGAGCATTCAGTGAAGCGCCCCGCAACGGAGGCAAGCCGTCAACCGGCCCGCAATTGCGGAAGCCGTCACCAAACCACCCCGCAGTTGCGGGAGCATATAGTGAACCGCCCCGCAGTTGCGGGAGCAATCAGCCAACCGCCCATCGCGGCAGGATTCAACGAACTGCCCATTGCGGCAGGATTTCGCGAACTGCCCGATGCGGCGTGATTTCCTAAAAAAAAAAAAAACAAAAAAAAAACGAGGGCGCTGCCCTCGACCCACAAGGGGGCAAGCCCCCTTGACCCCCTTTTCTTTTTTCCCTCATATGTCGTTGTTGTGATTGACGAATTGTTAGTAATTGTTAGTATGGCATTTGTCCACGTGCATGAAGTAAGTTATGAATTCTGAGAATAAAATGCAGCTAACAATTGTGCTGATGAACACATTTCAGAGAGTCACAGTTACAGCAGGGTAGCACTCTAGATAATACAGTTGGAAAGTTTTGGATCTTGGTTGGGCCAAGAAAATGAACATCATGAATGATGCACAGGATCCCTATGAGCCTGAGACAGATGCCATGGGGGAGAACATACAGGTTGAGAATGCTGAAACAGAATCTAATGGGAGAAGAAATCAAGAGACCCCTCCAGATGTTGCAGCCACCATGAGAAGCCTAAGGGTGGAATTGCAAAGCTGTAGGGAAGATAATGAAAGGATGATTAAAGCTCAGGAAGAGCAAAATCAATTGAATGCAACTATGCTACAGAGTCTGACGGACATCCAAAGGCAAATAAAATTTGGGCATCAGATATCAAATCCAGAAAGGGATGGGAGTAGCTCTAGAAGAAATTCCCGTAAGAGGGCCAGTAGCCCAAGAAGAGTTTCTACAGACAGGACTTATACTCCAGAAATATCTTCTAATGAATCATCTGACTCTGAAGAATCCATTGAGGGTTCAAGCTCTTCATCTCACATGAGTAAGAGGAAGAAACACTACAAGAACAATTCACATGGGGAATTTAAGAAGGCAAAACCTCCTACATTTGACGGAGAGGTAAAATCTGGTCAAGAAGCTGAAGCTTGGCTTCTTGGGATGAGAAAATATTTCCAAGTCCAAGATTACTCTGGAAAATATGAAGGCAAGGGTAGCCATCTTCAACTTGAACGGAAGAGCATCTATATGGTGGGAACACACCAGGCAGGTGAAGAAGATCAATGAGAGGAAGATTGTGTGGAAACAGTTCAAGAAATACTTCCAGCAGAAGTACCTCTCTGATAGGTACTATGATGATAAGATCAAAGAGTTCCATGAGCTGAGATTGGGACAATTGACCATGGAAGAATATGCAAACAAGTTCTTGGAGCTGCTAAGGTATGTCAGGTATATTCGAGATGATAAGGTAAAAATTCAGCGTTTCCTAAGTGGACTACCCCAGTCATATAAAGATAGAATTGAGTTTGATGAACCTCGAACTCTAGAGGAGGCCATAAGAAAGGCCAAGTATTGCTCTGATCAAAACAGAAGCAAACCAGAGTTCCATAAGGCATGGAAGGATAAGAAAAATGAGAAGTTTGATCAAAGGAAGAAGGGGTTCAAGCCTCTTCAATTCTGGAATCAGCAAAGGCAGCCATCACAGGTTGTGACTAAGCCAACTAGGATGATGGGAGACAAGCCAAGAGATCCAAAGGAGCCAAGAGAACCACTTCAATGTTGGGGTTGTGGAGGAGACCACATGATTAGGAACTGTCCACATCGGAATGGGAATGCAAATCAGGTTCACAACCTCCAAGGAGCTGGAACTGTGGGTCAAGTGGCGAGGACAATCCCTAGAATCTATGCAGCACTAGAAGACCGCCAAGCGGATCATCAATCAACTGTGGTTGAAATTGAAGGTAAGATTGCTAAGCAATCTGTTTCTATTTTGATTGATCCTAGATCTACTCACAGTTATGTCACTCCTAGGATTGTTGAGATTTGTGCCTTCAAGAAATTAAAGCATAGTAAATCCTGGTTAGTTCAACTAGCCACTGGAACCAAGAGAAAAGTTAGCGAAATAGTAGAGAAATGTCCATTAGAGATGGATGGGCTATTCACCTATGCAGATCTGAATATTTTACCACTTGGTTCCTATGATATTCTCATTGGAATGGATTGGTTAGAAGCACACAGGGTTAAACTTGACTGCTACAATAAGACGTTGGAATGCATGGACGAAGAAGGAAACCCGAAGGTTGTAAAAGGCATTCTAAAGGTGAATTCTGTTAGACAGGTTTCAGCCATGCAACTAAAGAAGTTCTATAGGAAGGGATGTCAACTGTATGCAGCTCACGTTTTAGAGACAGCAGAGAGCGAAACTCTTAAATTGGAGGACTATCGCGTATTGCAAGAATTCAGGGATGTTTTTCCTGATGAGATTCCAGGACTCCCTCCAAAGAGAGACATTGACTTTACAATTGAACTTGTACCAGGAGCGGCACCAGTGTCTAAGACACCGTACAGGATGAGTACACTGGAATTGCTAGAATTGAAAATGCAATTACAAGAGTTGCTGGAGAAGAAATATATTAGGCCAAGTGTGTCCCCGTGGGGAGAACCTGTTCTATTTGTGAAAAAGAAAGATGGAACACTCAGGTTATGTATTGACTACAGGCAATTGAACAAAGTCACTGTGAAGAACAAATACCCATTGCCCCGAATTGATGACCTTTTTGACCAAATGAGAGGAGCAAAGGTATTTTCAAAGATTGACTTGAGGTCTGGTTACCATCAGGTAAGAATCAAAGAAGAAGATATTCATAAGACAGCCTTTAGAACGAGGTATGGACACTATGAGTTTGTAGTGGTACCATTCGGTCTCACAAATGCACCAGCTACATTCATGTGTCTCATGAATAATGTTTTTAGCAAATATTTGGACAAGTTTGTTCTTGTATTCCTAGACGACATTCTCATCTATTCTAAGAATGAAGAAGAGCATGAAGAACATTTGAGAATGACAATGCAACTACTAAGGGAGCATAAGCTGTATGCAAAGTTGAGCAAATGTGACTTTTATAAAGATAGAATTCATTATTTGGGTCACATCATCTCCAACGAAGGAATATCTGTAGACCCTGAGAAGATCGAAGCCATTATGAATTGGCCAACTCCAAGGAATGTGACTGATGTGAGATCTTTTATGGGCCTTGCTGGTTACTACAAAAGGTTTATCGAGGGATTCTCCAAGGTTGCAAACCCGATCACTTCTTTGCAAAAGAAGGGGATAAAGTTTGAATGGTCACCAAGATGTGAGGAAAGTTTTCAACGGTTGAAGAATCTTCTTGCAAGTGCACCAATTTTGAAGATTGCAGACCCGGAAAAAGACTTTGTGGTGTGTACTGATGCATGCAATCAAGGACTTGGAGGAGTTCTTATGCAAGATAACCACATGATATGCTATGAGTCAAGAAAGTTGAAGGAGCATGAGAAGAACTATGCTACTCATGATATAGAACTTGCAGCCATAGTACATGCCTTGAAGATGTGGAGGCATTACTTAATGGGAAGAAAATTTGAGTTAAAGACAGACCATTGTGGACTGAAATACTTGTTTGATCAGCCAATGTTAAATGCTAGGCAAGCTAGATGGTTGGAATTTTTGTGTGAATTTGATTTTGAAATCAAACACATAAAAGGGAAAGAAAACAAGGTGGTTGATGCACTCAGCAGGAAGGTACATGAAATGTATGTGGCAGCGCTTAGTACTTGCCAACCAGATTTGAGGCAACAGATTGTTAACCATATGGTTGAGGATGAAGTGTATGAGCAGATAAAGGGAAAATTGCAGCAGCAAGACCTTGGCAAGAAGAATGAAGGCTATCACTTGGAAGAAGGCGGACTTCTTACTTATAAGGATAGAGTCTATATTCCAAATGCGGCAGATTTAAGGAAAATGGTTATGGATGAGATCCATAAAGCTCCATACTCTGGTCACCCAGGATATCAGAAAACAATTGCTACAGCAAAAAAATATTATTTCTAGCCAGGTATGAAGAAGGACATCGCTGAATACATCTCTAAGTGCATGGAATGGCAGCAGGTGAAGGTTGAACACCAACACCCAGCAGGTTTATTGCACCCCGTGCCGATCCCAGAATGGAAATGGGAAATAATTTCCATGGATTTTATTACAGGATTGCCAATGACTAAGAGACAACATGATTCTATCATGGTTGTGGTGGACAAGTTAACAAAGGCAACACATTTTATGCCGGTTAAGTCCACACATAAAGCCGATGCCATTGCAGATATTTTCATGAAGGAAATTTTCAGATTACATGGGTTGCCTAAGGCAATAATTTCTGACAGGGATACCAAGTTCACTTCCAATTTTTGGAAAGGTCTCTTTGTCGATTTGGGTACACAGTTGAACTTTAGCACTGCGTACCATCCTCAAACAGACGGGCAAACAGAAAGAGTAAATCAGGTGCTTGAAGACATGCTCCGCATGTATGTAATGGACAAGCCATCCAAGTGGGAGGATTATCTACACCTGGTAGAGTTTGCATATAATAATGGGCAACAAGAATCATTGGGAATGAGTCCATATGAGGCTTTGTACGGAAGAAGGTGTAGGACACCAGTGACTTGGGACAATCCAGTGAACAGAATTGTACTTGGGCCAGAATTGCTTAAGGAAATGGAACAAGAGGTTGCAAAGATCCGGCAAAATTTAAAAGCAGCCCAGGATAGACACAAAAGCTATGCAGATAAACACAGAATGCACAGGGAATTCAATGTTGGGGATCATGTGTATCTTAGAGTAAGATCAAGGAAGAGTTCCTTGAAGCTTGGGAGCTGTTCCAAGCTATCACCTAGATATTGTGGACCATTTGAAGTGCTTGAAAGAATAGGGCCAAATGCATATAGACTTGCCTTGCCTGCTAGCACTAAAGCTCATAATGTTTTTCATGTCTCTTTGCTTAAGAAATATGTACATGATCCTAACCATGTGATTAATTAGGATGTGATCCAGGTGGAACCCGAGGGAGAATTCCAAACCGATCCATTGCGCATCCTAGACAAGAAAGTAGCATTGCTCTGGAACCGAGCCATCAGACAGGTAAAGGTGCAATGGAAGCACTACGGTCCCGATGAGGCTACATGGGAGCTGGAGGATGCCATGAGGGTGGCATATCCATTTATGTTCAATTTTGATGAGCACTGAGGACAGTGCTAATGTAAGGGGAAGGGTATGTCACGTCCCCATTTTGACCCCCTTTGTAAATGATGTAAATACTGATATTTAATCATGGTGAGGAGATCAAGGCCAAGGCACCACCATTGATTTAGCGTTTATGTATCAGCAATTAAAATAGATGCCTATGGTTCTTGTGCGAGATGGGCACAATGTATATAAGACATCATGTAATTACGAATTTTTAATGAAAAACCCACAACCGGCTATGCAATGCAACAAAAGAGATGGGGCATGGTTCTACAAGGAATAGGGAGGGAAATTATTCAAACCCTTGAGCCAATGGTATTAATCCATGTGTCAATGGGGAAACCCATAAACCACCAACTACCCATTTTGTCTCATGCACCCAATCATTTAATTCTCCCAAGAAATTGGTTAAGGCAGTTAATGCCTTGGAAATGAAGAAGTATGGGCAAGCCATCAACCTGGAAATTCATGTTTTTGCTTGTGGGGCAAGAAAACACCCAGGAAATGGTGCCCAAAGCCATGGGGAATGGGCAGTCTTCACTCATTCACGCAGTTGGAGTTAGCTGGGTCTTTCCATATACGTTTTTCATCAAAATCATGCATTTTTCCATGCCTGGGAGTCGTTTTTGCCTGGTATAACAGTTGGGAGAGGAAGGCCACGAATTGGGGACTAGGAGGGAGGTCGTTTTTTCCCCGAATTGACCCTGGACGTTTTACTAAAAACGGATTTGGCTTCCTGGGTTGTTCCCCAACTTCCCATTTCGTTTTTGTGGGTTCCCACGTTTTGTTGAGCTAGCTAAAACCCCATCTCATGCATCTACCTGTAAAAACGTTTTATCCTGCCCCATGATTGTGTTCTGCTGTGGTGTGCATCCTCATTTTTGGTTTGAACCTGTGAATTGAAGTTTTGGAGTGGTAGTGGACAGAAGTAGCTTGATAAACCTAGTGGGGGAGACAACCTCTCAAGAAGATCAAGAGGGATTTGGTTACTCTTCTATGCATACCCTGAGAGCACTAGATAGGGAAGGTATGGCTTGAGGGACTGTATAGCAGAGAAAAGAATACTTCCTTGTGCTGGGTGTGTAGGTATTGTGGGTGCCAAGCTAGATAGATCTTGCAAGGTTATCCCTGGCTCTGTGCTGGAGCTCACTAGCTTAGCAACTCTCCCTTTCCATCTCCTAGCAGCCTGATAAACCCAATTGTAGATTGGCTTGGCTCATTTTGGTGTATGCTTGGCTATGTGTGAGTCTGTTGTTCCCTGGTTCCTTGTAGAGATCATGCCCAGCTCGGGGGTGGCAGTGGTGCTGAGAGATTGAGGAGCACACTGGCCTACGGTTGGGTGGAACGTTGCAGTTGCATAGCCAGTTGCGTGGGACTACTTCTGTATAAGATAAGTATTCTCTTGTGTGTTTGTAACTTTACAATTGTTCCTTTGATGAATATTTTGAATGTGTGAAGATTGTGTAATTCATAAATAAATTCCGTTGTGTTTTCTGATAATTATGCATCTTCATATCTCTATTATAAAATTTGAATGATTGTTTGAAGTTTATGGGGGCTAGATGCCCAGTTTAACCTCACGTTCCTCTCCATCTAGCTGGTAGAATGGGAGGGGACGTGACAGCTTGCTCGCAGAGATGATGAAGACCTACATGGATGAAGACCTACGATGATGCTCCAGTGATCTAGTGTTGATGATCCACCTCCAGTATTTAAGACTTGTGCCTATATGTATTGACGCCTGTGTCAAGAGAATACCTTCCTAGTTAAGAGGGAGTCTTAATGTACTAGTATCTATGACTTCAGAAGATATTATTCACTTTTATATTGTATGTATTACATTTTTACTTTATTGTATCCCTGGTGGAGATGTTCTTATTCCTCCGTTCGGAGGCATCGTCATTTGTATTTGCAAGTGTCACAAGTTTTATTGTAAGTGTCGTAACTTATATTTCATGGGTTATTATACCTCCTTAGAGTGGTTGGCCTAGTATATGTTTAGTGGAAGGGTTATTAGACTCCCCTAGGGGGTTGACCCAGTTAGGATACAAGGAAGGTCAAGTTATTAATTTTAAGTATAAATAGAGTGGTTGCACTACTATATATTCTCATTCACTCACACATCCAACTCACATAGTTGAGAGAGAGGAGTGCGCACAACTGGAGGAGCCTGGAGGAAGAACTAGTGGAGACATCTATCTTTTGGGGTTTCATCTTTATGATCTTTGTATTGGTGTTTATTCTATCTCTGAGGAAGTTGCGGGGTTTTTCACTTTTATGGTTTTCCCTGGTGAAATGCTTGGTTTTCTTTGGTGACATGCTGTACATGTTGTTCTCTCATTCAAGATCCTAGATCATATTGAATTAAATGATGAAAAGCTAACAGAACAAGGCTACAACCCCTTGGTTCTCATAATTTCCAACCTATAGATAGGACTCCAGACCTCAGTAAAGTCCAACTCAATATTTTTACTAGCACCAACTGGATGGAATCCCCAACTCACTGAGATCACAAGCACCAAACCAAAGGAGACTTCAATCTCCTATCCTTGCTTGATCCTGCCACCCTAATATGAATAAGAAGAACAATACTCCATTGCCATTGTATCACGGTTTCCATCAACCTATACATTTATCTATGATTGTCCTTGTACCTGTATGTCATTATCCATGTATCATTGTATTGATGTCACTATCACAATCCATGTTCGTCCCCTACCCTTGGGGTTTTTGAACCTCGATTTGACTAGTAAAATTCTGCAACTTCTCCTGAAGTTAAATGGATGTTGCAGAAGTATTCTGATATTAGTCTATAATCACCAATGAGGTTCCTTTTTATTTCTTAATACCCTTCATATACCTTCAGACCCAATTTGAAATCCTTTAAAGAGTCTTTTGGAGCCATCTACCCTTAGGGGCTTCAACATAGATTTTCCTAGTGATTCTTCCTTTCATTCTCTAATTGTAAATGCAAGTGGTTGAAGTCTATTGGAAGTTTCCATGCCTATAATAGCTGCATAAATGTGTCATATTACACCTCAATCCACTCTAGACATAGTTCGAAAGCATTTGGGATCGTTTGGGACATTTTGAGGCTTCACTAGTCCAAGTTTTGAAAATTGACTGAATTGGGAAAAGTTCCAAGTTGGGGACATTACACAAGAATTTAATGAAAAGAATGCCTTAAAGGCCAGTTGAAAAACACAATAAAGCAAGGCTTTCAAGTTTCCAAAGGGCTTCAAAGGAGTGGCGTTTGTTAATGAAGTGATTCAAGATAATAGTTTTTGTATTCATGAACATATTTTTTAGATTCACTCCCTCTTTTGTGTTTATCGATCTATGTATTCATTGGAAAATGCATAGATTGTATTCCATTTGCATCCAACCTTGGTTTTTCTATTAGAATTTTGATTACTTGTCAATTCAATCTCAATGGTTATGAATATTTTTCAAATTGTTAGGTATTTTTTATGTTTTTTAAATTTCCTCTATATGGGTTCTTGGGTTATCTCTGTTAGACATTGCTTATTAAAAGCCGTAGAGAGGAACAATGCAAATTTTGTCACTTTTTATGTCCTAATACCTTTCAAACACCTTGAGACCCAAATCAGAAGCATTTTGAGCCATTTGGAAGCATTCGAGTTATTAATAGTCAAACATGAACAATATAATTATGGAGCTAAATTATATGAAATGGGTTGTTTGAAAAAACAACAAAACCTTATATGTTATTGCTACGACATGTGATCTCTCCTTCTTTTCCTAATTTAATGTTTCATCTCAATGGCATCAATGCCATATTGGAAGATTGATCTTGTTGTTTAGACTTCTCTTATCTCTTATGTTCATCTCTCCCTCTTATTCATCGACTTCTTCCCATGTTACACTAGATCTTCAACAAACCCATCTACAAACAATCTCTAGAATTGGTATTATTCATCAAACAAGTGATTTCTTCATATTGTTAGCATTTTTGTCTTTATGTTTTTTAAATTTATTCTATATGGATTCTTGGGTTATTAATGTTTATAGAGAGGAACAATGCAAATATTGTCACTATTCTAAGGTCTCTCGCTCCAAGGGCGGAGATGGAAAAGGCGCTAAAAAATTGGACGACTCACACCAAAAGCTGCAAACGTGGTAGACACACCTAGAAGCAAATAGACGGTGGAAATGGGTTCCCGCGCTAGAAAGTGCATGGTGGTTAAACTTGGGAAAGGTAGAGCGGAAATTAAACCACTTACCACGTGGCAAGCGTTGGTGGAGTCCACTATGAAAAGTGGTTAAATTTAAACCACTCATCGCAAGTTCGGAAACCACCAAAGCATATGTTTTATAAAAGGTTTGTTCGAAGTTTTAAAAAATGTTTTTGTCGCTTATTACCCAGAGGAAAAGAACAGTCCGCGAGAAACATGTAGTTGTCTTCATCAACTGGAACAGCACCCAAGAAGCTCACTTCACAGTTCACAGGTAGCTCGAAACCCTCAGTGTTTAGATTTTGTGTCCCAAATGGCGAACACCCAAGACCTTCTTACCTTCAATGAAAGTTCAGATGAAAATGAGAAGCTTGTATTTGACCCTGTTTTTTTTCTGTGTGTAGTATTTCGTAGTCTGTGTGTAGAAATTAATGGAGTTTTAAGTCGCAGGGAAAGGATGTATTTAATGTTTTTGGTTCTTTTCTGTACTATTTTTGTGTCAAACAAACCCTACACTTTCCGAATTGGTTTGTTAGTGTGCGGTGAATTATTTGCAGGGCAAAAGGGTAATCATTAAAGAAAAAACGACCAAAATTCTATGCCCAGTAAATGCGTAGACTGTCTGTAAGGTTCTAAGTTTACCTAAAACATTTCCCAAAAGCCCTGAGTCGTTTAACGAAGAAAATTTGGCAAAGTTTATAGAAACAACAGTCCTGCAGAAAAAGACAAGTTTTTATTACAAGTCTTGAAAGATGGTTAGTTGCATGAAAACCTATCGTTCCCATTTAGTATTGATGTCTTTTAGTTTTGTCCTTGTTGAGTCAAATTTTAGGTCTAGATAGTGATAAGTCGAATCACGGAAGTTATGTTAGGTTTCCTTCTCTAAGTAATTTCACCAGAGTCACAGTCGAGTCCGGTGTGTTGTTTTTATTTTGATGAATTCCTAGTTGAAGCGATTCATGTCCAGTTGGTTAATTTCAACCAGTTGAAGCATTTCAGGTATCAGTCATATCTCCTGAAGCTATTCGTGTGTTCAAACATTTTGGAATCCAAGTTTCTTGGTACAATCTTTTCTCATGACCTTCCTAAACAGGTCAATATGTTTGAGTTCACCCATAAAATCATGGCAGAAATTTACAGAATTATTTTTAATGTTGAAATGCCCCGAGTGTTAGAAGAAATGAAAGAAACTTTGCAACCTACACTAAAAGTACAAATAGGTGATTGGTTCTTGTATAGAGAACATACTATAATTAGGGTGCATGGTTTTACTGGAGCACCATATATGTTTCCAGCGTTTTTAACAGCGAGGGTTTTTGCCCTAGAATTTTTTCTTTTACTGGAGCACCATTTATGTTTCCAGCCTTGGAATTTATTAGACAAAGGTTGCATTCAGAAGAAAATTTCTATGCTTTCAAACAAGCATCGGATGTGAAATTCCCCCTTAAAGTTGGTGCATTCATCATTAAGAATAAGGCAGCCCTCTCTGTAGTAGAAAAATTACTGAAGATTATGGATTTCCAAGAGGTTAAAAGGATTAATTATGATCCTCATCAAATTATATTGCAAAGGAGACATCTAAATGGAAACAAGGCTTTTGATCATCAAACAGTAGAAGGATTGAAATAAATGGGAAATTGATTCAAATTTGAACAAGATAATAGGGGTTGTATCAGATAGATTTCTTTGAAATTTCTTTTTTTAGCGATGATTTCAAAGATCGTTTTGTATAAATTTTCATTTTATAGAGTAATAGGGGTTGGATCCGAGAGCAAAAAATACAGTGACGTAATATTTTTTTAAGACTTTAATGAAGAACAGAAGTAAAAGTATATCCGAAACAGAGATTCATATGTTTTTACTTTCTTCAGTCTTTTAATTTCTCTTTTGTGGATGTATTTCGTGTTACACAATCTTATCGCTTTGCCTCATAGTTGACTATAATACCTGGGTTATAATTCATTTTATATGTTCTGATCCACACATTTAAATATTTTCAATGTTCTTTCTTCCAAATTAATGCAGAATTCATCCTAGAATGGAGATTGGCTAAGTTATAACATATAAACAATATTTATCCCGACTTCCGACCTCCGACAAGAAGGATCAGCCACCCTTTGTTTATTATAAAATTGTGAACAACTATATCCAACCATTCACCTATATCCAGAATGGTGAACACTAGAAGGATCGACTGACCCTTCTTGAAGTCTAGAACTATTTTGAACATAATATCCGGCAGAAGAAAGGTCGGCCGACACTTCATTTACAAGTGAACTGTAAAAATATTCAACCCGCCTAGGATGGGACAACAATTCCAGACTTCCGACTTCCGCAATGAAATTATAGTTGGGATCGGTATATTGGATAAGTTATAACATACCAAAAATATTTGCCCCAACATGTTACAAGAAGAATCGGCCGCCCCTTCGTTTAGTAGAGAACTTTAGACACATATAGGCTACAATTCACTTGTATCCGGAATGGTGAACACAAAAAGGATCGACTGAGCCTTCTTGCAACCTAGAACTATTTTGAACAGAACACTCGACACAAGAAAGGTCGGTTGACCCTTCTTGCACCTCGCATGAGGATTTCATCGCCTTTACCAAAGACGCAAATATGTTGTGGATTGCGGATACCTATATTTCTTAAAACGTTCCATCAATACTGCTATTCCGCAACCCAGAATGCAGATTGTGGGATGGGACAACAATTTCTGACTCCCTGCATCCACTGTAAATAGTGGGGAATGGAGATTGGATACAAGAAGGATCGACTACCCCTTTGTTTAGTATAAAATTGTGAACACCTATATCCATGAGTTCACCTGTATCCAGAATGTTGAAGACAAGAAAGATTGGTCGACCCTTCTTGCAGTCTAGAACTATTATGAAAAGAATACTTGGTAGAAGAAGGGACGGCCACCCCTTCATTGCATGGCAATTTTCAACAAAGGCAAGGTAGCCATTTAGTTACTGTCAAAATGATTTGGTCTGGTGGGAAAGAAGAGATAAGAAACAATCCATTCAATACTCTTTAATAATTTTTATTTGTTATCTTTGTATGATTTGTAGAGCTTGTTGACCAATAATTGTCCAAGCTTAATTAAGGTTACCATCTATTCAATGCAGCTAAATTCCATTCTTTATACCTTAAATCTTTTCAAATTATCGGGTGGCCTGCAAATAATTTTGTCCAATTTTAAGGCTTAGCTCATTTGATCTCATGGAGAAAGAACATACCTATGGAAGTGGGAAATTTTCTTGCATGCATGGGAGCAAGACAGATATTGAAGACTATTGGGAAACCATTGAAGATCTATTTGCAGCCACTAAAGATAATTTTGCAGCCATTAAATTTCTAATATCAGTCTGGGGTCAAATTGCTTCAGAATATTTTAAGAGTTCAAGAAGAATCCTTCTCATTATCCCCTCTCTTCTTCCCCATTCTTCAGTATTGCAAGGTGTTGGTGGAAGGGTTGCTCCATTGAAATATTTCCAATGATCAATGTGATGAAGGATCTGATGTGTGATGGAAATATTCAGAAATGAATTTGAACTTACAACCATTCATTCAACTTCTATCATGGCCAAGATATTCTAGTTCGAGATTCCCCAAGGGTGTCATGTTTTTTACTAAGAAAGGTGAGGAACTGAGGGATTGAATCTTCTTTCCTTCTGTCATTGGAGAGGATGGTTTGCTTCTGTTTTTCCAGCCATGAAAGCTCTCTAATAAACATCTAAACTCAGTCCTAAAATATTTTCAACTTCTCATATGAATATTCCCCAGAGGCTCATGATGTAATAATGGCTTTCAGTCTTGTTTTTCTAGCTTATTTTGGAGTAGTTTCACCATTCAAGCACTGTACTTTTGAATGGTAGATGTATGCAGATGATTAGATGATTTAGAATCTCTGATATAACTCTTCTAATCCATTACAGAAATATTGTCATCCAGATATATGTTTCAATGAAGGATTGGATAAACTTAGGGGGGTTTTGAAGGTTTTTATGGTATATAAGTTATCTGGAAATGTAATGAGGTGATGTAAAGTTTTCTTCTCTGTATTTTCAATCAAATATGATGTAATAGGTCCATTAAATATAGAATTAAATCTTACAGTGGTCAAATACAAGTTTAACTCCCCCTATGCTCATCGGGCACTCTCGGAGGACTAGTTTTAGCAGAAATTGCATTAAAAGAATTTCGCTGGTCAGAAACCAATTCTATCAGTTGCTTCTACTCATGTAAAGATCCTAGAACAAATTTCAACCTTAAGGTACTGAATTTGGGATGGTTTTACCATGTTTTGGAAGTCAACCATTAAAACTAGCTCGACAGTCCAAGTCACAACAATTTTTCCCAAACTCTTCATCCATTGTTTAATTGCTAATTGTTTATGCCCATAGACCTCGATGAACACAAATATCAGTTTTTTAATCCTTTCCAACTGCCTGATCTAGTTTTTATATGCGGATGTACCTAGGAAGCATTGCGGTAGGCTTCAGTAGTAGCTGATGTACGAAACATAAATGGTCTCCGTGCTTTGTACCTAATATAATTCCTACCATCCTCATTCAGAGTTTCAATCCTACTCTCCCATACCAATTCTAGAACCTAATATCATTCCTACCATCCTCATTTAGAGTTTCAGTCCCCATCACTTACATCCTGCTCAGTTTGAGAAATGGCCTTAAAAATTACTAGCAAAATCTTGTTAAAAATTTGAGTGGAAGTTAATATCTTGGTCAGATCTTGGCTAGGATATTATAGTGGTATCAAAGCACTTTCCTTGGCTCAACCCATGGAAAGTATTTCTCATTGGAAAAGTATCTCAGCACTATCTTCAAGATTGTAGATGTGGAATTAGTTCTAGTTATGGAAGATTTAGACTTTGAGTTGTATGAGGAAGAAGATTATTGTTATGAGGAGTATGATGAAGATTATGATGAGTAGTATGAAGAATATTGCAGACAGAATGAGGAAGAGAATTCCCAAAAAGTACCTTCCATAAGCATCTCCCATGAGATCATGATTGACATAACAGACTATGGTTATTCTGATAGCCATATTCAGGAAAAAGTTGCATGTTCTACAGTCAAATGTCAACCTTCTATGGAAGATATAATAAAAGATATCAAAGTTGCATTGGATTCATGTGACTTCACAAGAATTTTTGGATCCTCTTCAAGAAGAGCCTCCAAGAATATTTATCCTAAGACAACTAAGGAGAAGCAAGACCCAAAGACCAATTATGATATTGTTGACAGAAATATTTAGGTATCAGTCATATTGTTCAAACATTTCGAAATCCAAGTTTCTTGGTACCATTTTTTTCATGACCTTAATAAACAGGTCAATATGTTTGATTTCACCCATAAAATCATGGCAGAAATTTATAGAATTATTTTTAATGCTAAAATTCCCCGAGTGTTAGAAGAAATGAAAGAAACTTTGCAGCCTACACCAGAAGGCCAAACAGGTGATTGGTTCTTGTATAGAGAACATACTATAATTAGGGTGTATGGTTTTACTGGAGCACCATATCTATTGCCATCCTTTTTAACAGCGAGGGTTTTTGCCATGGAATTGTTTAGACAAAGGTTGCATTCAGAAGAACATTTCTGTGCTTTAAAAAAATCTGATGTGAAATTCCCCCTTAAAGTTGGTCCATTCATCATTAAGAATAAGGCAGCCCTCTCTATAGTAGAAAAATTACTGAAGATTATGGATTTCCAAGAGGCTAAAAGGATGAATTATGATCCTCATCAAATTATATCGCAAAGGAGACATCTAAATGGAAACAAGGCTTTTGATCATCAAACAGTAGAAGGATTGAAATAAATGGCAAATTTATTCAAATTTGAGTAAGATAATAGGGGTTGGATCAAAGAGATTTCTATGAAATTTATTTTTTTAGCGACGATTTCAAAGATCGTTTTGTACAAATTTTGATTTTACAGACTAATAGGGGTTGGATCCGAGAGCAAAAAATAAAGTGACGTAATATTTTTTGAAGACTTTAATAATACAGAGATTCATATGTTTTTACTTTCTTCAGTCTTTTAATTTCTCTTTTGTGGATGTATTTCGTGTTACACCATCTTATCGCTTTGCCTCATAGTTGACTATAATACCTGGGGTTATAATTCATTTTATATGCTCTGATCCACACATTTAAATATTGTCAATGTTCTTTCTTCTAAATTAATGCAAAATTCATCCTAGAACTAAGATTGGCTAAGTTATAACATATAAACAATATTTATCCCGACTTCTGACCTCCAACACGAAGGATCGACCACCCCTTTGTTTATTATAAAATTGTGAACAACTATATCCAACCATTCACCTGTATCCAGAATGGAGAACACTAGAAGAATCAACCGACCCTTCTTGCAGTCTAGAACTATTTTGAACAGAATACTCGGCAGAAGAAAGGTCGACCGACACTTCATTTACAAGTGAATTGTAAAAATATTCAACCCGCCTAGGCTGGGACAACAATTCCAAACTTCTGACCTCCGCAATGAAATTATAGTTGGGATCGGTATATTGGCTAATTTATAACATATCAACAATATTTGTCCCAACACGCGACAAGAAGAATCAGCCGCCCCTTCGTTTAGTAGAGAACTGTAAACACCTATAGGTTACAATTCACCTATATCCGGAATGGTGAACATAAGAAGGATCGACTGACCCTTCTTGCAGCCTAGAACTATTTTGAATAGAATACTCGGCACAAGAAAGGTCGGCCGACCCTTCTTGCACCCCGCATGAGGATTTCATCACCTTTACCGAAGACGCAAATATGTTGCAGATTGCAAATACCTAGATTTCTTACAATGTTCCATCAATACCACTATCCCGCAACCCGGAATGCAAATTGCAGGATGGGACAACAATTCCCGACTCCCTACATCCACTATAAATAATGGGGAACGAAGATTGGATACAAGAAGGATCGGCCGCCCATTTTTTTAGTTTAAAATTGTGAACACCTATATCTAGGAGTTCACCTGTAATATCCAGAATGTTGAAGACAAGAAAGATTGGCTGACACTTCTTGCAGTCTAGAACTATTATGAAAAGAATACTTGGTAGAAGAAGGGACGACCGCCCCTTCATTGCATGGAAATTTTTAACAAAGGCAAGGTAGCCATTTAGTTACTGTCAAAATGATTTGGTCTGGAGGGAAAGAATAGATAAGAAACAATCCAATCAATATTGTTTAATAATTTTTATTTGTTATCTTTGTATGATTTGTAGAGCTTGTTGTCCAATAATTTTCCAAGCTTAATTAAGGTTGCCATCTATTCAATACAGCTAAATTCCATTCTTAATACCATAAATATTTTCAAATTATCGGGTGGCCTACAAATACTTTTGTCCAATTTTAAGGCTTAGCTCATTTGATATCATGGAGGAAGAACATACCTATGGAAGTGGAAATTTTATTGCATGCATGGGATTGCATGCCTGGGAGTAAGATTAAACCCCTAGATTAATTCTGATTATACTATATCAAAGATTCAAAATGAATACAACTTTGTTCCATATGTGTAATGTGACATTCCATTGTAGCTCTCTTACCCGATTCTTTGAATTTTTCTTTGATCTAGTTGTTTAGTTATTGCATCAATTTTGTTGGACTTGGTCCCAGATAGAATGTGCATTCACCAAGGTGCTAGAGTCTATTTGAGTCTATCTAAATTAACTTTCCCCCTTGAACTCGACCAAGGGAGGAAGGGGGAAACCGAATAAAACAGTACTCAAATCCCAGTGCATTCCATTTTTTACATTATCTATCCTTTCTTATCATCCTTGCAAGCACCTCTAGGGATAAGGGAATTTCTCTGAGCCTATGCGTAGTTATTATCAACTTTCAATCTGGTCCCTGTCCGCATCCTGACTCCCGACATCTGGAAAGAAGGATCGGCTGCCCTTTCGTTTAGTAGAGAATTGTGAATTCACCCATATCTAGAATGGTGAACAGAAAAATGGTTGACTGACCCTTCTTGCTGTATTGAACTATTACAAAACAAGTCCTGGGTACAAGAAGTTTCTCCCTAGCCTTCATTTACGAGGGAATTGTAAAAAAATTCAACCTTCAAAGGAGAGGGTGTCAATTCATGTATTTGAAGGATGGTGAACACTGGAAGAAGACTGAGATAAGGGTCGGCCGACCTTTCGGCATCACCTTGTAAACAGGTTGAAGTCTAACCTGAAGTGAATATGGGGGTTTCACAATCAAGATTCTCTTAACCATGGCGATGCACAGATGTTGTTACCATATTCGCATAACATTCTATTTAACATCAACTAGAACACTAGATGACTTCGCACTTGGAAGCTATCGCAGTATACAGAACTCAAATAAAAAACATGTGATAAACTCGTACACATAAACAAGAAGGATCAGCCGCCCCTTCTATGATAATTGCTCGTTCTATGATCGATCCTTATCCCAAACGACTCTATAAAATGTGCATTCTATCTCTCATGGACTATTTAAAATTATAGACATTGTATGCATTCTTATATTGACTACTTAATATTGACTGTTTTGGAGATAAAGCATGGCTAATTTTTTGAGCCTCGGTAACTACCAGGAAATCCCTTGCTTTGAATTGATAAAAGAGCACTACCTTCTGCCATTCACAAATGGATGGTATGTTGAGATGGAAGAACCAGATAATTTGTACCCGTATTTATATCTAATCTACTTGGATTTTGAGGGAAATCCGATTAGAACTGGTATATTGACATATACAGAACCCGTTGATTCTGATAAAAAATTGCGAGTTCAAGCTGAAGCGATGATTGCTGAAAAGTATGGTGTTATACAATGTGATCTTCTAGTTTCTAATTATCAACCAGATCTAATGAAAAATGGTCCCAATCCACATCCGGTTTCTTGTGCGAAGCAAGGGTGGGTTTTACCCTCATATGTTGTTTCTAATCGTTCCAGAATTGATACCGCGACATCCTTGAAGAAAGGAATTTTGTCGGTATGGAGGAAAAAAATGCTGGCTGGGAAAACTTCCTCTGTATTACATTATCTGAATATTTATAAGGGGCCGATAAAGGTATGCCATGAAAAGATTCTAATGTACAACAAAAGATCTTTTCTCCAAAATCTTGTAACAGATGTGGGGAATATATACCTTGAAACAACTCAAAGGAAAAGTCCTTCTAGAGCGATGCTACGGAAAGCGAGTAAGAGCTTCGAAACTTCAACAGAAGTTCAACATCAGATCCAATACTTTTTGTTCGATGAGAAAGTTTTTTCCATTGACGTAACAAGATGTGTTGTTGCGCCTTTGCACTTACAATATCGAAAGGTTGATGACAAGGTCATGCAAAATATGGTGGTATCACTTGTCCTTACATTTAGAACAACATTGAGAGATGCTATTCTATTGCCTTTCAATAAGGAGACCAAATTGCCCTTTCTTCCTGAAAATGAAAAAGAAATTGATCTGCCATTAGTAAATTTTTATATGTTGGATGGGCAGCATACTATTTCTGCGCAGAAAATGATCATTGCAGATGATCAATATAGACAACTCCATAAAAGGTATCGGCATCGAACAACTCGTCTTCTACATAGAGACGTTCCTCAGGACATCATCGGAAAATTATGCAAACAACAAAATTTGTCGAATAAGGAATTTGCAAACAATACATTCATTTCTTCAGTTGAAAAAGCAAGGGAGAGATGGTTTTTGTGCGGTTGTCCATCCCAGATAGGAAAGGGAAATGCTTCCAGTGATGCTTGGACGGTATAGAATTTTTCTTCTTATCAATCAAATTCTTTAGATTGCTGCCTGTGTTATGAAATTGGGAAATTAATTGGAATATTCAATTTTATATGTTTGCAGTCTTTCCAAAATCAATGTATGGATATATTTCTTGTTAACTGGGAGAGACTTAAAGATAAGCTAACTCTTGTTTTGACATAGGAATGATTGTGGAGCAAATGGCAGTCTGTATTCGAGCTTTACAAAGGTGGTTCCTTGGATTGCTCACCGAAGAGCATCGCTAACGATGATTTTTCTCAAAATAAAATAAAGAGTTATGGCTCTAATTTTTTCAAACCATTGCATGATCTCGATGAAGATGAATTGACTGCTGTGGCGGACAATATAATCAACGGATCGGTGTGGATGAGCACATCAGTCGATAAAAAATTTTGCACAGAAAATTTAGGTGAATATTGCAAACGAATAAAGAACGAGAGGTCAACCAGGCATTCGATCGTTGAATATTTCAAAGTTAATGATGTTCAAACTGATTGATCACAAAATGTCACTGACCATAACGTCATTGAAATATATAATATTGCACCAAACCATCTCAAGCAACTGTGCACTATTTTATGCTCCGGAAAGCAACCAAAATCTCCGAGTAAAAAGAGAAAGAAGGAATATGAAGTGGATATTGGTACCAAAATACCAATTGATGCTCAGAAAATATTGAATTTATATATCAATAAAGAGAGGATGTCCATTGAAGATGTCGAAAATAGTTCACAGTTTGTTTGTCAAAGTTGTTACCTTGATTCTTTGGTCACCACACTGAGAACAATTCCATTTTTTGGTGCGACAATCAACTGTGAATTTTTTGCTGTGGATATGTGTAATTGTGCTATTCCATGGACAGAAGAAGACATGCTGGCATTTTTGTACTACTTAGAAACAAATCAAGAGAAATGTACTTGTATTTTTGTAGCTGATATGGAGAACTCTTGTATGATTTCTAAAGCTTTCACAAGTTGGAGCAAGAAATCAAAAAAACATGTTACGGCGATGAATCCTACAATGGGAGTATATAGAGAATTCTCCGGGGACCTGTTTATAGGATTCTCTATTATACAATGTTGGTACCTTGGAAATGATGTGGATATTTTATCTACCTCTGAAATTACCAGGGATTGGAAAGACGAGGGCCTACCGATGCTTGATTTACCTCCGCCCAATGTTAACACTAATAGTGCAAGGAGCCATGTGTTTCCAAAAGAAAGGACACAGGAATTTTGGGATCACATTGTTTCCAGATAGGTCTCTTCTGAAGGCACAGTTCTTTCGTTGTACGCAGGAGGTAGGCTTCTTCGTTCGTTGACCAGGTCTCCAGAAAGAATAGTTATTTCTATTGGGGAGACGGTACAACAAGAGCTGTTCATGAACAGTTTCTATCATGAATTGGGTATAAAACAAGGTATTTCTATTAACATTTTCAGATGTCTGATTTTATTTTACTTTTGAATTTTATTTTACTTTTTTCTCAAACAAGGTATTTCTATTAACATTTTCAGATGTCTTTGATTTTATTTTACTTTTCTCGGTCGGTTATGTTCAATAACTTCTTTAAATTCCTATTCTACTACAACTTCAAATAAAGAGCATGATACCCAGGTATCCTCCAATCAAATTACAATATCGGGTGACGAAGCTGAAGGTGATAGACAATCTACAAAGAACTACAAAACATGACAAGAAGGTAAAAAATTATTTTTCACAGATCGTGGTTAAATTAAGTAAATTATGAAAGGGGATAGAGACCTGCAAAAAATTATATAAAATGTATACCTCCACATTTCTAGGTCAACATGTGGATCATCCACAACCAGAGCAGGCATCGACGATGTCCCTCGAGATTGGCCAGCAAGTCACATTGGACAATAAGGGACTAGGTGGGATCTTGGACAATAATGAAGGTAAGAGCTTGAACAATGAAGCACAAGAAGAGGTCTTGGCTAGTATTGAACTTGGAGAGGGCACCTTGGCGTCAAAATCCGGTGTCTCCAGCGATGTTACTCACCAGTCAAATGTTGGCCTGCCATTGATAGGTAAAAGACAATATTTTCTACTTAAATTGATAAAGCAAATTTATTCTGAAGTATATATAATGACAAACAATATTTCTGTGCAGCCCCCCATACAAAAATGTTTTTGATATTAGAAATGGAAGGTTTTCTATTTCGTAAGAAAGTCACATAAAATGACTCCAAAAGAGATTAAAAAGGGGAAAGAGTAAAAAAGAGGGAAGAGACTTCTCTAATAAGTGGTGAATTTAAACATAAAAAAACTTCATATGAGTCACGAGCAAATGCCATTCAATTTTTGGATTTAGTTCATTCCAAATTCAATATTGGGATTTGGTCATCTGAATGTGGTGTCAATGAGGGGAAGCAACTGCTTACAAAATTTTTGTTGGCATGTGGTAAAGATAAATCATATGGGAAATTTTATTTATTTATTTGGTTTAGAGAGAGATGTACCTCCAATCAAGAAGGAAAGCCACAAAAAAATATGGAGAGTGTGTGGAAGGAGTTCCCAAAGCAAACTTCAGAAATTAATACATCAATGATTGTTTTGGAGGGTGATGGTGAGAAAGAAGTTCCATTTCAAAATTGTATTTCGTGTAAGCCCTTTAGTGGATCGTCCCTTCATACAGATATTGAATTCGGTACATGGACTTTGGCAGCGTTTGAGTAAAATTCAAGAAATCCAATCAGCTGATATCAGAAAATATCAAATGTAACCTGTCATAGCCTATTTCTAGATGTAATCTATCATTGCCTATTTTAAAACATTCAATGTGTTTTCTGTTTTTTCTGGAGACGTTGCTATTATCGTCTGAATGTAACATATTATTAGTTCATTGTGATGCTTTTATTAAATCAATTGAATCTGTTGTGATCATTAACTCCATGAACAAAGTGTTAATGTTGTTGTTATATATATAGTCACTGTTCTTGTATGCAGTGAGGATATCACCGCAAAAGAAACTATTGGTCCTGGGAGTAGAGGGATTGCTCTTTGGAGTTCGGATATTATCCAACATTGAATATTCTTCCAAACAACCTCATTTTTTCCATAAATGCTATCGTTATTATATACGCATGTTCAACCGCAAAATTATCAGTGTTGCCAGAGAGCATTTTGACGTTGGTCTGTGGTTTTCTTGGCTCGACAACATGGAAATTAAAATTTCCTGGCTGTATTTGAATGGTTGAAAAATGATGAATTTGTTTTTATTTGGGGTCGAGAGCAATGCAAACCTAGTACTATTTATAATCACTCAATGTCTGCATACTATAATGTTGGGGAAGTACCGAACATATTATACAAAAAGTACTTCAAGGATGTACTTATCCAATATGGAGATATATATAAACAAATGAACATGTTGTTTATAGATGAAGGGCAATATCAATCAGCAGATAATAGAAAGGAAAACTACTTGAAAATGCCAACTAGTTGGAAATTTGACGGTTCACAAGAGAGAGATATAACTATAAAAACAATGTTGTGTGCTCTGTTGAATTATCTCGGGCCTCGTTAAAAAATGGGGCGTTGGTTAAACACATTGAATTTGAGATGACCGTCATATTGTACAAAACAAATTCATTTAGTGATTTGTATATTTTTTACAGTTAGTACTCCTACATTTAATTGATGTAAGTTTTATTGCACATTTCTCATCTTATTTATGGACATCGTACCATGTATCTGGTAATGTGTTTAAAATATTGTTGAACATGAAAGCAATATACTTAGAAACATTGAACCACAATATTTTATTGACTGGTTTGTGTGTGTGTGTTTTTTAGTTGCAGATAGTACTAGAAGATTTGTTTCTAATAAACCATTGATCATTTTTTATTTCAATGGCGTTTTGTTACATGCAATAGATAGAAAACAGAAACCCGGATTGCGACGATCACCGGACATCGAAACATCAGCAAAGTATTATTTTATATGCCCAAGCTTAGAAGAATTTTTGAAAAAATGGTTTAGTATTTTTGAGGTTGGGGTATGGACATTTGCTCAATGAAAAAATGTTGACTAGTTTTTGCCTAGATTATTACAAAGAACAAGATTGAAAAGGGAACAATTTAGATTAATTTTTAACACAGGAAAATTGTTCTTCCGTATCCAGAGAGGGTTTTCAGGGTGATGGAAATCCTTATGTATATCGCAAGGCTTTGAGTATAGTTTTGGAGACTTTGATCCATGGTTGGGATCAGACAAATACTGCGATTGTTGATAATTCCAGAGAAAAACATGTTTCTAATGATGAAGAAAACTGTCTTATAACAAAAACTTATAATTCTGATGATGTCAATGACACATTTTTATTACATTGATTATGGCCTTGCTTGCTGCACATGGATGGTGTGAGCGATGTGAGGCCAATTTTGAATAAAATAAAAATGGAAGTATTTTGTTAGATAATACACTTGAATGTTTGTTTGTACAAGTATGTCCAATTTCACTATGATTATAATTCTTGTAAAGTGTCGAGTTTGGTTTCCGAAAATGTAACTCTGTTTAAGTTGTATTGTTAAATCATAAAACATATATTAATCTGTGTGGCTGATTTATCATTCATATGATTTATATGCAGGTTATGCACCAGTAAATTTCTTTACTTGGTTAATATTGTTTCACATTCTGCAATTACATAACAGCCATTAATATCATCATATCAAGTTAATTAGTAAGTTAAGTTATTAAGCATCTAATTAACAACTTCATAACTAGGCTTATGCCTATCATTCTAAGAACATACAGGAGGCATCCATCCATCAAAATGAGGTTGTGATAGCATAAACATACATGTATTACATAAATGGAGTTTATCCATTCATCATTCACATACAAAATTAATAAAGCAGATAGCTTATGCAATTGAAAGAAACCTCATTCATGAATATAACCTTCTAACAGGCTTAACATAGCATATTCATGGCTTACATTTATTTACACATAATTTCATTCCACAGATTGAACATATCAAGCATAATTAAATACATGAACATTATAATCCATTTTTTTTCAAGAGAAAAAATCATACTATTGTTATTCAAAACTGAATCAAATAGTACATGATGTTCCATGAGGTTACTTGACTCACTAGAGAGCCGAAGTAATAAAACCAGATACTGTCAAAAAGACTTCCTTGGAAATTACAATAATTTCTCAAAAACAGTCTGAGAATTTCATACTTCTGCCAGAAAAATAAAAAACTATCAACTATTTAGAAACTTATCCCTTATAGGTCAAAAAGCAGTCCAAAATATGGCTTAGTCAAAGAACTTTACTGATCCCTTATCAAAACATAAGTGATCAATAATTTCCTCCTGAAACAAATAACCAACTTCTTTTTTCATTGCATCTTTTGAAAGCTTATCTGCATCCATGTTGTGCTGCCTATATATATGCTCAAATGAGATGGTTTTGAAAAACTGGATTTCTGAGCGGATCATTTGACACCAATGCTCAAGTTTGAGGACTTTTAGCATTATTGTTACCCTCTACCAATTTTTTTAAAAATTGCAATTAGGCTCCTAACTCTGATTTTCACCTTCGGCCAAATTTGAAGTCATAGTCATTGATCCGACAAATGGTTAACGACCTTTTATATTAAAAAGTGAGAATAGATTACATAGAATAGGGGAGACTGGTCCCACAAAACAAGAGCTATCGAAACAGTCTCTTCATATTTCAGTTTGTGATCTTCAAAAAAGGCCTAATGCCTGCTATTACTGAAAATTTTAATGAACTGACCCAAACAGAGCTGCTAAAATGCCGAGACGAGAACACCAAGAAGGAGTCAGTTTCCATGATGGAGACGAGAATTCTTATCCTTGCCTCCTGTTGTTGTACCTATATTTTCATCATCAATGTTCAGGATGATGGATGGGCTATTTCTGCCACTGGTTCTGATACAATCAACTTTAGCTTCCATGATCCTCAAGTAGCTATGGAACAAGTCTGACTTGCCAACCAGCTACTCGAAGCAGTCTTTAATATTGCCATTGTTATTTTGGACTTCAGCGTTAGAAATTTGAATGAAGGTAGCGAGGTGAGATAAGGTTGTCTTCATCTCGCAGAAGTCACCCCGTAACCAACAGACCCGGGCTTCCAAGTCCAGAACTTGTGTGAGAATTTCTGGGGAAGGGTTGTCCTGCCCACAAAGAGAATCAATGTTAACCAGACCACCATTATCGGCCAATGCATGCTGCCAATTTCACAGGATAGTACCACGAAACTGCTGTGTAGGACCAATTTGATTGCGGCCAGCTTCATAGGGGGTCGAGATAAACCCAGAATCAGGAGTCAAGATGACCTTCCAATTCCTGCTTCCAGAATCAAAACCAAAGCAAGAATGCTGCACCGGGCCCCTGATTCCCTGAACCTAACCAAAGTCGAGAGGAACCCATCTTTTACTGCTGCCAATCATCAGCATGCTTTGTCAAGTCACCACGAGAGAGCTCATTACTGCTAGTGCTGTGCCCATGAAAAAGAACAGAGAGGTATCGCTTCGAGCCAACCCTCCCGGATTTCCCCTAGGAAGATGATCTAGGTGGATATCGGTGGCCACCCACCTTTCCAACTAGATCAAAAAAGTTTTCTGGCAATTTTGGTATTGTACTATTTTTAGCAGTTTTTTGGGTCCTGAACTTCCGGGGCCATTTTGAGGCCCTAAACGACCTTTTTTGGCGATTTGGGGGGCTGAATGGATGCTCTTGGCATGCAGTTTGCCCCGGGCGATAGGTGTAAATCTTGGATAGACCTTTCCAATGGGCTACAGAGTGCCCCAAACGGAGATCGTATGCAAAAGTTACGACCCCGGGAAGTTGATGTACTAACTTACCCAAACGGGGCGCACATGACTTTTGGCGCTTCATCTCCTAGGGTTAGGTTTTTGGATGTCTAGGGTTTTTGACATTCCTGTTTATTGTAAAAGGCCTTGAGAGCCTCATTATAACCATATTATTGCGAAATGAGCGCAGTCATCACATCTCTTCTCAGAGATAAGTCGCCACCATTTCAGCAAGCTTGTTTTCCGCTGCATTTTACAGTTTTAGCTTATTCCCTTATTGAATAGGAAACCAGTTTTACTATATCTCTGTTATTTTGTGTTAAGCCTCTGATAATAATCTGTATTCATTTCATTCTGCTCATAAAATCCAGATCAGTGGTATTAGAGCGGTCTGCTCCTTGTCGTCTTAATGCATGTACCCAACGAGGTCAGGGTACAAAGAATTGGGTCTCGAGCTTGTTTCTCTTGAGGACAAAAGCTCTCGCATGCCCAAGCGACCTATCATGGCAGGAGAAAAGAAAGATGATGGGATAGGAGATCCTATCAAAATGTTGCTTAAGGAATCCCTCACGCAGCAGAGGAACGAGATGATGGATAGTTTCGCGCAAATCCTTTGGCGACTACCAACAAGCGAAGCATCTTCCTCGAGCAGAGGCGCCACCCCCTTGAAGGTACAAATCAACTTCGATCTTCCTATATTTGAAGGACAGATAGACGCAGATGCTGTAGATAAGTGGTTGAATCTACTAGAAGGCTATTTTTCTGTCCATAACTTTTCGAATATAGAAAATATTACTTTTGCGCTCCTCAAAGCCATTCCCCATGTCAAATATTGGTGGGAAACATTCTGCGAGCAAAAGGACACAGAAGAAGCCTCATTGTTTTCAGTCACGGCCACTTGGGAATCCTTCAGGGATGTTATTAAGGAACAATACTACCCTGTTGGAAGTTATGACGACTTGTATACCAAATGGACCACACTGCAACAAGAAAGAGACCAAGTAGTGCCAGAGTTCACAAATATCTTCCATACCTTGTGCACCAAGATGGGTATCAAAGATTCCGAGCGACATCTGGTGCTCAAGTATCGCAGTGGTTTGCATAGATACATCCAGACCGAAATGGAATTTCCGGACATCTCTTCCTTAGGCGCGGCCTACCGATATGCCGTCAAAATCGAGCAGAAGCTCAAACAAAAGACGCAGCAATTTGGGCCTAGGAACCCCTCACAACAAAAGACAGGAAAGGGCAGCCCCAACCCACATAATAAAGGATAGAGGAAAGATGGATAGTATCAAGACAACCAGTCCAAGCCGCAAGTAAAGAAGGACACCGGAAAGACAAAGAAAGATACCGGGAAGTGGTGCGACTTCCATAAGAGCCCTTGGCATAACACTACTAATTGTCATGCAAAGCAGTCACTGGTGGCTGAAGTGAAAGCATCTGAATTAGATGTGGGTTCTGACTCTAATTTTGAACCAGAAAGGGGAAGACGAATCATTAACGCGGAACCCAGTGCCACCATTGCTACCACCAAGCTCCATCTTGATGAACCAGACGAGCCAGAAGAAGGAGAACACCTCTTCCATTCACAGATATGGGTAAAAGGCACCCTGCTGCACTTCATCGTTGATAGTGGTAGCCAGAAGAATCTCATCTCAGTAGAGGTCATCAAGTGCCTTGCCCTGCTGACAACGCCGCACCCACAACCCTACACCATTGGATGGCTCCGTAAAGGAAGAGATCTCTGCGTCAGCCAACAGTGCTGACTGTCATACGGCATCAAGCCCTTCAAGGATGAGGTATTGTGTGATGTTGCTCCTCTCAAAGTTTCAGATGTTATTTTGGGACAACCTTATTTATGGAAACGTCATGCTGTATATGAGTCTAGGCCTCGTAGTGTTATTATTTCTCTAAATAAGAAATTGTACACGATACCCAAGGCAGTCCCTCCTAGTGCTATTTCCTTGATCTCTGCCAAGCAATGCAAGAAGGTCATCTCTCAGACTGGGAAATTTGTCTTCTTCATGATTCTCTCTCAGAGTGAGAGAAAGATTGCAGCCACATCCAGGGCCTCCGCAACCGATCTCTCCACACAATAGAGGCAAGTGGATAAGGTGGTGGAAAGATACTTAGATATCTTCTCCTCTCCTACCGGGGTACCTCTGCACTGCCAAGTCAAGCATCCCATCGATCTGACCCCTGGCGCACCGCTACCCAATGGGCCAGTTTATCACCGCTCTCTGTTGGAAAACGAGGAGATAAAGAGGCAGATCCAAGAATTGATCCCCAAGGGGCACATCCATCCCAGCTCATCACCTTGTGGGAGCCCAATCGTGCTAGTATAGAAGAAAGATGGGACCTGGCGACTCTACATTGATTATCGAGCCCTGAATAAAATCAAAGTCCGCAACCGGTACCCAATTCCCCGAATCAACGACCTCCTTGATCAACTCATGGGGGCCAAATACTTCAGTAAGATTGATATGAAATTTGGATACCACCAGGTCCCAATATAACAGACAGATGTATGGAAGACTTCCTTCAAGTCAAAAGAAGGTCTTTTTGAATGGCTGGTCATGCCTTTTGGTTTGACAAATGCTCCAACAACTTTTATGAGGATGATGGATGATATCCTACGACCTTTCACCAATACTTTTGTAGTGGTGTATCTGGATGACATTTTCATCTACAACAAGACTTGGGAGGAACACTTGCAGCATATTTAGCAGGTTCTGCACACCCTGCAGAAGCACAAACTATATGCAAACTTGGAAAAATTCTCCTTCGAGATGGACAGGGTCCATTACTTAGGTTACATCGTTGATTGACATGGTGTGCATGTGGAAACAACCAAGATCTAGGTCATCCGTGACTGGCCAGCCCCAACCACACTCACTGAACTTCGGAGCTTCTTGGGCCTCACCAATTTCTATCGCCGGTTCGTGCTGGGATTCTCTCATATCGCATGGGCCCTCAGCCAAGTGACTAGGGGTGGTGGTAAGGAAAAATTTGTGTGGGGCCTGTCCCAACAACAAGCCTTCAATGACTTGAAGAAGCATTTGTGCTCATCGCCGATACTCTCATTACCGTACCTACAACATCCTTTTGAGATCGAGACAGATGCTTCAAATTATGCTATGGGCACCGTTCTCACTCAACACGGCCACCCCGTGGCATATCATAGTGAGACACTATCAGATGTTATCCGTAAGTACCCTACCTACGACAAAGAAATGTACTCCATTGTACAAGCCTGCCGCCAGTGGAGACATTACATTCTTGGCAAGGAGACAGTCATCCACACTGATCACAAGCCACTATAGTTCATGCAGACCCAAGGAAAATTGCAGAATGACTGCCATCAGAAGTGGTCAACATATTTACAGCAGTTCCACCTCAACATCAAATATAAGACAGGGAGTACCAACCGAGTTGCTAACTGCTTCATTCGACCTCCAGTCGCGACACTCACCACGGTGCTAGACTCTTGAAGCCACAAGACCTCTGGATGGCCCCACCTCTACGAGACAGACCCTGACTTCTCCACCACCTATCAAATGTCGGGCACCAACTCAGTGGTTGCTAATTTCCATCTTCAGGACGGGTTGTTGTGTCATCTGGGCCATCTCTGCGTTCCATCAAGCGAGTGCGCGAAGTTGATTTGGAAATCTCACTACAGTCGGGTGGCAGGACACTTCGGCGTGGAAAAGACAGTGGTAGTGCTGCAGAAACATTTCTATTGGCCGAAACTTCGACAGGATGTTGGCAAGTATATCAGGTCCTGCAGCGCTTGCTCTATTGCCAAACCGACCACTAAGAAACATGGCCTATACACCCCTCTGCCTACTCCTGATAGGCTGTAGGAATCCATCTCAATGGACTACATGTCAAGCCTCCTGTCCACCAAGAGGGGAAACGACTGTGTTTCTGTGGTTGTTGATCACTTTTCCAAGATGGCGATTCTAGCCGCTTGCAAGAAGAACATCACAGCAGAAGCCACTGCCAAGCTCTTCTTTGAACGAGTATGGGTACATTTTGGGATCCCACAGACCATTATCTCAGACCGTGACAGTCGGTTCCTCATCTCATTCTGGTCGATCCTCTGGTCACTGCTGGATACCAAGCTCACCAAATCCACTGCCTTCCACCCCCAGACCGATGCCCAAAACGAGGTCGTCAACCGGATGGTCGTACATATCCTACGCATGTACAATTCAAGACACCCCCCGCACATGGGATGAGAGTCTTCCCTATGTCCAACATAGCTACAACCAAGCCTTGCATAGCTCAACTGGCCATAGCCCCTTTCAGGTGGGGTTGGGATTCCAACCATTGGGCCCCGTGGATGTTGCACTTCCCCTTGCAACCACCTTGGTCGATTCATCCCCAGAAGCCTACAAAGCCGCCCAGTTCACTGAACGGATCTAGCATATCCGCCAACAGGTTTAGGATATTCTATAGAAGTCTAATGCCAAGTACAAGCAGTGCCATGATCAACATCGGGTGACACATAAGTTTCAGGTGGGCGACAGAGTTTGGTTGCATTTACAGAAAGAACGCCTTACAGGGCCCCATCGAAAACTTCGACCACTCCGTTATGGGTCGTACACCATCACCAAGGCGGTGGGTGACAATGCTTTCGAGCTCAACATTCCCCCCTTCCTTGGTTTGCATCCAGTCTTCAACGTGGCTCTCGTTTGGCCATATTTCCCACCATTATTAGACACCTCAGAGATAGCAGAGAAGTTGACACCAACAGAGCTCAACCCTGACTTCCTACAACAAGCATCCAGTGATCATATTGCAGACACACAGATCAAGGGCACTCGACATCAAAGGATCCATCTTTATCGAGTTGTCAAAGTAAGGCAGCTCCTACACTAAGGCAAGTGGCTCACCCGGGGTCAAATTCAGTAGAAATTTCCTCATCTGATGGGGGAACTCAACACAATGGAGACCATTGCTTCCTAAGGAGGGAGGATTGATCCAAGTGGATATTGATGGCCACCCACCTTTCTAACTGGCTCAAAACAGTTTTCTGGCAATTTTGGTATTGTACTATTTTTAGCAGTTTTTTGGGTCCTGAACTTCCGGGGCCATTTTGAGGCCCTCAACGACCTTTTTTGGCGATTTGGGGGGCCAAATGGATGCCCTTGGCATGCATTCGGCCCTAGTTGAAAGTTGTAAATCTAGGATAGACCTTTCAAATGGGCTACCGAGTGACCTAAATGGAGATCGTATGCAATAGTTACGACCCCGAGAAGTTGATGTACTAACTTACCCAAACGGGGCCCACATGACTTTTGGAGCTTCATCTCCTAGGGTTATATTTTTGGATGTCTAGGGTTTTTGACATTCCTATTTATTGTAAAAGGCCTCGAGAGACTCATTGTAACCATCTTCTTGAGAAATGAGCGCAGTCGTCACATCTCTTCTCGGAGATTATCCGCCACCATTCCAGCAAGCTTGTTTTTCGCTGCATTTTACAGTTTTAGCTTATTCCCTTATTGAATAGAAAACTAGATTTATTGTATCTCTGTTATTTTGTGTTAAGCATCTGATAATAATCTGTATTCATTTCGTTCTACTCATAAAATCCAGATCAGTAGACTTCCTACGTTTGCAACTTTGTAGAGCAGACAGACACAAATTTCTCTCCTCCATATTCAAACAAAACGACCGACTTCGGAGAAAATCGCAGGGAGAATGTTCACAGAGAGGGACATGCAAGATAGAGAATGCGCCACCTTCGCGCATGAAATAGACGCTACAAACCTTGGGACTAGTCCGCATTAATCTCCCGTATGTAAGACAGATGAAGATCAATGATAAGTTGTTTATATTTGACATCAAATCATAATACATGATATAATTAAAATTGTACTTCATCTTAATCCAAATTTTCTTGGTGCATGCTATATGTTATTTTGTTACAGATGTAATAATTGCATTTCCCAAACCGAAAGGTTCTAATCAATTGCCTGGAAATTCATTACAGTTAATCGTTATGGGATCTTTAATGCTCTTCTTAAACACAAAGACCAATATGGGCAATTTGTTAGTCATCATATTCCATAGAAAAAGTGTTGCTATTCAATTTCCAGAGGGTAATCTTGCTATGTGCCAAATCAAATATGCCACATGTCACAATATCATCATTCCACATGTCACCCTAGGATACTAGATATCAGCATTATAACAACAAAATTTGTAGACGTTTTTCTTTAAAGACTTTGCTGGCAAGTGGAAATATTCTCAGAGAAAGAGCAGCCGCTCTTTCTCCAAGGTGTTCTATTGTTACAATTCCCTCCTAAATTAAGGGTTGGCAAACCCTTTTTATTCCCAAAATTATTTTCATAAGAGTTCGACACTGCAAGAAGGGTTAGTCGATCCTTCTTGCATTATCCATCATGGCTATAGCTTAATTGATGGATAAAGGTTTTGACAATTAACTATGGAAGAAAGGGGCAGAAGATCATTCTTGCTGGAAAACAGAAGTCAGGAAAAACCATTTTTATATGATATAGCTTCCAAGGTGTTATATTTTTACAATTCCCTTGTAATTGAAGGGTCGGATGAGCCTTCCTATTCCCTATATTATTTTTAGATTAGTTTGACACTGGAAGAAGGGTCGGTCGACCCTTCTGATTGCCAATATTCTTTTCATAATATTTCGACATTGCAAGTAGGGTTGGTCGATCCTTCTTGTGTTCTCCATTATGGATATAGCTGAATTGTTCTATTTGACATCCATGAATTTACATTTCCCCTCAGAAATTTTAATGCTTGTTATACTATACCCTATACCTTGTACTTCTTAGTAATTAATCTTGGCCATTATGTTGTGCCGCTCTTGCACTGCTAGCAGGTCCCTTCATTGGCTAGCTGGCTACAACTCTGGTACCTTGGCCCTTTACACATTCAAGGCAGCCCCATTCTCCTTGCTCCGTGTCTACTAGGGAGCTTCCCCATTCCCTCTGCTCCGTCTGTAACTGGGGAGCTGCCCCATTCTCGAGGAATAATTCCTGCCAACTCATTTATGAGGGAATTGTGCAAATATTCAACCTATGAAGTATAGGCTATCAATTCATGTATATCCTGAATGGTGAAGACTGCAAAAATACTAAACACAAGAAAGGTCGGCCGACCCTTCATTAAAGCTAGAAAAAATGGCGAAAACGACCCCTGGAAAAAACTCATAGTAAAATCCACACAGTAGGTAATTTTCGAAGATGAAATATAATAAAAGGAAACAAAAACAAAATCAACATATTTATGAATTTCGTCGGGTTAAATCTGGGCCATAAGATTAAGACAAGTCGACGGCTGAGATCTAATCTTGGGAATGCAGAAGACGAGTTGCAGGGGTTTCATTGTTTGGAAATATATACAATGTTCCCGCAATCTTCAATTGCGGGTTGCGGGACTACTACTTGAAATAAAAACAAACCAAAGTTTTCGCAATCAATAATGGTCAAGAATGGAAAATAATATTGGGCAGAAGAGGGGCCGACCGCCCCTTCATTTATGAGGGAATTGTGGAAATATTCAACCTATGAACTATAGGCTGTCAATTAATGTATATCTTGAATGGTGAAGACTGCAAAAATACTAAGCACAAGAAGGGTCGGTCGACCCTTCACTTAAAAGAGAAATGAAATACAATTAATCTATGAAGGGTGGGACAACATTTCCCCCACTACCGACTAGTCTTTCGCAGTATGTGGCGGCGATAGGGACATTGCCTATGATATAACATGTAAACAATATTTGTCCCGACTTCTGATTGCTGACAAGAAGGATCGGCCACCCCTTCTTTTAGTAGATAATTGTGAACACCAATATCCGATAACTCACCTGTATCCAGAATGGTGAACGCAAGAAGGATCGAACCACCCATCTTGCAGTCTAGAACTATTATGAAAATAATAGTAGGCAGAAGAAGGGTCGGCCGCCCCTTCATTCATTTATGTCGAGCCTCGTTCAAAAGAAAAAGTATGGTTTTCGATCCTGGATTTTGGCACTTTGGAAACAGATTTTGCAGTTTCGGAACTAGTTTGGTCACTTTCAGAACCGGATTTTGCAGTTTTGGAACCGGTTTTGGCTCTTTAGGAACCGATTTTGTCGCTTTTTGAACCTTGATTTGGCACTTTCAGAATCGGTTTTGGCAATTTTGGAATCGGTTTTGTCACTTTTGGATCTGGTTTTGGCACTTTTGGAACCTGGATTTGGCAGTTTTGGAACTGGATTTTGCTTGATTTTGGAGTTTAGAAAGGCGGGTTTTGACCCGTCTTCAAAGTGACTTGAATATTTTAGACATTGATTTTCTCACCTTAAAATTTAGAACATTTACAAATGAAAATTGCAATTTTCAACTAAAAAATTGCATTATTTATTTTGAAATTCACACTTTTCAAATCAGAAATATCATTTGTTTATTTTAAATTCACACTTTTTGAATTGAATTTCATAGTTTTATAACAACAAACCGCAATTTAAGGTTCATAAGTAGTAAAAAAACACACTATTCCCATAGAAAAACAACCATTATAAAGCCAATATTGCCACTTTCAGAAGGTCCTTTTCAATTGCATTTTTTGATTTTAAATTCAAGTTCATAATAATTTAAAGTTGCTGAACATTTTAGATTCTCCTTATCCTTAATCAGATCATCTCCTTTGAAGGAGTAATAAAAGACTAAACTTTTATTGGAGCTTCGACTTGTAGACTTAGAAGCACTAGACTCATTCCAGACATGAAGGAATGTACTAAAACAACATTCGATGACTCCGCTGCAAGTGTCTTTGAAAGAATGAAACCAAATTATTCACTGAATACATCATACCTCTTGCACAAGGTGGTAGTATAAGGTAAGTACCTTCAAAAAGTGTTGAAAATCCCATAGTCATCCAAGGATTCCAATTTCCATCCCATTAACTTGGCCTAGTTACTCTTGGATGCAAGCGCCTCGAGAAAATTTAGAAAGCCTCCTACCATGATGATTTTCCCACCTTCAGCTACAAAGGGAATATTCTTGCAAAGACTGGTAAGATCTCTGAGCCAGATGTAGTTATTTGTTGATGAATAGTGAAAAAAATGTGCGATAGTGATAACAAGTTTACTATCTATTAATTCGGATACTACATCATCGAGCTCTGATACTACATCATCAACAAGTTTAGTATCAGTTAAGTTTGATACTACTATCTTAAGTTGGTGAGCTGAAATTCATCAAGGAAGAAACATAAACGATTGAAAACATTCTGTTTTTTCATTCTGCGGAGATGAAATGTCTCAAGATTTTCGACTGTCTCATGGGACTGACTATAAAATTTAGTGGAAATGGGTGAGGTGTGCATCTTTAAAACGAGTGAAACAAATTATGCTCAGTTAGAAGAAGCTGACAGCATGATCTAGAGGCATAGAGATTCGAAGATAGCCTAGACACGGCAGTATTGCATCTATCTCGAATACCTGCATAGAAAACAAATAACTGTTTATCACACTGTCGTAAAAAGAAACCATTTCCAACAAATGAAAAAATAATCATTTCATTGCAGCCAATGCGTGAGCACACATATCATCATGCAAAATAAAAACAGAGAAACTATTCCTAAATTTCCAAGTGCACCATAACAGTTGGTCTGGGCATCCCTCTTCGACGGGTTAGCTCCTAACACAATTTGTCTGGGCATCCCGATTGGACGGGTTAGCTCCTAACACCGTAGTTAGTGGAATCATAGGCATTGGGAATATGGATATCAAGATTCTTCAATGATTTCAAGCTACCTATTATCTCCCCAAATTTCTCTACAGGAAAATGGTGCATTAGATCCATTATATGAGAACTTTTCTTCATCTACCATCTACCTATAATATGAGAATGTTTCTTAATCTCCCTATGTCCCCTCCTGGTTGCAGGAACATAATGACAAATCCATGTATACCCAAGGAATATAAGGGGAACAAACTGAAAAATTCCATTTCAGTTTGCTGTGAGTGATCACTGTGTTGATGGATTAGCCTATATATAGTGAGTGGCCACTATGTTGATGGATTGAATGGGATGGGAGTCTGGGACGGATGGGGAATGGTAATTATCACAGTATGGCGGGATCATGGTGGTCAAAGATATCATCTGTAGCAACTATAGATTTTGCTGGAGTAATCGTACACGTATCACTCCAATCGATTCTTTGAAAATCCAATGACCAACATGCCTGCTGCCAGCACATTAAATGGCCTACATCAGTCTTAATAATATTTGCCATAAATGATGGATTGTATCACCTTCCAAAATGAGAAAAAGGTTGTTCTGTTTTGCATATTAAGAGAAACAATTTGGCTATGATAGTTCAAATTCACACATTTTCAATTTAAATTCATAGCTTTATAACAAAAAAACTGCAATTTTAAGGTATTTCTTAAGTAGTAAAAAAAAACACTACTCGAATAGAAAAAACCACATTTCAAAGCCTATATTGCCACTTTTAGAACCCATTTTTTCACTTTAGAAAGGTTGATATTCACACTTACAAAGTCTAAATTCATGCTTTCAAAGTCTAAATCCCTTTGAGGGGCATTAAAATATTCAAATTTTATGTGTTCTTTCTTTTCAAACAGGTCTGAGGATTTTATGTCTTCTCTTTTAAAACATACATATTATAGAATCAAATAAGTTACAGAGAAATCACAACATTACAATTAACAGAATATAAAATAATATTGCACAAGCTTAGTTAGAACATATAAAAAATATTTGTCCCGATGGCGCTAATGGTAAATGATGGCGGTGATCTTGGTGTTTGTGACAAGTCATAATTTCAACTAAAGCATGATGTGATTACTTTCTTCACACATGTGATACAAGCCATCATTCACTATTAGCACCATCAGGATAACCGCCATTTCATAATTTCATTGTATAAACCACCTCCATGTCAGCATACATTCCTTTCTCAAGGCATCGATTAGGGTAATACATGTACAATTACTCCAGCAAAATCTACAGTTGGTACAAATGATATATATGACCACCATCCCGCCATACTTTCATAATTATCCTTCCCCATCCATAACATCCAAGTCAATTCACCAATTATTCACTATATAATAACTAAAGTATACCCGGTATTGCAGCAAAATGAAATCTTCGAAAAGTCATGGCACTCTTCTTTATCACCTTTGTTCTGTTTTCTTTGTTGTATTATCAGAAATACTTGAGTCTTATGGTCACTCTCTTCCTGATATATGGGCATTTCGGCAGCAGTTCCCTCACAAATCCTCACCACACCATGATATATGGCCATTTCGAGCACTGTCGAATCCCCAAGACCAGGATTTGTCACTAATGTGACTCATAGCTTCTATTTGAAGCAAAGATAAAGTAATAATAGCTTCTAGTTGAAGCAAAGATAAAGTAATAATAGCTTCTAGTTGAAGCAAAGATAAAGTATACTAGCTTCTAGTTGAAGCAAAAATAAAGTCTATGTAAATTCTCTGTAGTAGAGTCTATTGTAGTAGAGTCAGTGTTTGTGAGATCAATATCGTAGTCCTGAAATGTATTAAGAGCCCAAGCTCTGTAAAAGGTGAAAGATCGAAGTAGATTTCATCTCTGTGTAATGCGGTGAAGTTGCACTGTTTTAACCCGGAATAACTTCGACTGATTTTTATTTCTTAGTAAGAAATTTTTTAATATAAATCCTGTAGTAGAAGAGTCTGTGTTTGTGAGCTCAAGCTCGTACTAGTCGTGAAATGTATTAAGAGCCAAAGATCTGCAAAAGTTGAAAGATCGAAGTAAATTCAATTGCCAGGAATATTAACTTCTATCGATTTTTATGTCTTAATAATAAATCTATAACAGAACATTTCAATTGCCAAGTATTTATATTATTCAAACCATAAATCTAGTTTTTCAATTGCGAGGTATATATATTTTCAATATCTAATAAGCTGGGCACATGAAACCATTTGGGTTTGATGGCCGATTAGAACATGAAACATAGGCACAAAATATTCAAAACACCATCTTTGCCTTCAATACCTTTGTTTTTGGAGGATTTAGGTGTCAATATTTCGAATCCATAGGTCTCAACGATTGCAAGTATATAGATGATTCAATGTGTCGAATGACCAAGATAATAGGGTGTACCGGAAGCTAGAGAGGCAGTGATACTGTGAGACCACAAATGCTACTATAATTATTCACTTCCTCTTGCAGTTCGCCCAAGCATATTTAAAACAATGTTTAATAGAGAATAAAATGTAGCATGGATTCAGTGGTGATCAGAGAAGAAAATATTCTATACGATTCAATACTATAATTAAACTATATTTCTAATACTCAATTTGCCAAATCAAGTATGCCACATGTCACAATATGATCGTTCCACGTGTCACCCTAGGATACTAGATATCAACATCTAAATAACAAATTTTATAGACGTTTTGCTTCAAAGGCTTGGTTGGCAAGTGGAAATATTCTCAAAGAAAGAGCAGTCGCTCTTTCTCCGAGGTCTTCTATTGTTACAATTCCCTTGTAAATGAAGGGTCGTCTGACCCTTCTTATTCCTAATATTCTTTTCATAATCATTTGACACCGCAAGAAGGGTCGATCGATCCTTCTTGTGTTCTCTATTATGGATATAGATGAATTGTGGGATGAAGATTTTCACAATTTACTACGAAAAGAAGGGGCGGCCAATCCTTCTTGTCGGAAAATAGAAGTCAGGAGAAACAATTTTTATATGTTAAAACATCCAAGGTGTTATATTTTGAAAATTTCCTCGTAATTGAAAGGTTGGCCGACACTTCGTATTCCCAATATTAGTTTCATAATAGTTCGACACTGCAAGAAGGGTTGGTCGACCCTTCTTTTGTTCTCCATTATGGATATATCTGAATTTCTGGATACATGTTTTCACAATCAACTACGAAAAGAAGGGGCAGCCAATCCTTCTTGTCGAAAAATAGAAGTCGGGACAAACCATTTTTATATGTTATAACTTAGCCGATTGATTGGCTATTCAAACAATGAGTGAACAGTTTAGACATTGGACTTTTCACCTTTGTAGGTAACTTCATTTCTGAAGCAAGGGATTGTTTAGGTACCTAAAATTCATGACCATTAGAGGTATGTACATGCTCTAATTGTGAGGTTGTAGATCCTAGTGATTGTTTGTTCACTGTAGAAATTGAATAACTATTACACTGAACAATACATGCACCAACATTGAATAGAGTTCCCACACAATCAACCTTAGCAAACACCATAGATTACTAGACCATTTTACACCCTTTGTTAGATAAAAGGAACCTGACACGAACATGAATAAGTTTTCTTAATAATACTAGGTTAGTACACGCAAAATTTGGAATGCGTAAAAATCCATTGATCCTCTTCACTATACCACCAAGGAATTTGATCAAGACTCTACAATGACAAACTATGTTAGGAGGAGAATCGCAAATCCATTATTCGAACTGTTACCGCAATCCGCATTGTGGGTTAAGGAAACGCAGAACGCAAACATTTACAATAATCTTCCCCCAATCCACAAATGCGGGTTGCGGGAATGAAATCTGAATATCCAATAATTCACCTGTATCAAGACTGGTGAACACAAGAAGGATCGGATGACCATTCTTGCAGTCTAGAACTAGTATGAAGATAATATTCGGTAGAAGAAGGGTCAACCACCCCTTCATTTATGAGGAAATTATCCAAGTATTCAACCTATGAAGTATAGGTTGTCAATTCATCTTTATCCTGAATAGTGAAGACTGCAAAATACTAACATCACAAGAAGGGTCGGTCGATCCTTCATTTAAAAGAGAAATGAAAAAATATTAAATCTACGAAGGTTGGCACGACAATTCCCCACAATCGACTTCTGTAGTATATGGTAGGGATCGGGACATTGCCTAAGTTATAACATCTAAAGAATATTTCTCGGGACTTCTGACTACCGACGAGAATGATCTGCCGCCCCTTCTTTTAGTATATAATTGTGAACACCAATATCCGACAATTCACCTGTATCCAAAATGGTGAACACATGAAGGATTGTACCACCCTTCTTGCAGTCTAGAACTATTATGAAAATAATAGTGGGAAGAAGAAGGGTCGGCTGACCCTTCATTCATTTATCTCGAGCCTCATTCAAAATGGGGTGTCGGTTAATAAAATTCAACTTCAAATGACCGTCATATTATGCAGACACCGATTCATTTGATAATTTGTATATTTTTTACTACTTCAAATGACCGTCATATTATGCAGACACCGATTCATTTGATAATTTGTATATTTTTTACTACTTCAAATGACCGTCATAATTATTATATCGGAACACCGCAAAAACCAATTTCAAAAGTGGCAATATCAAAAGAAAAAGTATGGTTTTGGAACCTGGATTTGGCAATTTTTGAAATGGATTTGGCAGTAAAATCCACATAGCAGGTAATTTTCGAAGATGAAAAATAATAAAAGGAAACAGAAACAAAATTAACATATTTATTAATTCTGTCGGCTTAATTCTAGGCTGTAAGATTAAGACAAGTCGATGGCTGAGATCTAATCTGGGTGTTAGCACTTGAATTTTCCTTGGGCTGTATCAAGGAAACCCCGAGGTAACCTCAAACCAATCTTTAGACTGAAAGTTGGCCTCCTTCAGCCAGAGAGGGCTCTCTCAGCAAATCTGCTATCCAATGTCACCACGACAGTAGCTTGACAATAAATTCAATGGCCAAATTTGTAAAATCACAGTAAAAACTTTACAGGCTTTAAATGATGTGGCTAGATAAACAAAAGAAGGATATCATTGGGCAATGGAGTCAAGATCATGAAATACAAAAGATGTGCAGATTTTTCAGCAAAATAGTTTTTCATTAGAGGTGGGATAGCTGTGTTTTTTATCGTCAAGTTTCTTGATTTCTGGTGGTAATGGAAAGAAAGATGAACAGTCCATTAAATATGGGCATCAAACTAGGATGAATCCATATTAACTTTAGAGGAATATTTGAGGATACTTGAATAGGATGAACCAGAGCATATAGATATGAATTCCAGTTTCACTATAAACTTTATTCAAATATGACAGGAAAACCATAATGGAAAGGATTAACAAAGAAAATAAACATTGCACATATGAGAAGGGAAAAGGGCAGACTGTAAAAAAAACACAACACAAGAATCTCCAATTCTGTTAAAAATGCTTGCTTGACTCTGCAATATTTATTTAAATATGAAGATGAAACAGAACCTTCCTGCAGGCCTTCTTACTGAAAATCGAACCCTTTACATGTTTTTTACATATCAATATATAGAAAGACAACCTATACCTAATCTTGAATTCAAAACCTAACTGCAACTCTAAAAATAAAAACAGTTACAATTTTTTATTTTATTTCAGGAAGTAAATTTTTTGAAAAATAGGATTCAAATCCCTAGCCGTATATCTCAGATGGAGATAGATGTGTAAATTTTGATAGAGGTTTTTGTAATTGGGCATGTGCGGACGAAAAGCCTCTTTCAGTTTCTGAAAATTATTCTTCATTTGGCAGAAACAACTCTTTGAAGTCAATGACTAAAACAGTAAACTGAAATTATGGAAAACTGCCCTGTGAAGATGACTTTGATTCTCTTAAACCATAGCACCTGTGTAAAAACTGAGGGCGGTTTTTGAAGATTGGCTCGTGCTAAAAAAAAAACCTCTCTTAGTTTCCTAAAATTCCTCTCGTTTTGGCAGAAACAACTTCTAGAAAATGGTGACTAAAACAGGCATTTTCTCAAAAACGTGTTATACTTATCCCATTTGATTTTCTCTATGGGATAAATCCCACATTGGTTGAGCGGGAAATAATTGTGGTGTTTATATACCCTGCCGCGCACAAAAATTTATAACACATAGAACGTGCTATTATACTCCTCTTCCTTGGGTGTTATATTCCTTCGGGAATGGTGGTTCTGCATGGGCGGAAGGCGGTTTATAATACCACCCTCGCATTTATGCGGATAAATAACAACGCGCCACGTGCTCCCGTGGTATTTCATCCGCAACCACTTACAATACATTGCGACCGTACCTTTTGGTGATGCGGGATCTCACGACGACCGTTGATCCTTGCGTGTAACATCTCTGCCGTCGGATCTTAGCTGGAGTTTAACCCTTTTAATATTTATCATCGGACTATAGCATTTGTGGGTTTTTGTTTGTCGATTTATTATAATTCTTATACACTTAGCAATCTTTCTTCTAAGTCTTTTTCAGTTAGGAAAAATTTTGACACATTTTTAGGCCTTCCTTTGGATTTTTGAAACATAGTGTCAACAACTTGAAGGAAAAAACATTTTCTCGGTCAAGATTGAAGACTTCACCAAAAAAAATGCTTTATTTTTGCACCGTCAACGCTACCAGAAGAGATTTAAGCACAAAATTTTATGGAGTGATAACACTGGGGAATGGGGAAGACGAGTTGTGGGGGTTTAATTGTTTTGAAATATATACAACGTTCCCACAATATGCAATTGCGGGTTGCAAGACTACTACTCGAAATAAAAACAAACCAAAGTTTCCGCAATCCGCAATCCGAATTGTGGGTTGCAGAAACACATGTCGCAAATCCATTACTCAAACAGTTCCCGCAATCCGCAATCATGTATAACTATATAGCCACTTCAACAAGCTATATAATGATATGATGGTGCGTGCATTTTTTTGAAACCATGAATTATGGCGAGCATTCTCTTAGAGCAGTTTTGACTACCTTTTCCATACTTTGTCAATTTCCAAAGTTTCACAAACTTGCCATACTCTTCCAGAATTATGTCACATTGCAACACTGACTTAATGATAACACCAGAACACCATCATGTGTCTTTCGATGCCATGTCATCATCATCAATTCCATGTCATCATAAATGCCATGTCATCATACATGCCATGTCATCACTTCCAATGGCGTCAGTTCTCTCTTTGAGGCTCACACGTGTGAGATTTTCTCCTTCCAAAATAGAGATCAATTCATGTATAACCATAAGGGTCAAGACTGGATAAATATAAATCACAAGAAGGGTTGGTCGACCCTTCTGGAAGTCTAGAACTAGTATGAAAATAATATTGGGCAGAAGAAGGGTCGCCCGCCCCTTCATTTATGAGGGAATTGTGCAAATATTCAACCTAGGAATTATAGGTTTCCAATTCATGTATATCCTGAATCTCGAAGACTGCAAAAATACTAAGCACAAGAAGGGTCGGTCGACCTTTCATTTAAAAGAGAAATGAAGAACAATTAATCTGAAGGTTGGGACAATATTTCCCCACTACCAACTTCCTCATTATGTGGCAGGTATTGGGACATTGCCTATGTTATAACATGTAAACATTATTTATCCCGAATGCCAACAGGAAGGATCGGTCGCCCCTTCTTTTAGTAGATAATTGTGAACACCAATATCCCACAATTCACCTATATCCAGAATGGTGAACACAAGTTGGATCGAACCACCCTTATTGCAGTCTAGAACTATAATGAAAATAATAATGGGTAGAAGAAGGATCGGCTGCCCCTTCATTCATTTAGCTCGAGCCTCATTCAAAAATGGGATGTTGGTTAATGACATTCAACTTCAAATGACCATCATATTATACAGACACAAATATCAAAAGAAACATTATGGTTTTGGAACCTGGATTTTGGCACTTTTGGAAACGTATTTGGCAGTTTCGAAGCCAGTTTGGTCACTTTCCGAACTGGATTTTGCACTTTTGGAACCGGTTGTTGGCTATTTAGGAACCGGTTTTGTCACTTTTGGAACCTTGATTTGGCACTTTTGGAATTGGTTTTGGCAATATTGGAATCGATTTTGGCACTTTCGGAACCGGTTTTGGCACTTTTGGAACCGGTTTTGGCACTTTTGGAACCTGGATTTGGCAGTTTTGGAACTGGATTTTGCTTGATTTTGGAGTTTAGAAAGGTGGTTTTAGCCCCGTCTTCAAAGTGACTTGGACTGGAATAAGTCCATGTTTAATGAAATTAGCATTCAATCCTTATAGAAAGTGCATTGGTCCTAACTAGGTTCGATCGCGCTCTGATACAAAAATGTAATGCATATAATTAGTCAATAGTTTAAGTGCATTTTTTTTTGTTTTTTATAAGTTTCGACATCTAGAATTTAAGATCTTTTACATTATGTTCTTACAAATATATATATATATACAAATTATTATTACCTACTAATTAAGGGAGTATCCCAATAAATTTAGTTCCTCTCAATATATGGTGAGTGAAAGAATTTACATTCTAGCATATAATTAAAAGAAACTCCTAAATAAAGTACTCACCCTTTTAGTGGGTCTAGAAGTAACAAAGATTTATAATTCAATACAAAATCATTCCTTACACATATTATAAACATGCAGAATGGTAAATTCCTATTAGTCATCAATATGATTTAACTCCTAAATTACGATTCAACCTTCAACTTATTAATCCTTTATTTCATTTTGTAAAAAGAGAAATAATACCGATCAATTACATAATCTAAATATGATCATATAATAAGTAAGAAAATGGAGAAAACTCTCTTTTCTTTAGATAGTATTAGTGTAAGCACATTTAGAATGCACAACTCGAAGTTCTTAACGAGAAGTCACTTAACATAATTAAATAATATTAACATGGTTGAGCTGCATATGAAAAATCCAAGAAATACATAAATGTTGTTTAACTATAAGCATAAAGTCTGAAGGTTAAGTTAAATGTGTGTGATCACATAGTTTAAGAATACTCGTAACCAATATAGATGGGTTATCATTAACATACATGAATAATCAATTCTCAATTCCTGCCCTGGGAAAGTGGTAATTACATTCACTAACATATATACTTCATTGTGCAGGTCCGCCGATTTTGGATTGACTGATGCTCACTTGTTGCACGGATGATAATATAGAGGTTTTTACATACCTTGTCGCATTCACATATTTCATTTAAATATGGATACCATTTCGCTGAAGTAGGTTAACAGTAATAGCTACAATTCCTCTGGTTTTGCAGATATACAATACAGTGATATTCTTTATTAAGAAGATGCGATTTCTTATCCAACAAGTGCTCTATAGGTTTAAAGTTACAACACTAATATTCTTCTTAGGAAATGTGAATTGTCATCCCAAGAAGGAATACACCATTTTATATTTGGTGATGTATCTTATTTTAATATCCGTGACCTATGATCAGCTGATATTATATCAAAAATGAAAACTTACAGTACAACTTTTTCACCGTTGAAGACTAGTTAACAGAACTAGTGGAAAAAGGGCTAGTTTAGCGCACAAGCAGATTCCTCCTGAGTTATGAATTTGGGATATTTAGGTTCTGCCAAATGTATGGGTGAATGTGCATCACAAAACATATAAGAAATAGGTCTAACCTATGAGTCCTATGCACAAAGTACTGGTGCCATTTACATTTCAGCAACAACTGGAGCTTATGTCTACTTTGAGACTTCCTAGGCACACCAGCATATGTATACTAGGATCAGTGTTTACACCTGAATGAAACCAAGTGGAATATATCATATATTAAGGTCCTAATTAGGAGTTGGACAAGTTCTTCATAATTTTGGAGATTCTATTGGATTTTGGTAGCAAGGGAGAAAAGGGTGCTATGTTGGATTACTCAACTAGTAAATTTTCAAGTTCATCCAAATAGTAAGAGAGTGCAATGTCCCTTGTTGGGAATTTTATTAAAATGGCAATTTTTCACTTTTTTTCCTAGTCAGACCTTTGACTAGTTTTGAGCTTTAGGTCCCCAAATTGCTCCAATTGCTCCCAAATCTTCTGAGAAGGTATATGGATGATGTTAGAACATAATTATGTGTTTCATAAATGCTTTTATACCTTTAAAATACTTCTGCAAATCCTCTTTCAATTCTGGCCAATGTAGGGAACTTTACTAGTAATTTCCCTTTGACTAGTATTGGTCTCTAGGTCTCAAATTGACTCCAAATGCCTTCAAATCTTCAAGGAAGGTGTATGAATTATATTAGTACTTGAATATGATGTTCATGGATGAGATATGGCCACCAAAATACCTTTTAAAACTCTATTAAGATTCTGGACCAAGTATGCAATTTTACTAGTAATTTGGGGTTCAAATCCCCCTCGGGTAAGTATTGAAAATGGCTTCCCAAATACCTCCAAACCCACTCAAATTTCTGAACATAGGTAGGGTATGTCTCAATTATGTTATTAAGGTCTCATGTGCATCATTAATTGATTATTATCTCTGTTCCAACCCTCTCCCATTCAGCTGCAAAAATCATCAATTCGACGCTTGGGGAAATGGCACTATTTCTTCTCCCAATGCAATTAAACTAAGTAAAAATACTTCAAATGCTCAAGTAAAGTACATGAAACTTTTAAAATACATACATGTCAGTCTATTAATCATAAATGTATCATATAACCATTCATTCATTCGAAATCATCAGCATTATCATGCTATACATCAATGTAGTGGGGAAATAGCACTGTTCTTTCATTAAAAATGCGATTTATACATTTCTACTTGGAATTGCGACCTAAAACTTTTTGGAGATGAATAAAAGAGTATTTAATTCATATTATAAAATAAATGGGGCATGAGAAGCTCCCCCAAATAGTACAATAGCTCACCAAAAACACCCTCCCTCAAGGATCAAGAATATGCCATCAAAACTAGAAATGGTTGAGAGAATGTGCTGCAATAGAAGAAACCATGAGATTCCCTGTAGCTTACACCTGAAAATAAAGACTCCATTAAAGCTCCAAATGAAAGGTCTGAATGGCCTTTCCAATTACCAACTTGGATGGGAATCTTTCACTGTCGAAATTTGCTAAGGCAAGAAATTAGTCATCCACTAGCTCTCCCTCTACACAAATGCAATTGAAAATTCTACAAATGATCAAAAGCTGGTTTCATTCTTTGTTATTGAAATTTATAAAGTTCTAGTGTCCTCCATGGGTCTAATTCCTTCCAAGAGACTCATGCCAGCTCAAGTTGAGAAGAGATTCCAAAGGACGCCACTTGTACAACAATTCCTAGTCTCCCACTTCCACCGAATCACATGTGGAAGTATCTTAGCTGCCATAACACCCTTGAGCGCCCTCTTGGAGTCTATTTTTAGCCCTGACATGTCATATATGTCATATGTCATCCTTCAGGTATGATTTGTGTCATAGGTGTCATAGCATCTTCATCATTGTTGTCATAGAGCTAAGGAATCTAGCCCAAGTGTCTCACTAGCTCCAAATTGCCTCTTCCTCTTCCATGGGAGTTACTCTTCCTCTATATTTCGACCTCATTGAATCATGCCAAGTATTATTGACCTTATAACTCATCCCAAGAACATTAGGCTTCCCATGGATTCAAAATTGCAATAAGAGGATGTCATGTGGCACATAAATTCTAGCTTGTGTGGGTTCCACTTCCTCCATGTGTCTTCATGATCAAATGCCACTTTGATTTTCACTTGTATATATTTATTTATCTCCTTTATTAAATATTTATTCCATCCTATTTTTCCAACATCATTTATTATCCCCATTATTCCAAATCCCAAAGCTTCCACCCCAAACCTAGGAAACTAGTAATTTTCGTCCTTGACAATTATTTGACCTTTAGCATCAATTTGACAAACTCTAATGAATAGGGCCAATTTAATTAGGCCATTGTGACCCAATTCCAAATTTGGGACATGAAAGAGAGGCATTATAAATATTAGGGAAATGGATGGAGGGCGTCCACTTATGTATTAATAATTTCATACAACCATCATAACTGAAATTGGACTCATAGAATAACTTTTAATATCAACTGGAAAACTAGTTGAAATTAAGTGCTCAGAGAGCTAGTCTTGAAAGAACTTAATCTAAAATCCTCTCAAGATTCCATATTTATATCCTGATGTATAATATGGTTCAGACATGAGTATAAAAACAACTAAAAATCTAATTTAAGAACACTGGGCAAAAAATATAAGTATTTTAAACTCAGACTTGTGAGAAAACCTCCAATACATAGGATTCTTACAATTATGGGAGTGTAAGACTATGAAGAGTAGAATAAGAGAGGAATGGTTCACTTGATTGTGCAATAATGATGAATAAAGAGTAGAGGTATGCTCATAAGAGGTACATCAATCTTCTGGATCTGATCAGGGTGCATTAGCTAGACTGGATCTTCTTCCTTCGCATGAATTCTCCTCAATAACTCACTCCAATTGCACTGGCATTGATGGACTCTATGGATTCTTTAATTATTAATAGGATTTAACTATTTGGACCTTCAATAAGAGTATCCATTTCTGCAAGAGAAGTAATAATATCATAGAATAATAATTGAAGAGAAGTAATGGGGCTCATCTCCCACTGGTTGGCTAGGGTGCATCTCCTTGCCTTGGTAAGCTAAAGTGCTCACGCATAAATTCAATAATGATCAAAATTTGTGAAAATGATTTGATTGGATTCTTTTATAAACTTCATGATGACCTGCTGAGTAAGTTTATGTGCTTGGTGACCTTTGAGAGCCATTCCAAATTCCCCATCCTTGAGTGGATAGGATTTCCTGCTTTTCCTCTCTTATATCTTTTCATCCTATTAGAAACTGCGTCGTCCTTGACTTGAGATGTTTCTTTCTTTGTAAAAGTGTTTCCTTCTTTGTAAAATGGCCTAATTTGGAAATTGCACCCTTTGGGATGTTTCATGATTTGTTAATTGATCACATGCTTTTGGAAACTACATCCTCCCTTGGCGTTTTCTGGATGTTTCCAATTTCCTGCTTTTGGCAACTTCTTACACCTTCCCTGCTTTTCATTTTTTCTAGTTTCTTTCCTCCAGTTCCATTTTAGAAAAATTATCCTCATGAGTGCACCCTCTTGGGTCACTTGCTCAAAATTTAGGAATAATTATTTATAAAAATAATTAAAATTAATAGAATTATTGTTTATAGTAGAGTCAGGATCATTTTTATTCTAATAATATAGAAAATGAAATAAATTTATCTCCTTAGGGGTTATTTTGTCCCCTTTACCCATGGGAACTAAATGATCCAAAATTGGGGACATGACAGTTCGCCCTTCCCAAAATTGCTTGTACTCAAGCAATTGAAAACAACTCCAACCAACTATGAATCCAACTAATGACTTCACTCCTAAAAATATGTTGTTGGATGTCTAGAATTGGAATCCTCCAATCCAAGCTAAAATACAAAGGGTCCATCATGTTTCTACTGCTACACTGTGATTATAGTCATTCTCAAAATGACTAACTCTTTTTTTTTCAACAAAAATTTCAACCCAGATAGGATAACTGAATAGAATGCTTGGCTCCCACTGCTTCCTCTGTAAGTAGCCAAATTTTTCTGCCACCTTTGGAAATCTGTCACTCCAAGGAATTCCAGGATTCCAAGATATCAACTGCATCCTCCCAAACATCAAAATCACTTGGGAGTGTCTATCATCAAGCATGATGCCAAGATCACACCACCACATTCAAAGTTGATAACTTCCAATGCAAAACTAAATATTAGTGATAATTCCCCACCAAACATGGAAGTCCCCAATCTGGGGATGAATCATACCAACTCTTTTCAAGGAATAGGTGGTGACCCATGTCCATCCTATAATACCGAGAGAATCATCTAGCAACCATAGATGCTCATGCCACTGATCACATGAGATACATGTTATGTCTAATGAATATTTTCCGATGCAAGAAATAAATTTAACTTTGGGTTTGCTTACCTTTAACCTTTATCCACTCAACCAATCAATGTATGAACAAAAACCACATCTAATTGTTCCAAATGAACTTCTTTTAGCTTCCCCATGCGCTAGACTTGTTCTGGTCCAAAGGATCAACATTCTGCAACTTGTTCCACCTAGTTGGCCCAAGTTGATCTTCCATGCATTCCTATGCATGATGGAGCCATCCAAGAGATGCCTATGTTGCTTCTTTTCAAACTGGGAAGGTAATGGTGCACTTTTCAAACCATTTGTCTTGACCATTAAGTCATCAATGGGATATGTGAGATCCTCTTGCTCCTCATGGGGCCCCAATAGGAAAAATCTCTTTACCCAAATTTCATCCCTATGTGTGATGGTTTCCATATGTGTGTGGGATGAAGGACATTGAACCAAATCTTGTAAATAATAATTCATATCAATTGTGGTTGTCTGAACCAAGGTGAGACCATGTTCCTCCTCCAAAACCATGCAACTCCCTCCTAGAGGCAACTCATAATCTCTCTAGAAACGAGTAGATGCTTGGTCTTCATTTTGCTTGTCTTCTAACTCCTCAAGCACACACAAATCAGAATCATGTAATTCATGTGCCACCATCACATGAACTTCCCTTTTTGCATCATGAATGAAATCAACCATATAAGAATGACTGTCTACAATGTAGGGACTGAAATGTGATTCTTGAAACTTCTCATGTAGTTTCTCAATATATTGCTCAGATTCTTGAAGGGGTATGTGAGTACTCTTCAAAGAATCTTGGGTGGACTACAAATATTGTTGTGGGGAAAATGCACCTATAGTTCAGGGGAGAAACTACCAACTTACGGTGATAAAGATAGACTTACAAGCATTCTGCAAGTACAACAAATAAATGAAGAGATTAGAGTTTATAGATGTAGGCACCTTATTCAGAAGGTTGATCCTAGCTTTGCCTCCCTTGCTCTTCAATGCTTATCCAGTGTTGCAATGCCCAGACCTGCAAAACAACTTGATACCTTTCTCAAATACATTTGACTACACATATAAGACTGATATTCATAATAGAAAGAGACATCAAACTATAATCAAACAGTAATCAAATCTGAGACACATTAATGGGTCATATTTGGAAAGAGAAGAACGTCTGATCTTTATTAATGAATGAAAGAAAGTACATAAAGTTATACCTTCCTTCAAGCTTGGCACTATACGAAACCTAGATTCAAGGTCTCCTGCTTCTGTTCTCCAAGGATCCCAACCTCTAAGTAATTGTACTAGGGTTTACCAAAACTGAAACACAAGAGAGGGGGATGAGGGTCTCCATTCCTCTAGCATAACTTTGTAATTGGGCTTAGTCCTCTCACATGACCCTTCTACCCTCCTTATATAGTCAATGAGGAAAGAGGAAAAGAAGTTATAACCGCTCAAGAGGTTTCCCAACCAACTTAACTTACTCGAATTTCGAGATTTTGACCAAAACAGGAGTGTACGCTACTCTACAATAGACAAAGTTGCATCCACATGGCATTGGGCGCTACTATTATAACAGTGGATTCGTGCTCAGTAGGGTATACACGCTACTATCATGCCTATGTACCAACGCTCATATTGAAAAATGGCCAAAAACAGGCTTTTCTGCTCATTTTCAGGAGATGGTTTGGTCTGGAAAAATGTTCCTAAGAGTCATATACATCAAATGGGTCAAGAATGAGGTAATTTCAACCATTTTTAGTGTCCCAAATGACTCCTCCATCCACAAATGTCTTGTTGTGTGACTGAACTTAATCTCAAGAAGTGTCGTCATGCGACCAAGGGAAGCAAGTGTCGTCACGGACGGAGAGGTGTCATTTCAAGATATAACATATGCCCCCTAATGTATGAGGTCAGAGGGAGTGCGGGAAACGATGGCTGAAATACATTATAAATAACAAAGAGTTGAATCATGGAGGAACGGAGAAACCAAGAATCATAGGCTCAAATGAAGTACCTGAAAGCAAAGGCAATGTTAGACAAACTTATCCTTGGGGTAACTATCCATGTTCAAATGGTGGAACATGATCTCCAAGAGGATACAATAATGATCCAAAATACTGATGCATGTATCATGGCCACTAGAATACAAGCATGGATCCATGGTAAAGGTTTAACGAGTCCGGAAAAGTAAACTCATGACCTCCTTACTGTTTTTAATGAGCTCAAAGGAGATAGGAAAATGCTCACAACTTCCTTACTATTTTTAACGAGCTCGAAGGGAAGGTGAAAGAAATGATCATATCCTCCTTACTGTTTTTAACGAGCTCGAAGGAAAGGTGGAAGACTACTCATAACCTACTTATTGTTTTTAATGAGCTCGAAGTAAAAGAAGAATGCTCGAAACCTACTTACTGTTTTTAACGAGCTCGAAGTAAAAGAAGAATGCTCGAAACCTACTTACTTTTTTTAACGAGCTCAAAGTAAAAGAAGAATGCTCGAAACCTACTTAATGTTTTTAACGAGCTCGAAGTAAAAGAAGAATGCTCGAAATGGGAGGAGACAAGTGTCAGGGACATGCGAAACTAGCTCCAAGCGCATGGAACAAAGCTATGCCTAATGCAAGGAACATGAGCAAGATAAGGACACTCAGGGTGTGTCTCTTTCAGGTAAAAGGTTTCAAATCGCGAAGGCAAAATGATACAGGGCTTAGCGGAAATGAGATCAGAGATGGAGGCTTATACAACGAGCTAAAAGCGTGGAAGCCAGCTTCAGGCTCATTAGCGCAAGAAGGATCATAATAGATGCATATGCACTTTGAACATAAAGATGGGAGGCTTATCAGGGATGGCCATAAATATATGAGGAAGAAAGATATGAGGCTTCTTCTCAAAGTCATGGTAAATCTAAAAAGGCTCCCGAGCCTATGAGAAAAACTCAGCATGGGCACCAGAATGGCATAAGGGTGCTAACTAGGGTGACCCATGTTAGGTAGGCTCTGCTGTCGGACTGGTGCACAATGCATAAAGATATGGCTAACACACCAATATCCAACAGGTTCGACCCTATGGCGAATTCGGAGGGCAAAAGGTTCAAATGCAACATAACAGCGGGGAAGCCTAAACCTATATGCAAGGTTCCAAATATGCCTGACATGGTCGCACAAGGTGTCGAAAAAGACCAGTAAGCAAGTATACATCCAGCTAAGAATGCTGTCTACAAGAAACATTAGTACCAGGATCATATCTAAAACATATGTAAAGAAAGACCCGATACAAGTCACTGTGGTAGAAATACTTTCAAATTCACTATTATCAACAACAGGCATAAACAAGGTAGAGTTTTCAAATGAAGACTCTATGGTACCCAAGCCCGAGGACTTACAATCAACAAGATAAACTTCAGGATGAAGATCAAAGTTGAAGGACATGATGGAATCTACAGAAAAAAAATTCATCATCACGGGAGTTGAAAATTCTAGAAGCATAATCAAACTCGGCAGGAACACCGATTTGTGGATCTATAGGAGAGTCCAAAGACTCAACAGTAGGAAGATCAAACTTTAAGGTCAAACCGGGGTTGGACATAACTGCGACTGGATCAACATCCAAATGAATGGCAGACTGTACTATAGACTCTAGGAAAACTTCATCAGAAGGAAGTATATCATCCCAGATAGAACACATATCTAAACATTTAGAAGGAGGTGTCACTTGGTCAAAAGCTGGGACCAAGTCCCGAGAAGGTAAGCATGAATCAGAGACTTCTTCTCAGTAGCAGTTGAACTCAAGGAACAATATGCCACATAATTCCCATGTGACATAGTAGTGCCTAATGACGAGGGACCTGGCGGGTCTACAGTTGGGTAATAAGGAGGATCAATGAATGCAAGCTGGTCGATGGTGACAATGTTTTTGTTATGACGGAAATGCATCACACGAAAAAGAGTAGACACCACAGCATGCATATCATAAACGTAATCACGCCCGAGGATCATATCAAAGTCCATAGGGTCCTTTAAAACCATAAAATCAACTAAGACTATTTTTCCACCCAAAGTAACAGGTGCCTGACGGAGGAATCCAAACGGTTCACTAGGTCTTTTATCGAAGGTCAACGGCCAATTAACAGCTGGAATAACATTTGGGAAACCCAAATCTCTCCAAGCATAAGCGGATAAGATAATAATAGAAGCACCTTCATCAACAATGCATCGATCAACCGTATGGTTCCCAATATCAACCTTTATATGGAAAGGTGTCGAAGAAGGAAGACGAGTCTCGGCTAGACTATTCCAATCAAAGGAAACAATCCTAGGGCTTGGTAGGGGTTCACATGGCACAGATGAAGTGCCCCCTTTTTCAGGAACATCCAAACTGGTAATGTAGAAGACTTCAGCATTAGGTACATCAATCTCTGAAGGAATGATGGGATCGATCGAAGATTGCATCGATTCGATCACTTCACTCTCCGACGGAAGAGTGGGGTGGACCAAAGAATGCATTGGTTCAACCACTTTATCAACCAAAGGTTGATCTGACTGCAAGGAATCTATAGACAACTCAGGAACAGAGGTTCCTTCAGACATGGACCATACTCTTCGTGCCTCTGGAATGGCAGGGCATCGGTGAGTAAGGTGATCTCCCTTACAAAGTTTACAAGGAAACTTTGGTTTTTGTCCTATAGGTTTAGACTCCTTTACAACGTCAGTACTCTCAGCATGACTAGCATTGTATGACAGCTTGCCCCCAGCATGACTCACAGAGGCTGGTTTCTCAAAAGCATTAGACTTTTGAACTAATGACCACACTTTTTGCACTTCTGGAAGTAAAGGGCACAAGTAAGTAAGGTGGTCTCCCTCGCAAAACTTACAAGGGAACTTAAGCTTTTGTTTGTTGGGTTTGTCGACAATGTCGACTCCCTCAGCATGACTTGTAGTGGTTGATCTGGTGTCTCCAGTATGACTCACAGGAACTGGTGACTTGTCATTAATATGACTAGCAGTGATCAATGACGTGTCCTCAACATGACTGACCGTGGTTGAAGACAAAATTTCAGTATGATTTTCAGTGACTAAAATTTTTCTCCCAGCATGACCTCCAGAGGCTGGGTAGGTGCCCCCTGCATGACTTGCAGAGGTAGGGTGGCTGCCCCCTTGTTTTGGCATCTTCTTCCTATTCTTCCCCCGTCTATTCCTTTTAGACTGCTGGTTACTAGTATTGCTACTTTCTCCACATGAGGTAGAAGAAGGAGGAGAAGATGTTACTGGAAAAGAAGGCCCAGGGTTCTGATGCTCTTGAATTGAGGTGCTCAGAAAAGAAGCATCAGGATCATGCAAGGCATTCGGAGTGGAAAACAACCAAACCGACAGCCCAATAGTGAATCCAGGAAGATTCAGAGTAGCCATTAAGGGAGCACCAATGTTTCCAATGAATGGAACAACACAAGGATCCCTCGGAACAAGGGTACCTTGATCGGCACTCGTTGGAATGCTAGACATAGTTTCCTGCTCAAATGAACAAGAATTTCTCTAAGGCAAACTAAAACAAGTAGCACAAAGAGCACACCACTAAAAAAGGTCCTAGGTAAATCAAACCAGGCAAACAGATGCCTTCTGGAGAAGAGTTTGGGATGATGAGGGCCCAGAACAGATCAACGAAGGAAGAAAGACAGTTACCCGGGGTCCACAATACAATGACTAAGGGTGCAAGCGCTGGAATCACCCAACCACCCTCCCAAAGACCTGCAAGGGATTTCCTCCCACGTCTATCTTAGGTACATCAGATATACCCTCTGCTGTCACCTGTGTATGAACCTAAAGTCAAATACTAAGGATACCACAACACCGAAAACTCCTGGGGGAACAGTCACCGGTCGAATCAGAAAGCATGGGCAGGGTAACTAAGCCCGAAACTCGAAAGAGTCCCCAATACGCAATCCAATCCTGGCGTATGCTCGAACAGAAATTAGGAGGAGTATTCCCAACAATTTGATCTCACAATGACCTACTGCATAGATCCCAGGCAAGTTTTGAGTGAAATGGGTTTACCTGTGATAGTCCAACTACGATTTTTGCGTAATGTGTGATCTTGGGTGGTTTAAGGTGTTTTAAACCCAAGATCCTAACCAAGACTAGTTGGTGTAGGGTAACCTAGAAAAGAAAATGTTACTAGTACATTTTATTAGGGTTCATTTTAAAGGTTACTTGCTTACTCAAAAAGGTAGTGGGTGTGTGAGAGTGGTTATAATAGAGATAGAGTACTGAAAATGAAATATTTACCACCAAACAAATCTTTTCTTTTCAATACAAGTCTTAAAATTCTGATCTAGAATGCATGTGCAAATGCAATTTTTAATATTTTGAATGCAAAAAAAGGGTAAAAATAAAGTCTAAATGTACAAAATTAAACTAAAAACCTAAGAATGCAGCTACTCAAGCAAATAGGTATGCAAAAGAAAACTTGTTCTTTTTTGTGCAAAGCACTCTAAAATCTTTTAAGCCACTTGCAAGGTACTCTATTCAGAAAATGAATCAAAATTCTTTATGCTTTTCAAAGGTAGTAAACAAAACTAAAACTACCCTACTATCAAAACAAAAGCAAAGAAACTTTCAGGTTCTCTTTATGAAACAGTAAAAGCTACCAAATATGACTTTCAAATTCTTATTGATGTAAGCATGTCAACCATTGGGAAAAGAGTACAAAAACTACTTTTAGACCCAAACGAAGCAAATGACCTACGAAGAAGTATGGTTTGGTAAAGTCAGGTCTGCACATAAACAATGCAAACAAGGTCTTGAACAACAGCCAAAACACTTGAGCTTTCACTACAAAAGAAAAACTAAAAGCATAAGGGAGGATAAGAAACCAACCTAAAAGAGAAATTTCACTCAAATAGATACAAACAGGGTCAAGAAGACTCAAGAGGTTTCAAATCCAGTGGAAATGGGGCAAGCAAGTTCAGTCAGACTCAAATTAGGGTACAAAACACCAAACAGGTCCACAACCCCCCAACTTGTGTCAACAAACCCCAAAACTTTCCAAACAAGCCCAAATTGATCAAAAGAGGTTCAAATCATGAATGTAGGATCAGTACAAGGATGGGAGACCACTTACAGTGGTTTCACTTAGACCTAGGGTCATCAGGGACCCCCAAAAATGTAGCCACAACCCCCAGATTTGGGTCCACCACCCAAAAACTCAAAAAACATCAACCCAGATTTTGAGCGCTACTGTGTATGAAGGAAACTAGCGCTCATAGAAATATGGGCGCTACTGTGTAGATGAAAAGTAGCGTATGGGCACTACTATGTGGTACAAACAGTAGCGTACAGGTGCAAAAAGTTTTAAAAATTGGGTTAAAACCCCCACACCTGGGTCCACAAAGGTTTGCAAGGGTTGGGAAGGGTCTGTAAGAGCCAAGGAGGGTCAAACAGAGCCTACTAACTAATCCAAATCAAGGAAATGAACAAATACCATCAAACAAGACTGAAGAAATGACCTTGGATACCCCTAAGCAGTTAGGCTTTCCCCAGTGGAGTCGCCATTCTTTTGTGGGGAAAATGCACCTATAGTTCAGGGGAGAAACTACCAACTTACGGTGATAAAGACAGACTTACAAGCATTCTGCAAGTACAACAAATAAATGAAGAGATTAGGGTTTAGATATGTAGGCACCTTATTTAGAGGGTTGATCGTAGCTTTGCCTCCCTTGCTCTTCAATGCTTATCCAGTGTTGCAATGCCCAAACCTGCAAAACAACTTGATACCTTTCTCAAATACATTTGACTACACATATAATACTGATATTCATAATAGAAAGAGACATCAAACTATAATCAAACAGTAATCAAATCTGAGACACATTAATGGGTCATATTTGGAAAGAGAAGAACGTTTGATCTTTATTAATGAATGAAAGCAAGTACATAATGTTATACCTTCCATCAAGCTTGGCACTTCACGAAACCTAGATTCAAGGTCTCTTGCTTCTGTTCTCCAAGGATCCTAGCCTCTAAGTAATTGTACTAGGGTTTACCAAAACTGAAACACAAGAGAGGGGGATGAGGGTCTCCATTCCTCCAGCATAACTTTGTAATTGGGCTTAGTCCTCTCACATGACCCTTCTACCCTCCTTATATAGTCAATGAGGAAAGAGGAAAAGAAGTTATAACCGCTCAAGAGGTTTCCCAACCAACTTAACTTACAAGAATTTCTAGATTTTGACCAAAACAGGAGTGTATGCTACTCTACAATAGACAAAGTTGCATAAACATGGCATTGGGCGCTACTATTATAACAGTGGAGTAGCGCTCAGTAGGGTATACACGCTACTATCATGCCTGTGTAGCAACGTTCATATTGAAAAATGGCCAAAAACAGGCTTTTCTGCTCATTTTCAGGAGATGGTTTGGTCTGGAAAAATGTTCCTAAGGGTCATATACATCAAATGGGTCAAGAATGAGGTGATTTCAACCATTTTTAGTGTCCCAAATGACTCCTCCATCCACAACTGTCCTGTTGTGTGACTGAACTTAATCTCAAGAAGTGTTGTCATGCGACCAAGGGAAGCAAGTGTCGTCACGGACGGAGAGGTGTCATTTCAAGATATAACAAATATAAGGTGATATTTTCAATCTTTTATTCACCCCTTAAGGATGTCTCATAATACAACTCGGTAAGCTCCAGTAAGTGATCTCTATCAGAAAGCAGCTGAAAAACATTTCCTCTTAGGCTTCCTATTGCTTCCCGAATGTGCTCAAAATATTTACTGGGGGATTGCTCCTCCATTGATGCAGTTCTCCAACAATAGTGAGAGACCAAAGCATAAGTTTCATGGAGGTTGTCCAGGGACTCTTTTATGTTTCTCTCACTCATCTTCAAATTCCTTTCAAAGTGGTGTGGATTCTTGAGGATTGACCTCCTCTTTTTCTTCAAAGAGATCTACTTTACCATGTAGTTCAATAGGTGACTGAAAAGTTGATCCTAGAAAAAATTATGCTACTACAAGCTCTTCATATTCATGCTCAAGGGGATTTTTTCTTGCAACAATTTCTTCAAAACTAATCTCTATGTCACCCATATAGAGACTTGAACATCCATCTGTTGGTGCTCTTTCAACCATGTCTAGAATGTCACTTTTCTTTCTGGATTGTTCTTTTGCAATATTGGTGGTAGGATCAAGGGAATGGACACCCTACTCATTTTTGAGTAGGAAGAGGCTCTCAAAACTACTCCATTTATTAGTGACAACACATTGTGTGCTTCCATGTGTGATCTCATCCATCCTATGGTAATCATGCAAAACCCCTTCCAAATATTTAGCTCGGTCACTGCATTCCTCTTTAACATCAGAGGTTTGAGCCTCAACACCAAGGGACTCAACTTGTCCAAACCTCTCCTATAACTTGGATGTAACTTCATCATGATACAAAGGAGTATAGAAATATGAATGGTTTTCAAACCTTTGCATCATCTTTAGTGTCCTCGTTTGCTTCTTGCATTTCAACCTTCTCCCAATCCTGAATTCTGACATTAGAAGGCTCTAACAAACCAACCTTCTTACTAGAAGTGGTTTCCATATGGGGCTGCAACAAAGCAGTACAAAAATAATAATTGCATCCATACCTTTGTTCCCAAATTTCCTCCTCATTTTGTAGATGTAACATCCCATATTTTCGTAAAAATTTAAAAAAAATTGTTAAAGGCAATAATAGCTTAAGTTATGATAATTTATAATTGCGGAAAATATAATTGCTGAAAGTAACAATGTTAACTAAACAACTATTTGTACTAAACATAAATATATTTCTGATTAACTAATGCGATAGTGACAACTTAATTACATTCGTAACATCTATCATTAAGATAGTCAAATACATGGTTAGATTAGACTTTTGATGCGACGCTTTTTAAAACAGTGAAATGTACAAATGATGTAATAATGAAATGCCAGGTTAGAGATATGATATGGTACTTTTTCTTTGAGACGATACTGACAGTTTGCTTCTTTTCTATCCAAGGGAGTCCTATGAGGGACCCTGAAGCTTAGTTAGCTCAAATGCTAAAACATTAGACCTATTCTATGTGCAGACAACAGGTGAGAAGTTTCATGATTGTAATAAATTCTAGTTCGCTTGAGTTCAAGAATAATTAGAGACGGTTGCAAATGTAAAAGCATATAGGTACTATTTACGTGCTTACTCTTCAACTTTCCAAGGTTCGTCTTGTATCACCTTAAGTAAACATCGTCACTATAGTCATCATTATACTGGCTGGTTCTATTGTCATCATTGTGCTAGCTGGTTCTGTCGTCGTCATTGTATTAGTTGTCTTGTCATCGACATTTAATTGGTAGTACCAAGATGGTACAGTACCATTGTATCGCATGAATAAAGTGGGTAGGAAACTTGGAAAACTTATTATTCCCAAATTACCAACTATATATGATAGCATAAATATATATGTGAGTTTTATACAACACTATTGATGGGCTATATAAGTCTTATGGTTCACCATTCATATTCATCACTATAATTATTTGAGTCTTATATAAGCAAAATTAGTCTTTCCCAAAGATTAGACATTTGTAGCAATTGGATAATAATCAACTACAACACATAGATTAACTATGTTGCAAAATAAGATTTGAACTATTTAACTACTATCCCATATCGTGATATATTCAAGTCATGTGTACATAGTGGTGTGACTATGTCGATTCTTGGTTTATTATCAACATTATAAATTCATATCAAAACTCATTGTAGTAAAATGCAAACATTAGATTTATGACTAAACTATATAAATAGTTTGCAATTGTTATCACATTGTAATATGTTGAAATGATTATAATATAGGGCAAGCGATATAATGAAACCTTTGCATATAGTTACTAATACTATGGCGAATTTAAATGTTATATTAACATGAACAATGCAGGGTTTAAAGTCACGTCGAGGATGCTGACAGGCATTTAATTAGAAACTTGACAGGTTTTTGGTTTAATAAATGACGCCGGTCTCGAGCTATGGTAGAGATCATGCATTCATCTTGCATTAAAATCTTGAGGCCATATCCCTGCCAAGTTGGATGTCCATCGATCCATGTAGACGTGAACGCCTCCAAACTTGTCAAGGTGTAAGAATAATGCACCACACGTAGGTTGTGCATGCTCCACTGTGTGCCATGGTGGCGTTGTCAACCTGTAAGGTAGGTTTAGCATTTATTGTGGACGTCGTTTGTACCAAAGCTCATTTTGCTGGCAATGTGGAGACTGTAGATGGTGATGAATCTAAACTGTCGGATGGAAACCCTAACATTTACCGTGGAATGAGTTAAGAACTTGGAAAAGCGGTTCGTTGAGCTATTGTTTTGGCTGGGCTTGCCGACAGGCTTCCGAAGTATTGGTAGGAATTTTACAAGGGTTTCAAACCCGAGACCTTCTAAAGAAGTTGACGTTGCAGGTTTTCTTACTGTGATGATCAAGTGGTTTGGAAGGGTTAGATTCTCTGGTTCGAAAGGTTATCGTTTTACGCTTTAAAATATCTGAGACAAGAAAGAGTGAAATGAGAGAAAACACAGAGTTTAAGCGAGGATAATGGCTCCTTGGTTTCATTCGTGATAATGTTCTCGTCAAAGCTATGAAGGTAAGCTTTTCGTTTACCAAAGGTATTTGCATTTCAAATTTCGGTTTATGAAATATCAGATATCTAACTTTGGCTTAATGTCAGTTGCAGGGTGTAAAAAGAACGTCTGGCTAGGGTATGGCAAAAGGAAAAACCACGCACTCTTACACCGGTAAGCTTCAGGTCTTCCATACCCTCGTAGTGCTCTTCGTCTGTGTCGTGGCTGTGTCGATGAAGTTAGTTTGGGAAATCATCGAAACACGTTTGTTAACAGTGATACCTAGGTACTATATTTTCCAAACTTAGTTGTTTGTCGACTGGAGATATAACTCGTCGATTTTGAATATTCGGGCTCTTCTTCCTATTGAAATTTTGGGATAAACCCTTTGTAACTTCATTTTTTAAAACATATTATAAACGTTGCTCGAGCTTCGTCTTTGTTTTAGAGGTTATTCTGTTGTGATGTTGAGGTTTTTATGAGATTCGACTTGTTTTTGAAATCGTTTGTGACAGTAAGACAGAGAGCCGAGGGCTCGATCTGTGTGTAAGAATAATACTCCTTTTAGTAATACATTGTATGTTTAAAACGTTGTATAGATATCTCGTTTGTTCTCCTAGAAACTATAAGTTGATGTCGTAAATCATCTTCATGCTAAAGGTTATTACCATGTCCTTTGAGCTAGATTAGGGTTTTGAAGTTATCGTTGATGATAAGGTTCTGTGTATAATTTAACTTCAACCTTAAGAGCGAAATATATGCTAAGCCCTTCATATAAGTCTGTATGGTTTGTTCTAATACTGTAGATTGATAATGTGTAACCTTATTTGTTGATGTTGGCAATTTAAGTAGAGTAGAAGGTTGAACTGATAACTCAATAATATTTTGAAAGGAAAACGAATAGGGTCAAACCCTAATTTGTGTTTTGTTGAAAATGATAATCTGATCATTTATTAAAGTTACTGGATCGGTTTCAATCTCAGGTTTTGAAAAGAATGTAAAGTTTTGTTATGAAATAATAAAATAGAAAATATGAATCTAGCTAGGGTTTTTCTTTTGATACAAAACTCAGATTTTCAATAATCTCAACAATGTTAGCAGATCTAAAATAGAGAAGTAAATACATGATGATAATAGTTGTGTTCAGTAAATTCTTATCATTTATTAAATTTCTAAATGATACAACAGTATCATAGAAAATGAAAGCAATGTGATTGTATAGTGTAGAAAATCGTGAATACTGTGTAAACTATAATTCTATCTATCATTTAATTTTCTATACATATAATACTGGTATATTAATTGAAAAGGAACTGTGTGTGAGTAAGATATATGAATATGAAGTCTATGTGAAAAACTATTGTTTCCAGCTTAGTATAAAGAATATTTTATTTAATATTAGCAGTCTTAAAACAATGTACAGTATATAATTTATCTACCTTCCATGAAAATTATTTAAATGTAATGCAGGATGATTGTACAGGAATTATTTATTGACTTTTTATCATATAAATGAGGAAATATTATATATACTAAATATTACACAAACCTCCTACAATTATTTAACTTAAGAACAGAAAACTGATACATATAAGAATATTATCTAGCTATCGAATTCAATGGAAAATTTTGCCTATCTTCTAATCTATTTTAATTTGCATATCTCTACTAGAGTACGATGCTGCCAAATAGCATGTGGAAAAATGGGGATATTGATTTATCAATTTAACATTAAACTTAAACATTTCCAGAATTAGATTATTTTTGGAAGCAAATAAACAGAATAATACTAGATAAACAGAACAGAAATATTTACTGAGATAAGTTAGGAAATCTTTTAAGAACCTGAGAAAACTCTGTAGGGAAACAAACTACTCAGGAAGACTGTTCCACCCAACCAAACTCCTGAAAACAGTCAAATACTATCTTAGGACCCCCGAGCCTGTTCGCTGAACCACCAGGAGGAAGAAGCTTCAGGAAATAGGACTTCTTCTTGTTGTAGTAGTAATCTTCTAAATCTTCAATAGGTAGCAGTCCAAAAGACTTGCTCCTACAACTCTGTTTCTCTTCAATAATAAGCAAAAAATCAATTTTCAATCACCACTAACCTCCCTTATTCGAATCTCTCTTGAAATCAGCTGATTTACAAGAGGAAAACATTCTACAGAAATGTTGATTAAGGGCTTCCTGCCCAATTCGAATTTGCCTTTATGGGCTGCCTAGGCCTTTTCAAATGTTACTAGGTCATTAAATGAGATTCCTTCTCACTCTCTCTACCTGGGGATAATGCCCTATTTTAGGGGAATTTGTCCCATAACCAACAGTTAGTGGTGTGATGTAAACTGCTTCCATATGTCCCATACCTTCCAATAGCTTCCATTCCTCCTAGTGGGTCAGTGAACACTCATTCAACAGTCCTCCTATGTGTTTGTCTCCTAATTAATTTATTTAAATAATAATATTCAGTAATTACATTCATCCATGATCAAAACTGATCATAATTACAAAACTTGTAATTAAATTTAACATAAAGTATTTTTGCAAATAAATAATAATGTTCATAAATTTGGGTAGGTGACAGTAGACTTATGGTGGCCTATCCTTTTACCATATTTTTTTATTCACACCCCACTGATGTGTGCTTGTTTTTTGCTTCCTTATGAAGCTCAAGAGGTGACTGTAAATATGATTTATATTTATCCTTTGGATCAGATCCAAAATATTCCTCACCATAATCAACATGCCCAATATCTTCTATAATTATCTTGAAACCACCCATGAAGAAATTGGAGGCGAATTCACCTTCCTTGCTGCCAACAATTTCTCTGAATGTTGCTCTGTTTTCTTTGCTGCATTGTTCTTCTGATGGATGAAACAATTCAGAATTTTCTTCATGGAATGAAGTGGATGGTCCTTCTAGGGGTTTCCATGAAGAGTGGCCCTTTCCAAAATCATAATCTTGACTTCCCCTTTGTGGCTCTGTTTCCTCCTCTCCAAGTGGCAAATTTGCATAGGCATGATTTTCCTCCTAAGAGTCCCCATGAAAACTCACATATGTAAGTTTTTCTTCCTTATACTTCACTTCTTTATGGGATTGGGATGTATCCACATGCATGGCTTCAAATTCATATTCACTTTTTCCTCCTTTTTCTCCACCTAAAGAACTAGGTGGCTCTTTCTCTCGTTCATTGATTTTGCATGGTTGTGAGGACACATCCTTGTCCTTCTTTTCAATCTCATCTCTTGGGAGAAAAAATATTTTCCCCACTTCTCTGCACACACTATCAACCATATGTGCAATATTTACTTCATTTGATTCTCATTAGGGGTCCTTTAAAAATCTCTCCATTTCCAAATATTAGTGTAATGTCCCTCAAATCCTGAAAAATTTAAAAATTTTGTATGGGTCTATTAATTAGTTAAGACCTAGGACTTGATTAGACAATACCTTCAACATTGCGTTAAATACTTGTTAGTAATATGAAATCTGTAACTATGTGGAATGTTTCTTGGGTTGGTTGTACAATATTGGTCTAGCATGAGTTTATGTCATCTATATCTATGTACGCTTCTATCGTTCATTTTGTATTGTTGTTTACTTCATGCAAAGTCTATGTTTATTGAAGATCTTTATTAAGTAATTTATTTCAATATTATGTTGTGCAATAAGATGTTTTATACTTATTTAGGTTTGTCTTCTTTGATTTGGCAAGAGGGGTTTTAGGTACCCGGGTCTTACTTAGCTATTATAAGCTAATTCCTTTGCTTTTACCTTGTGCGGGTGCCAAGAGGAAAACTTAAACTTGCACTCTAAATAAAAGACGGTTGTTCTAACAAGGGGCTAGGGAAAGAGCCTAATCTATGCTTAAAACCCTAATCCCTATGCAAAAGCGCTTTGGTATTAAAAGAAGAAGGTCTGCATTATAGTATGTGGGTAAAGATTTATATGGTAGTGGAAAGGTGGTTGGTGCTTTAATTTCAGGCCATGTGACATTTCTTAATGGAGATCCATGTTGGTATTAGGGTGTAATGCATTTGAAATACCCTATCCCCAATTCATTTCTTGTTTTCGTTGTTTGCTAGTCTATGGGAGAAGAAGAGCTCTCTGCAATTTCTTGGTTGATGGATGGGGTATGCACATGACCAGAGCATGGCTCTTGGTCTATGCAACCCCTAATAGTCCGGTGGACAACGTAGATAGCCACGATGTTTGAGAGGTAGGCTCTATTCAGGGTTCAAGTTTATATTTCCAGTTTGCTTTAGTCGTAGTATTTTATTTAAATCCATATTGTTTCATTTGATGGCAGGTTTCAACGTATAACTGCTAGGCAACTTGGTAAAGAGTGCTAAAACTTAAAGGGGTGGAGCCTTAGAGAATTCGACTGGTCTACTAAGACCTGGGCTCATGAAACGCCTCTATGTCGATTTTGATGCTATGCTCTGTTTAATGGTTGTGCTTTGGGATACACAAGGAGTTTTAGCCAACCCATGTTTATATGCTTAGCTGGGTTGTTTGGAATTTTTCGTCAGCATTGGCCTTTGGGATTTGTGTTTGCCATTTTTAGGCCTTAGGGCACAATTAGGAAATCTCTGTGTGTAAATACTTTAACTCTATTTGGAGCCTGAGATAATGGGCGTTTTGGTTGGTAATCCTGTCATGCGTTTTTAAGACTTTGTGTAACCTTTGCATACTTGTTTGGCTCTCGGGCCCTATCAGTTTTGGAAATGTAAAAATTCGGTTTCATTGTTTATACTTGTGTTTCTATGGGAATCGTATTTTCTAAGCCTGTGGGTTTATTGTTGTGTTTACTGCGAATCACTCTAGGCATGACTCTGTCTCTGTATTCTTAGATTTGGGTCTGTGTATTCAGTTTTATGTATGTGAATAAATTATTAAAATGTAAACCCTATGCTTGCATTACTTAGAGTCGAAGTTGGTGATTCTGTGGATTCTATGAATGCGCCTTTGTTCTGGTTGTATGTTAAATATTTAAACCCTAAGTTTATGAACTTGCTACAACGTGCCCTAGGTTTTGATGATGGAAGATTATAGTCTCTTTAATTGTAAGATAATGGTGTTTTTATGAGTTTAGAAGGGATCCTATGAATTCGTTCTATTGTTGACAATGATTCTGGAAAACGTGGTTTCTTAATTCTAGGTTTGCTTACTGCTGCGAATTACTTGGTGTATAAATCTTTGATTCTCTTTTATTTATCAAATATGTGGGTTTGATTTTAGCTAGTTACATTCGTATTTTAATTATTAAATTCCTAGATTTTCTACAGCAAGCCCTAAAATGCTATGAGATCTACTAGGTTTGATTTAAAAAGAATTCTTATGTGCTACGTGGAAAAGTCTTTAACCATGTGTTTGTATCGAAATAATAGACTATTTGTATATAAATAATTTCTTAGTTACGGGACATGTTAAATTTTGAGCATTAATTCATAATACTCTTGGATCTTTACTGAGATAATAACATATACAGTATATCAATGCATAACAATCACAATAAGCATGACAAGCATCACAAGAATCAAAAGCATGAGAGACAAGAGACACAGAGTTTCCGTGGGGAAAACCCTAAGGTGAAAAACCCCACAACTTCCACAGAGATAGAGAGAGCAATGGCTCAACCAAAGTACAACCAAAATACACTGAGATAGTCTCCTAGTAGCAGATGATTCTCCTCCTCACTAGTGCGCCACTTTTTGAGTGAGAGAAGTGTGAGTTTTCGAGTGATCAAATAGAGATCTCCCGATCTCTATTTATACTTAACATGTTTGTCCAGTTACACTATGGGGCCGACTTGTCTAGCTAGGTACATCCACAATATAATATATATTTCAGGGCCGACCCCACACATGGTGGTCTAATAACCCGTCTCCAAGTACACACACTTGCGAGACTTGTCAATACACATGACTACACTTCCTTGTGGAGGAATAACACATCTCTTATAAGGGTACAATAAATATATATGAAGTACATAGATGAAATACATTCCGAAGTTACATATACATCAACACTCCCTCTTAACTAGGAAGGTATTTCTTGACACAGTTCTGCTACACAAGTCTTCTTCTCGGGATCATCGTCATCGATGCATCGTCATCATCATCGTCACTACTGCTGCTATCTCAACCAATCTCTGAATCTACTCATCATAGGAAGTTCTACAGAGCCAATCCTTTTTCATACTGGATGTAGGCCCACCACCTACAGGTCTTCATCACTGGCCATACTGTGGAATCCTTAGGACTTATTACATGCATCACAAAACCTGGCTGTAGCATCCTAGGCTATTACGAGCACACGGCTCTACCTGTCGGATCTCCCAGGAGCACATTACATGTGACCCATCACAAAACCTGGCTGAAGCATCCTAGGCTATTACGAGCACACAACTCTACCTGTCAGATCTCCCAGGAGCACATTACATGTGATCTCACCACAAAACCTGGTTGAAGCATCCCAGGCTGTTACGAGCACACAGCTCTACCTATCGGATCTCCTAGGAGCACATTACATGTGGTCCACCACAAAACCTGGCTGAAGCATCTGAGTCCCTTTTCATCCTGTCCAGATCTCCCAGGAGCAAATTACATGTGGTCATGGAAAAACCTGGCTGAAGCATCTGAGGCCTTTTTCATCCTATCCAGATCTCCCAGGAGAAAATTACATGCCATAGGACAAAACCTCACAAGAGCATCTCAGGATGTTATGGGTACACAACTCCGACTTGAAGATCTCCCAGGGCACAAATTACATGTCCTCCTAGAGCAATGTCTTGAAAGAGCATCCCAGGTTGTTACGGGTACACAACTCTGACCTATAGGATCTCCTAGACATGCTCATCTGCACAACCCGATCCATGAACACAAAGTATCGTCCTGATACTCACCATACATCATCCTGATGTACACATGATCATCCTGATCATCATCACTGCATCGCCCTGATGCATGTCATCTGGAGAAGCTCATCATCCACGATCATCCTGATCATACAATGCATCCACCTGATGCATACCAAGTATCTACCTGATACATATCACCATACACAGTGTATCCACCTAATACATATATACATGATCCACACAATGTATCCATCAACATACGTGATCTACCTTATCATACCTGATATATATCAACATACATGATCTACCTGATCATACAATGTATCCACCTGATACATATACAGATACATGGTCCAAGCATCCAACATGATGCATATACAAAATACATACAAATGATCCAACCGATCATATCCAACATCTAACATGATGCGTACATACATATAAATGATCCAACTGATCATATCCAGCATCCAACATGATGCATACATACATATACATATAAATGATCCAAGTGATCATATCCAACATCCAACATGATGCGTACATACATATACATATAAATGATCCAACTGATCATATCCAGCAGAAACTAGAACATCATCCTAATGCTCATCATCCAGTGCTTACATCCACAGCCATGTGAAGGATCCTCCTCCCAACATGCTTGGAATGGCTTCAGCAAATGTGTCCATCACTTCTTCCTTGAAGTGTCATCGATCTGAAGAACACCAAGCCTCTCCCTGAAGTATTTGAACTTCACTCTGGCTAGTGGCTTCGTCAGTACATCTGCAATCTGCTCGTCCGTCGCAACATACAGGAGCTTCACAGCTCCTCTCTGCACCATATCCCTAATATAGTGATATTTGATCTCTATGTGCTTCGACCTATCATGAAACACAGGGTTCTCGGACATCTTCACACAACTCTAGTTATCACAAAAGATATCAGTAGCATCCAACGGGAGATCAAATAACTTAGACAGTAGCCTTCGAAGCCATATTGCCTCACAACTAGCTGAACATGCTACAATATACTCTGCCTCAGCTGTACTCAGTGCTACGTAGGACTGCTTCCTGCTGAACCAAGAGATCACACATGATCCCATACTGAAGCAACACCAAGATGTGCTCTTCCTATTTGCAGCACTGTTTGCCCAATATGAATCAACATAACCCTGCAGGTTAAACTTTTGATTCGCTTAATACTTGAGCCCATAATCCACTGTACCCTTCAGGTACCTCAGAACATGCTTTACAGCAATCAAATGAACACTCCTTGGATCTATCAAGAACTGACTCAATGTGTTCACAGCAAAGCAAATATCTAGTCTTGTGTTCGTCAGGTACATCAAGGACCCAATCATCTGACGATACATAGAGACATCAACTGGCTCAGATGAAGCATCACAAAGAAGCTTCAGATTCGATGCCATAGGTGTGGCCATGGCCTTGCAATCCATCATCTCGAACCTCTTCAGGATATCTACAGTATACTTCCCTTGACCAAGGAAGATCCCATCTGCACTCTGCAACACCTCCATACCTAGGAAATAGTGCATCATTCCTAAGTCTTTCATATTGAACTCGGCAGCAAGCTTCCTCTTAGTATCTACAATCAATCTGTCATCTCCTGTTACAAATAAGTCATCCACATACAGGAGTAGAATCACAGGATTCCCTTCCTCAACCTTGTAGTAAAGGTTGGAATCCACTTTACTCTTAGTAAAGCCCAAACTAGATAGGAAACTGTCCATCCTACCATACCAAGTTATGGGAGCTTGCTTCAAGCCATACAAGGCTTTCTTCAATCTGCATACATATGACTCCTTGTCATGTATTTCAAACCCGAGTGGCTGCTCCACATAAACTTCCTCTTCAACTACACCATTTAAGAAGGCAGTCTTGACATCCATCTAGTGTATCTTCCATTTCATCACTGCAGCCAGGGAAAGTACTGTTCTGATGGAAGTGTACCTATCTACAGGAGCAAAAGTTTCTTCATAATCTATTCCCTCTTTCTGAGAGAAGCCACGAGCTACAAATCTTTCCTTGTATTTCTCTATGCTACCATCTGCAGCATGCTTGATCTTGTAGATCCATTTGGAAGTCACAACAGACTTCCCTTTAGGTCTTGGGACAACATCCCAAACATCATTTTTCATTATTGATTGGTATTCTTCAACCATGGCATCCTTCTATTCTTTCTTTTCCGCTGCTTCTTCATAAGTGGAAGGTTCTTTATTCATGATGTCACAGAGTAAAGCAACATAGCTGGTATGACATCCGGTTCTCTTCTTTGCTCTGTGTTCTTCTTCTGGAATGCCAAATTTTTATGCATCTTGAATGAGTTCTCTAGCCCATGCAGGTTTCCTCTTGTGGGATTTATCCTCATGAGGTGGATCTATAGGTTCTTGCGGATCTTCAAACTCATGAACAACTTCTGGAATTGCTTCAAACATGGTAGTGTCTTGAAATCTAGTTTCCTTAGGTTCTTCATAAACTTCGATAGGTGCCTTCCTTGATTTGATGAATGCTGAGTTTTCATCAAATGTTACATCCCTGCTGACATCAATCTTCTTGAACCCTGGAAAGTATAATCTATAAGCCTTCGAGCTTTCACTGTAACCCACAAAGATACCCTTCTTTCCTGAACGATCTAGTTTGGTACTCTTTTCCTTTGGGACATCAGTGTATACCGGACAACCAAATATTCTGAGATGGCTGACTTCAGGTTTCTTACCAGAAAAGACTTCTTCTGGTGTCTTGTTGTCAATATCTTGTGGGGTGTTCTATTATGCACATATACAACTGTTCTAGCTGCTTCTGCCCATAGATGCATAGGTAGATCCTGGTCATGTAGCATTGCTCTTACTGCTTCCATGATTGTTCTGTTCTTCCTTTCTGCAACTCCATTCTGTTTTGGATTGTAAGGAGCAGTCAACTCCCTCTTAATATTTGAATCACTGCAAAGCTTCTTGAAGTCACATGATGTGAATTCTCCACCATTGTCAGATCTGAATGTTTTGTTCTTCTTGTTAGTTTGATTCTCCATCAAGGTTTTGAATTTCTTGAACTTATCAAACACCTCATCTTTGTTCTTCAAGAAGTAGACCCAAGTCTTCCTAGAGAAGTCATCTATGAAAGAGACATAGTAAACATACCCACTCAGAGAACTGGATGACATAGGACCACATACATCTGAGTGGATGATTTTCAAAATATCTTTTGCCTTGCTTTCACTGCTTGGAAATGCCTTCTTAATGTTCTTTCCTTTTGCACATCCTTTGCAAACACCTTCATGTTTGGTCTTGATTTCAGGAAGACCTTCTACAGCCTTACTTGCAATTGGTAATGCCCTGTAGTGCATATGTGCAAGTCTTCTATGCCAAAGTTCACTTGGCTCCATGGAGTCATGTACCATGGCATGTTCAGGTTGTCCCCTCAATTTATACAATCCTCCCTCTTGCTCTCCAATCACTACTGCATCATCAATAGTTTTACCTTTTGGACACATTAGGACTTGGCCATCCACAAATGCAACCCTCATACCTTTTGCATCCAATGCGGATATGGAGAGTAGATTCTTCTTGAGCCCAGGTACATACAAAACATCTTTCATCTTCAAAGACTTCCCAGAGTCTAGATTGTAGGAGGCCTCACCACTTCCTTTGATAGGTTATTGGTAGTCATCCCCAAGTTTCACCTTATGGGGTGACTCATGCTCAGATAGGTTAGCAAAGGATTCTTTAAACCCAGTCATGTGTTTTGAAGCCCCACTATCAATTAACCAATCATTACAACCATGAGAGATAGTACCTGTGAGAGAAGAGATTAGAACATACTCTTCTTCGCTTGATGAGTTATCATCATCAGTTTATGCTCTAGCCTTCTTCTTGGGAGGTTCATTATCCTCGGCAGCATGAGCATGAAACCTTCTTTTGCTGCCCTTCTTCTTCTTGTTGAAGTTGTTGTTGTCCTTCTTGTTCTTGGGACAATTTATGGCAATATGTCCTTTTTCATTACAGGTGAAGCATATTCTTATTTCTTTATAGTGATGTGAAGATTTCTTGGAGTGAGATGGCTCTCTCTTGGACTTCCCTTTCTTGGTGTGAGCTATGAAAGCTTGATCTTCATTCCCCATCTTTTCTTCTCGTGCCATAATCCTTGCTTCTTCTTGAGAACATTCTTCCCACAATCTGTTGAAGGAGATCAACTTCTTCCTTGCACAAATTCCTTGAATAAAGGAATCCCATGACCTGGGAAGGCCATTTATAGTGGTCATGACAACTTCACCATTCTCCACCATTTCATCTACCGCTTCTAGTTGTTCCTTAATCTGGGAGACCCTAGAAAAATAAGATTGAATGGTTTCTCCATTCTGAAACTTTATTCCTTTCAATTGGTTCCACAGGGTCATCTTCCGATTTATGTTATTCCCTTCAAATAGCTTGGTCAAAGAGTCAAACATCTCCTTGGGTGTCTTTAGAGAAGACACATGGGGTATGAGATGGTCTTTGATAGAATCAACAATGATTCTCTTTTCCTTGACCAAGTTCTTCTTATGCAATACTTTAGCCTCTTCATCCTCTGGGATAGGGATGTCTTCTTTTATATATGAGTCCAACTCATTCTCTTCCAGGATTAACCCAATCCTATACTTCCAAGCTCGGAAGTTATCAGCCCCTTTAAAGCTTATCCTCAAGCTTGGTGTGGTGAGACATCTTAAAGAGTACTTCAAATGGAAATAGAAAATATTTAGGTCTTACCACTTGAAATGCTGAAAACTAGATCTGATCCCATATTAGGATTTGTCAGAAAAACCCTAAAAATTCAAAATGTGAATTTCAACTTTCTGAAAGGATAGAAAGATGCACATTGATGAGTTGATCAACTTGGTGTATTCAGAATTTGAGATCAGCAAAGCTTTACCCTTCATATTTTTGTTTTTGTCCTCCCGGGTTCGCTAGGGAGAGCCCTGAATTAGGGTTTGAGTTTCCCGGAGATCTACCTAGCCAAAAATATCGATCCAAAGCTCTAAAATTCGATTTTTACAAGGAGCTTCTAGCTATGTCTTCAGATTTTAGAAATTCCTATTTTTGTGGAAACCCTAATTGTTAGGGCCAGATCTGAAAATGCTCAGAATTGAATTCTGATTGGACAGATAGATTCTCCTTGAGGAGTAGAGTCAATCTACTATACTGCTTTTCCAAAAAATGTGAAGAGAAACCCAATAAACAAGAAACTCAAGTTTCCATCACTCGAAAATGTCTTCTTCTCAGGTTAGCTCTGATACCATGTTAAATTTTGAGCATTAATTCACAATACTCTTGGATCTTTACTGAGAGAATAACATATACAGTATATCAATGCATAAAAATCACAATAAGCATGACAAGCATCACAAGAATCAAAAGCATGAGAGACAAGAGACACAGAGATTCTGTGGGGAAAACCCTAAGGTGAAAAACCCCACAACTTCCTCATAGATTTAGAGAGAAATGGCGCAACCAAAGTACAACCAAAATACACTGAGATAGTCTCCTAGTAGCAGATGATCCTCCTCCTCACTAGTGCGCCACTTTCTAAGTGAGAGAAGTGTGAGTTTCCGAGTGATCAAATAGAGATCTCCCGATCTCTATTCATACTTAACCTGTTTGCCCAGTTACACTATGGGGCCGACTTGTCTAGCTAGGTACATCCACAATATAATATATATTTCAGGGCCGACCCCACATATGGTGGTCTAATAATCCGTCTCCAAGGACACATACTTGCGACACTTGTCATTACACATGACGACACTTCCTTATAGAGGAATAACACATCTCTTATAAGGGTAATAAATATATATGAAGTACATAGATGAAATACATTCTGAAGTTACATATACATCAGCAGGACAGAGATGGTATGGCCCTATATTTAAGAATTGTTTGGGTTACACAATCTATTGTTACAACTCGTGGTTGGTATAATCTCTCTATTTCTTTAACATGGATGTTTTAATTCTTATCTGGTAAATTCTAGTTAATTTCCAGGGTCAAGTTATGAAAATATAAGTAAGGTATTTATGTATAGATTAATAATATGTCATGTTATGGAAGATCATGTGAATGCTTTGAAGATATGGTTTATACTAGGTAGATCCTATATGTTATATTCATATGATTTTAAGTGGTTTGTTTATGCTATTAGGATGGAAGTATAGTGTGCTGATCTAATTTATAAATGAGTTCTGTTTTGGATTTTAGAGCATTTTTATTATATTACTATTGTTCTATTAATATTTACCATTTATAAGTAAATATTAAGTATAGGTAAATAGTATATAAGTAATTTATATCATCCAGGGAGAGTTTAGGGCTTTCCTAGAAATCCTAAGTTTATGGATTTCTCTCTCTGTATAAGGAAATTATGGGAGCTTTCTCGATATACATTTTAAACCTGAAAGTCATGGCTAAGTAGTTCTTCCAATGACTTTATTCGAAGAAAACATACAGTCCTAATTAAAAATATTTATTCAAATAACATTCATATCTATAACAGAATATGCTATAAGTTTAATAATATTTCAAACAAGATTTATGCATTAATGAAACTTTAACACAAAATTTAGAAACAAATAATTTAACCAATAATGCTGATCATGACATAAATTTATTGGATCATTTGAACTGAAATATAAATCGATACTTATCTGTATTTTATTGTAGACCGACTGACTTAGGAACTGCCACGTTCCTCCCAGGCATACACCGCAACCCGTTCCTGGATTGTTCCATCGATCACCCTCGAGTTGAACTGAGCATGAAAAGAATCTAGAAGGCCTAGGTGTGGTTTTCTATCTTCTTTACTACAGCAGAGTAGTCACAAGGTCCGTTTACTAGCCCTTTGTGTGAATTTTTCTGAATAACATTGCCCCTAATAATCTTCACAGTCCTCTCTCTAGGACAATCCTCTTTAATGGGACACACCAGATATCAAAAATATGATGTTTAAGTGCTCAGATTCATGACTGAACCCTCCAGTGAACTTGGAAAATAGTTTCCCCTGCAAATTTCCTTTCTCTTCTATTTATAATTTTTTTATGAGAACAAGGATTCTATGAATTAGGTCTTTTGCTCACTTAGTTATCTAACTGACACACTAACAGTTATGTTTTTATCTTTAATTAGAAATTTAATTCATTTTAATCCTCACAATTTATTTTAATCTTTATTTAATAAAATTAGACTTTTACTCACCTAACAACTAGTTGGATCTTTAGTTATCAGCTATTGACCAATCTAGACTCTCACATGCTCACTCGCTCTTTGAGTGGCAGTCCAAGTAAGTTAGAAAGAATAAAATAATAATAGTTTTGAATATTAAAGTAAATAATCAATGGATTACTAATGCTCTAGAGCTCCCAGCTCAACATCAGTTAATCAATATGATTTTAAGTGCTCCAGAGCATCTCATCTTAACACTCACTCAACTAGCAGTGCTTCCAGAGCTGACTTGGCTCAAAACTATCCACAATAATTCAGATGTTTCAGAGCTAACTTGCTCACATCATTTAATAATTTGGTGTTATTTAGAGATCACTTGGCCAACACTAAAAAATAACCACATGGGTGTTTCTAGAGTTCTTTTTAACTCAACACTTCTCCAACAATCATTAACAATTAATAATAAAATAAAATAGTCTTTTCTTGGGATATTACAAGTAGTCTTGGAAAGACAAAACCTCCGTTATCTCTTTCTTCAAGGCAGTGTATTCCATGAGATACTGGAATGATCCCTTCAAATTATTTCCACGTGACATTTTTCCATCATCACATTTCTACATAGGTATATCAGATCCTATGTCCTCTTCAAACACTTGGTCACTAAAGTAACCATCATCAAATATCTGCAAATAAAAATCTCCAACAGAGGTCATTTCCTCCTCTTCATATGACTCAAAATAAAATTCCGCTTTTGCTTGTATTAGCCTCATTCTGTAACTTGAAGGTATGATATGTAATATTATTCAATCAAAGATATTGTTTCCGAAAGGGGTGGAGGAAAATGATCTGATACCAATGTAATATCCCTAACCTTTGATTGCCTGAAATTATCTCAAAAATTAAAACTTACAGTACAACGTTTTCACCGACGAAGACTAGTTAACAGAACTAGTGGGAAAAGGGCTAGTTTAGGGAACAAGAAGATTCCTCCTGGGTTATGAATTTGGGATATTTAGGTTCTTCCAAATGTATGGGTGAATGTGTAGCAGAAAACATATCAGAAACAGGGCCAAAATCTGAGTCCTATGCACAAAGCACTGGGGCCATTTACATTTTAGCAACAGTTGGAGTTGATGTATACTTTGAGGCTTCCTGGGCACTCCAGCGTATGCATACTAGGATTAGTGTTTGCACATGAATGAAACCAAGTGGAATATATCAGGTATTAAGGTCCTAATTAGGTGTTGTACAAGTTCTTCTGAGAATTTGGGAGGTCCTGGTGGAGTTTGGGAGCAAGGGAGGCAAGGGCGCTATACTGGACTGCTCAACTAGTAAATTTCCAAGTTCACCCAAACAGGATGAGATGCATTCTAATTATCATGGAAATGGATGGAGGGTTTTCAATGATTTATTAATAATTCCATACAACCATCATAACTGAAATTGGACTCATAAAATGACATTTAATATCAAAACTGGAAAACTAGTTGAAATCAAGTGCTCAGATAGTTAGTCTTGAAAGAAATTATTCTAACAGCCTCTCAGGATTCCATATTTATGTATTGAAGTATAATATGGTTCATAAATGAGTATCAAAACATATTACAATAGAATTTAAGAACATTGGGAAGCAAATATAAGTATTTTAAACTCAGACTTGTTAGAAATCCTCTAATACATAGGATTCTTACAGTAATGAGTGTGTAGGACTGTGAAGAGTAGAAGAAGAGAGGAATGGTTCACTTGATTTTGAAATAATGATGAATAAAGAGCATAGGTATGTTCATGGGAGGTACAACAAGATTCTAGATCTTATCAGGGTGCATTAGCTATACTGGATCTTCTTCCTCCGGGTGAATCATCCTCAATAACTCACTCCAATTGCATTGGCATTGATGGACTCTCTTGATGCTTGAATTATTCATAGGATGTAATGATTTGGACGTGAAATAAAAGTATCCATGGATGAAATAGAATGAATAATATCATAGAATAAGAATTGAAGATAAGTAATGGGGCTCATCTCCCATTGGTTGGCTAGGGCACATCTCTTTGTCTTGATAAGCTAAAGTGCTCACACACAAATTCAATAATGATCAAAATTTGTGAAAAGGAGTTGCTTGGATTCTTTTATAAGATTCTTGATGACCTACTGAATAAGTTGATGTGCTTGGTGACCTGTGAGAGCCCTTCCAAATTCACCGTCCTTGAGTGGATAGGTTTTCTTGCTTTTCCTCTCTTACAACTTTTCATCCTTTTAGAAACTGCGCCCTCCTTGACTTGAGATGTTTCTTGCTTTGTAAAATAGTTTTGTGCTTTGCAAATTGGCCTCTAATTTGGAAAATGCACCCTTTGGGATGCTTCCTGACTTTTTAACTCACATGCTTTTGGAAATTGTGCCCTCCCTTGGCGTTTTCTGAATGTTTCCAATTTTCTACTTTTGGAAACTTCTTACACCTTCCCTGCTTTTCATCTTTTGCTATTTTCTTGCCTCCAGTTCCATTTTAGCATCCTTATCCTCATGAGGACACCCTCTTGGGCCACTTGCTCAAAATTTAGGAATACTTATTTATAAAAATAATTAAAATTATTGTTTATACTAGACTTAGGATCATTTTTATTCTAAGCATATAGAAAATGAAATAAATTTATCTCCTTCGAGGTTAATTTGTCCCCTTTACCCATGAGAACTAAATGAGCCAAAATTGGGGACATGACACTTATGTAGTAATAATTAAAAAGAAACCGAGTAATCATCACGTCTACCAATCTTCACAAGGAATATGATTTACAATCGAAAGCAATACTATATTGATCCATAATCAATACTATTCCTCATGTAATACATATAAAGAAAATGAGTAATATGTAGACTTCATGCTCTTCATAAAAGGATGCCAATCAAATTCAAAAATATCATACAGACACATATTCACCCTATTCTTTATAAAGAGAATTTAAAAGCAAAGGATCTACCTATTTGTTGCTCTTCACAAATGAATGTGATCCACAATCAAGCCATACCAATCCAATTTATACCATGTTGATATGTATTCAATGTTGTTCTTTAAACGAACATTTAAAAACAAAAACTCTAGAAATCGGTCACTCTTCATAAATGAATGTGATTCGAAATCAAGCCATACCAATACAATTTATACCATACTGATACGCATTCAATATTGTTCTGTACAAAGACATTTTCAAAAAAAAAAATCTACAAATCTGTCACTCTTCATAAATGAATGTGATTCAGAATCAAGCCATACCAATGCAATTTAGACCATACTGATATGCATTCAATATTTTTCTTTACACAAACATTTTCAAAAACAAAATATTAGTGGATTTGTTACTCTTAATAAATGGAGGCGACTAAGATTCAAAATCATACCCATCCAACACTACCACACCGATCTGTATTCCATACTACTCTTTACACATAATTTTTCAAAAGAAAAAGATCTACAAATTTGTTACTCTTAATGCATGAATGAATGCGACTAAAATCAACCCATCCCAATGTTATTTATACTACGCCGATCCATATTCAACATTGTCTTTTATACATAGAATTTCACAAGCGAATAAGTTATAGATCTACTACTGTTTATGAAAGAAATGATTAAAATTCAATAATGTCGTGCCATTCTATCTCTAACCACTGTTATTTTTTACGCGTATAACCAAAATCCATTTATATTCGACCATAAGTCAATCAACTCAACAGGGCATACCTATAAGGAATAGTTTGACATGAAGTAAAATAACTACTCACAGCTGTAAGAGGGGTGATATATTACCCGAAACTATTACTAAAAATTGAATATCCTCTAAATCATTGACAGAGATCCATTCTTTGTCTTAGATCGCTTATGTGCAAAAGAAATCTATATAACCTATTTCAACAGGTCGTGCTTCGCACTAACATATAATATATTGATATACAAACAGAATTTGGGTCTTACTCTGTATTTTATGTCATAATATACAACATAATGTGGACCACATTAGCATTTGATAAGTAAATGGTTTTGATACCGCATTCAACCTTTTTTTATAAATAAATATAACTCTGTCATTCAGATCTAATACTTTACTATTTCAATTTTTGCGGGTACATCACTTCTATTAATAATATTGAAAGACGCAAATATATTACTTAATAAATTTAAGGTAAATAAGAACGCGATCTGAATGTTTGTCCTTTATAATGACAAAGTCATCATAATTTGAAACATTGTCTCTGGAGCTCCACTCGTCAACCATGGCAATCCTAGAATGTGAACATTTCCCTAATTGCGATTGTGATGGACAATGAGGCTATCCAGGCCTTGCTGCAGCCAGTAGAACTTTTGTGCATTAACATTAATGGGATGTCCACGAAGTAGTTGACGAATATACAGGAAGTTGCCAGCCAGGAAATGGCGGACATGATACAAGAGAACAGCGGTCAGTTCCTGCGATCACAGGAAAACGAGGCAGCGACCTAGCAAGAGGTCGCAGAATTAAAGGGAAAGGCAGTAGCAGTGTGGGAGGTCGCCGATGAGTTGGAGGATAATCTAGAGAAACTAAGTGCTGAGAAGGCTCGAGCAATTGAGGAGTTAAAAAAAGAGCAGGATCTCTTAATAGTGGAGAAATCCAACCTATGGGATAAAAGTGTGTGGTGAGAGGTCGCAGTCTCTAAAGTATGTCAGCACATACCAGAGCCCACCGCGTAGTTGGATCCAGTTGAAAGAGCGCAGCGACTTGGGGCTATCATCCCCCAATTACAGCGTGACAATGCGGATTTAGCAATGCTCATAAACCCTAGCACACCACAAGAGCAAGTACATGAATGAAAACATGCCATTGAGGAGTTGGAAACACAGATGAGCGAGCTGGAACAGGAAGCGACAAAGATCACTGCAGAGACTACACAGTTTTGGGGAAGCATCGTTCAGGACGAGAAGTTAGAACAACTGACCAAGCAGCAGCAAGAAGCAGAAGGGCAACTGGCAACACTGAAGGTGTCGCTAAGAACGCTCCCACTAGTTGCTCAGGCCACCAAATCGGCAGAACTAAAAGATATGCAGTAGCTGTCATCAAGGCAGAAGAGTGTCAAAAGAAGCGGAGCACACGGCTGGACGAGTTCCAAGAGGCTGGAGCATAGTTTTTGCACAAGGCAAGTTCCGCACTACAGGCGGTGTAGGAGGGTCACTGACAAGTTGCTGAGAAGATGAGTGAGCATCCATCCACGCAGGATGTGACAGTGAGTCAGACAGTGGCTGTGGTAGTGAAGGAGCAGGTCAAGGAGGTCGATCACCAGTACGAGAACTTTAGGCTGAAGACCATTGAGTACACCATGTCTAGTTTACGTGGCTCGAGGGCGAGCCACAAGATTGTGTTGGGGGCCTGTTGGCAGGTGATTTGGATCAAGTCAGCATCGCGAATGCTACACAAGGCCGAAGATACCACGAAAGGAGGAAAGTAGCAAGCAAGTCGATTAGTTTATGTAGTTTTGGGTCATTTCGACCGTGTTATGTGGGTTTTGGGTCATTCGACCACATTATGTGGGATTTTGGGTTAGTCTTTTTGTAAATTTTGTTGAGTAGTTAGATGGTTTCCTAAGTGGACAGCAAATGTAAAGGCGTAAGCCTATAAATAGACTTAGCATTGTAAGTGTTGAGACACCAAGAGATAGTTGATATTTGAATATCTGGAGATCACTTGGGAGATACATGAGTTGATGAAGGATTATCTTGTTGTATCTGGGTTTTTGTGGAGATAAATATGATGCGATAGAGTTTTGAACAGAACCATTGTGTCATTCCTGTTTTTATGTGGTAAATGCATTATGCAATATGAATCTGTGAATGATGTGATGTTTTCTTGCTGCAATTAATGCTTTACTGTTATATCTGCTGCGCATTAGTAGTTATGTCAATGATAAGATTTGTTGAATGATGTTACAATTATGCTTAAATGCCTGAGCTAAATGGTTAAATCTATTTCTGAATGTCGCAATAAGTTGATTGGTTGATGCACAAAATCATCCTTCATTTGGCGGAAACATGGTTCCGTCAGCTCTCCCTTGAACATCTCGGGTGAGACCTCGTCTTCTCCGCAGGTGTTGTTGGACAGGGTAAAACCTGTCTGGGCCGGTGCTCAGGGAGATCACGATGGTTTGGGTGTCGACAGTGTGAGGAACCCCTATCGATTGGGTTTGTGTCAACACCTTAGACAAGGATATGATGAGCACTGCTATAGAATTTTAGGGATTCGATGTTACAGAATTAGAGGAAGCTTATGATAAAAAATTAAGGTGAGATCACGCTATAGAAACTTTGAACTGACATATTGAAAATATTAAGAGGTAAGCACCCACACCCACAAATAAAAGTGAGGCAAGCATTCTAGAGTTTCCAAAAGTTTTAAACACCTATTGTTTCATAAGCCTACTTACATAGAGTTAGTTCAAGCTATAGGAAGTTGAAGGCATATAAAAAACACCTTAAAAATGAATTGATTAGTGTAACATCAAATCACAGTGTTTCTAGGAAGAAACAAAATATTACTATCCTTTTAGATGCGATTGAGAATCAGGAAACCAATGTTGCAAGCACCATTACTAATTATAAAGAGGAATAATTTATTGTATAGTCCCAACTCATCATGAATGACATCTTAAATGACATCCACAAAACTCATATGATTTTATTTCTGTAAAAACCAATATTTCGAGGTGGAAAGGAAAAATATAGTCATATGATTTAGGTGTCCTTTTCACATAGACTCACTAGCATGCAATATTGAGGTTAAAAATATGATGGTTTAACATATGGTGGTTTAATAGTTTATACATAGTAGAGGGGAGGAAATGGAATGAGTGGTTGATGTGAAATTTTCGCAATGAACCTAGCAAGTATAAAATTCACATGAAGCTAGTGAGAGAGAGAAGAGAAGTGAGACAAGCTTGAGAGAAAATAATGAAAAAATAGTAAATTTACTCATGATATACTCCATATTAGTGATTCTAAAGAGGTTTTGTAAAATCCATGCTTTGTGCCTAGATGAAAAGTAGTAAAACAGTAAAGCATTAAAATGCAATAAAGTAGTAAAAATTAGTAAAGCTTTGCAGTAAAAATCTCCAACACCCCCCTGAACACTACTAGGGTGTAAGCGATGAATTGATCTTGAAAACCAAGGCCACCTTAGGTACCCATATTACAATGCATCTAAGAATGCACATTGAAAAATAAAGGAAAAGGGGAAAACATCATGGGAAAACCGCCCCCTCAAAGTAGAATATATCAAAGAAGAAGAAAGAAAGGTAGTTGCTAAGGAACTGTGTCATTCACTCCAAGAAAATCACATGGGAAGTGGAAATTCTTCTGAGTAAATGTCTTGGTGAAGATGTCAACAATCTATTAAGCAGATGGACAGAACTGTAAATCAATGATCCGGTCATGTACCATCTCTTTAATGAAATGCATATGGATCTCAATGTGTTTGGTATGCTGTCACTGCACTAGGTCTCTACAAAACTTGACAGTAATTTGATTGTCACACTAAATGATAGTCAAATGATGAAATTGGATGTCAATCTCAGTGAGAAATTTCTAAAGCCAAAGTTCTTGAATAGTGGTGTTGTCCTCTCCTCGATACTCATCCTCTGTTGACAACAAAGCAATTGGTGATTACTTTTTACTCGACCAACAAAATGGACTAGAACCTAAACTAAGCACATACCCAAAAGTGGACTTGAGATTTGTGCTATCGTCAACCCAATCAAAATATATGAATCCCATGAGATCCAATGCATAACCTGCTACATAGTGGATCCCATAAATGGTGGTGCCCTGAACATATTTGAGGGTGCGTTTGGAAGCCTTCAGTGTAGCTCATGTGGTTCTTGCATGTACCTAGAAACTATCCCCACTACATATGAAAGATCCCGTCGGGTGTGAGTAATATACAGAAGGATCCCCAAAAGTTGTTTATACAAGGTGTTATACACCAATGGTGTCCCCTCCATCCTCAATATGTATCCCAAACAAAAAGGGTGTGGTTGTCAACTTGCATTCAGTCAGGTGGAATCTATACAAGAGATCCATGACATACTTACTTTGGGATATTAACTTGATTCTTGAAGCATCCTAAATGATCTCAAGACCAAGGAAATAGTGCAGCGAACCCATGTCTTTCATAGAGAACCTGTCACGCAGAATGTATTTGATTGTAAGAATTGTTGAGGCTGAACTTATTGTAATTAGGAGGTCAACAACATGTATAACTAGGATCATCAAGGAATCTGAGGTTCTCATCATGTAGGAATTTGGATCTGATTTACATCTCACAAAGTGTTGACAAAGCAAATAAGCATCCATCTTTTCATACCATGCTCTAGGTGCCTGCTTGAGGCCATAGAGATACTTTTTTCAGTCAGTATACTAAGGATGAGTTCTGTATGAACCCTTGAGGTTTCTCCATGTAAATATACTTTGAGAGATCCATGTGAAGAAAGGTATTCATCATGCCCATTTGGTAAGCATCCCACCCCTTGGATGCTGCAATGGAAAGGGTTAATCAGATGGAATCCATCTTTGCTACAAGAGCAAAGGTCTCATCATATTATATCCCATGGATCTGTTGAAATCCTATGGAAACTAGTCTGTCCTTGCACCTTCTCACTTGTATGTATGCTGCCTTCTTGGTCCTATAGACCCATTTGCATTTGACAAGATTCCTATTTGGAGGAAGCAGAACCAGATCCCAAGTCTTGTTCTTGAGGAGAGAGTTGTATTCCTCGTGCATAGCGGCTTCCCATAAGGGATTCCTTACAACCTCTACATATATATGTAGGTCTAAATCTAGAACCATGTAACAATGCATGGGAAACACTAGTTGAGTAGCTTTGAGTGCATGAGGAGGCTCCTCAAACTGGGACCTCATCCTCCTTAGATATCTTGGATCTCCCACAACGTCACCTGCTACCAATAGGGTGGTTTGTGCATATATCTCTACTAAGCTCCTTATTCTCTTATTTCTCACAAGGGATATTAAATCATTGATGAAAGGATATGGATTGACACATGCATTCTCACATTCTTCTGAATCAAGTTTCGAATCATGATCTGAATGAGTGGACTCATCATCATTGATATCTGGTGCATAAAGTTGAACAAAGGTCTTTGCATGTGGCTCCAATGGTGTATGCAAGGGACTTTATTCAAACTGGACACTTTTCTCAATAAAGAGCTTGTCTGTTGAGGGATCAATAAATATGTAACCCTTTACACCATCATGATATCCCATGAAGATGCGTGCAATTCTCCGAGGATCTAATGCTTTCCTCTTTTCAAAGGGCATGTGATCCCATGAACATGATACAAATATTTGGAAGTGGGTGACTTCTGGATTTCTACTGCTCCATGCCTACAAGGAAGTCATGTCCTTGACAAATCTATGAGGAGATTTGTTATTAATGTAGTTGCTACAGTTAAGTTCCTCATCCCATAGACTGTACGGTAGTAGATACCTTGAATACAACATGCAAGTGGCCATCTCTTTAAGGGATCCATTCTTTTGCTTAGATACTCCGTTCTACAACGGAGTGTTTTACATTCATGTTCACATAATGGCCTCTGAAAAAAGATGTTGTACATTCATGTTCACATATTCCCCCCCATTATCTATGCAAAGTATTTTGATATTTCTCTAGGATTGATTCTCTACAAGTGCTTTGAAGTCTTTGAGATAATAAAAAACTTCAAACTTATTCCTGATAAAATACACCCAAGTGTGTCATGAGAAATCAACAATAAATGTAAGCATGTACCTTGAATTGATAATATGGATGAGGAAAGGGTCCCATCATATCACTATAGATGAGCCCCAAAGGAGAGGAGGCCCTCCAAGGCTTCCATTTTTCAAACTTCTCTTGAGGATGTTTGCCAAGAACACATCCTTCACAAACTCCTTTGGAAAAGTGTATGTTGGGAAAGTCGGCGACCATTCCCTACTTGTAGAGTTGTTGCATGTATTTGAATTTTAGATGACCAAACCTATCATTCCAAAGTCTACTATCATCATCAACATGTGTCAGTAGTAAAGCATCATTAGATTTAGTAATAAACTTACTGAATGTATATAAATGAGACTGATGATTTCCTCACCAACAACAATTTTGGAGATATCATGCATGTCATATATGGTTGCAGAATCAGGTGTAAATTCTACCCTTTTTCCTGTGACTGAATGTGTTATCTAATAAATAGAGAGTATATTCATGGAGAGTTTTGGAATATGCAAGACATTCTCAAAAATTCCATGTTGGAGTTATAATCTCCTTTATCTAGTGACCTCTATTGGAGTATCATCACCCATGAGGATGGGAGGACCAGTGCATGCAACAAAAGAAGACAATAGTTTTTGTTGATTCCATGTGATATGATGCACTTGAATCTAGGATCCACCCATTAGGAGAAGAATGAATAGAACTAAAGCATGAGAATTACCTCTTTTTTCTGGCAGTTGATCTATCGAATTCTGCTAAGCATTCTTAGGAATACAACCCACATACAACCCCCAATATTGTTCTATTGAAATGCCTTCACCATGAGATATATTGTATTCTTATGTCATTATGATTTAGGATGATATTTGTGGTTGCAGTAACCACATTTTGAATTCTATTTCCTTCTCTTTCCACCATTGGATCCAGAGGAATCATCAAGGGGTTTGGAATTTCCTTCCTTCTTTTGTTTAGAATGTGCCTTTCCCTTTCCTTTTTGCTTGGAATTTGGTTTGAAGGTGTTGTATCTCTCATGGACAACAAGTGCATGTGCATTAGAACGCTTGATTCTCTCCATTTTGATGAGCTTATATTCCTCATGAGTTAGAGATTCACTAAACTTATCCAATGTCGACATTTTCCACACTGCTCCTAAAGCGTATCCCGTTGTATGGAATGTTGAAAAAGATATGGCTTACTCCAAACCAAGTTTTTCTAAAATAAAAAGGATCAATCGATTGTGGTGAGTTCATTTGTAAATAAGACATCCCTTTAGATGAAGAAGGGACTTGAACTTTGTAAAGAAGTATTGGATGTCTTCAAAGCTTCTCGGATCCAAGGAATTCAACTCAACCTCAAGCATGTGGCCTCTCATTTCATCCTTCCTTCTAAAGAGATATTCCATTTTGTCTAAATCTCATATGAAGTGGTACAAGATTCAATGTGAAACAATAGCTCTGGGGACATTAACATGCAAATAAGTCCATAGGCCTCATCCATGCAGTTGAGATACCCGTTTTTCTCGATGGATGATGTTCGATCAACTTTTGTAGCCATTGTTATTCGGTACAATCCTTTGCATCTAAGATGATGAATTTTTTTTAGCTTCAACTCGAAATAATTATGTGGTGTGAGAAGAATTGCTGGAGAAAAATCCATTCTTTCTGACTGTAACTTCCTCCTAAATCTGCAAATAAAGGGCCTATGTGCTTTCTCCTAGTAGCTTAGCATTGATACCATGTGAAGTTTTCACAGTGAACCCAACTAGTAGAAAATTCACATTAAGTTGGAGAGAGAGAGAAAAGAGAAGCGAGACAAGCTTGAGAGAAAATAATGAAAAGTTATTATTGAATGAGTAAAATTACTCATGATATACTCCATCGTAGTGATTCTAAAGAGATTTCGCAAATGAAATAAAATCCATGCTTTGTGCTTAGCTGTAAAGCAGTAAAAAAGTAGTAAAAATCTCCAATAGTTGAAAGCTATTAAACAATAATAGAAACTTCAATCCCATGAAGTCCACAGGGATTGTGAACTAGCCTCACAATTTGTTTCTTTGTTTTCCACCATCAAAACATTATGTCATTCTCTCTATGAACAATGAAAGAAGTTCTAAGTTTACCGACTAGCTGTAGGAAAACAAAGTGAAATCAATGATATTCATGATTTCTGTATGGTTTATTCATCTTCCACTCCTTAGAAACATGAACTACTTTGTAAATTATATTATTTTAATTTCTTCTTGGATTTATAATTAAGATGGAATCCCAATCCTTATGTTTGGATGCAGAGTTGAGGGCATTGTCATCATTGATTTTTAACTGGGTAGAATGGAAGAATAATTATATATTTTCAATGTCATTGAGGGAAATTCTAGTTTTTTTCTAATTCCTACTTCCTCCTATCATTATTGATGACCATCAATAATAGATTTCAAACCCTAAGAGCACAACTATGATGAGAAAAAATCAAACCTTGTTATCTCCCATTATGAAGAGGTAGTAAATACATATGTTATTGAGGCCCTTCTAGATGCTAATAATTGATGTAGAACCTTACCATTTTCTTTGAAGAAATGAGAACCTATGGGGTATCCTTTTTTAATATCTCATTAGCTTGAGATGCATTGTATTTTACCTCTCCTACACAATATGGAACTCAATGGATTGGTGTATACTTTCATTACCCACTGATCTTATGGCGTTCCACATCTTATTATAGGGGTTTTAAGGCATGTAATGAATTTGAAGAAGTTTCTACTTAGGTAGATGTTGAAAGAATGCTCGATTATTATAATTACATATAATTTGGCCATGTTTAATTCAACTAGAGCAAGTAGTCCACACCACATGAAACATAATAGGGAATTAATTGCACAAGGAACATGTAACAAACGATGAGTCATATTTTTGGATACCCTTTGTCTCACTATTTACCTTTCTAGCCTCTGTTACCATAATTTTTCATTACTATTCATGACTACTTCCTAGACTAATGAAATGAGATCAAGTTAAAATGCTACTAGGCAATTAAGAGGGTGTTATTAAAGTTTTGTTTGATTATTGTTAAATGTAAAAAGTAATCATATGTTACTTAGTTTAGTTTTGTCTTATGTGTGAAAAACTAATGTTACTTAGTTTTGTCTTATGTGTGAAAAACTAATGGTGTGTTGTTCCAAGGATTGTGAAGGAATTTGAAAGGTTACTAAAGACATTTCCATGTACCACCAACTACCATTTACATAGTCCTACTAATGGTGCATCGTTCTAAGGATTGTGAATGAATTTGCAAAGCTACCAAAAACATTTCCAACAATTATAAAAAGTAGTTGTACAGATAAAAAGGGATTGTGAGGATTAATGAAAGATGTTGTGGATCAAAAATTATAAAAACTAGTTGTTAGGATTAATGGAAGATGCCGATGTGATTTTGTAACTAACATAAAACATGTGCCCTGTTGGTTGACTAACAAAAACATGGTCAATCAATGTTGAGTAACATAAGCATGGTCAATCAATTAATAGTTTTGTTTTCAACAATAAAAGTTGAATGTAATTTAGGAATAGTAATTAGTTTACATCCATATACTGGAATTTGCAAATTCAATAAAAAGGTTAGTAAATTTAGTTATGAAATAATTTTTTTAGCTTTAACTCGAAATAATTATGTCGTGTGAGAAGAATTGCTAGCGAAAACTCCATTCTTTCTGATTACAACTTCCTCCTGAATCTGCAAATAAAGGGCCTATGTGCTTTCTCCTAGTATCCTCTCATTGATACCATGTGAAGTTTTCACAGTGAACCCAACTAGTAGACAATTCACATTAAATTGGCGAGAGAGAGAAAAGAGAAGTGAGACAATCTTGAGAGAAAAGAATGAAAAAGTATTATTGAATGAGTAAAATTACTCATGATATACTCCATAGTAGTGATTCTAAAGAGATTTCTCAAATGAAATAAAAGCCATGCTTTGTGCCCAGCTGTAAAGAAGTAAAGCAGTAAAAATCTCCAATAGTTAAAATCTATTAAACAATGATAGAAACTTCAATCCCATGAAGTGCCTAGGGATTGTGAACTGGCCTCACAAGTTGTTTCTTTATTGTCCACCATCACAAGATTGTGTCATTTTATCCATGAACAATGGAAGAAGTTCTAACTTTACCGACTAGTTGTAGGAAAACAAAGTGAAATCAATGATATTCATGATTTTTGTATGGTTTATTCCTCTTCCACTCCTTATAAACATGAACTACTTTGTAAATTATATTATTTTAATTTCTTCTTGGATTTATAATTAAGATGGAATCCCAATCCTTATGTTCGAATGCAGAGTTGAGGGCATTGTCATCATTGATTTTTAACTAGGTAGAATGGAAGAATAATTCTATATTTTCAATGTCATTGAGGGAAATTCTAGTTTGTTTGCTAATTCCCACTTCCTCCTATAATTATTGATGACCATCAACAATATATTTCAAACCCTAAGAGCACAACTAGGATGAGACAAAATCAAAATCTTGTTATCTCCCATTATGAAGAGGTAGTAAATACATATGTTATTGAGGCCCTTCTAGATGTTAATAATTGATGTAGAACCTTACCATTTTATTTGAAGAAATGAGAACCTATGGGGTATCCTTTTTTAATATATCATTTTCCCAAGATGCATTGTATTTTACCTCTCCTACACAATATGGAACTCAATGGATTGGTTTATACTTTCATTACCGACTGATCTTATGGCGTTCCACATCTTATTATAGGGATTTTGAGACATGTAATGAATTTGAAGAAGTTTCTACTTAGGTAGATGTTGAAAGAATGCTCGAATATTATGATTACATATAATTTGGACATGTTTAATTCAACTAGAGCAAGTAGTCCACACCACATGAAACATAATAGGGAATTAATTGTACAAGGAACATGTGATGAGTCCTAATTTTAACATACTTTTGGATATCCTTTGCCTCACTATTTACCTTTCTAGCCTCTTTTACCATCATTTTCCATTAGTATTCATGACTACTTCCTACACAAATGAAATGAGATAAGATAAGGTCAAAATGCTACTAGGCAATTAAGAGGGTTTTGTTAAAGTTTTGTTTGATTATTGTTAAACTTAAAAAGTAATCATATGTAACTACTTAGTTTTGTCTTATGTGTGAAAAACTAATGGTGCATTGTTCCAAGGATTGTGAAGGAATTTGAAAGGATACTAAAGACATTTCCATGGACCACCAACTACCACTTACATAGTCCAACTAAAGGTGCATCGTTCTAAGGATTGTGAAGGAATGTGCAAAGCTACCAAAAACATTTCCAACAATTATAAAAAGTAGCTGTACAGATTATGGATCAATAATTATTAAAAGGGATTGTGAAGAATAATGAAATATGTTATGGATCAACAATTATAAAAAGCAGTTGTTAGGATTAATGTACGATGCTGATGTGAATTTGTAACTAACATAACACATGTGCCCTTTTGGTTGATTAACAAAACATGGTCAATCAATGTTGAGTAACACCAGCCGAGATCGAAATCCTAGGCTCTATCAAGCGCCGAGAGGGATCAAATCTCTCGAGGTGCAAACCTCTTCTCAGGTATTGCACTCGAGGAGCTTTTTGAGGAGAGGTTTACACCTAGATCCAAATGGACAAATGTTATTACTTTTTACTTTCTATTATTACATTTTATTAATGGCCGACAATAATATGGACAAACATAGACAACCGTTACAAGATTTCCCTCATATTATTACTTTTTAATTTTTATTATTACATTTTATTAATGGCCAACAATAATATGGAGAAAATACAAGATCTCCCTCATATTATTATTTTTACTTTTTATTATTGCATTTTATTAATGACCGACAATAATATGGACAAACATGAACAAACGTTACAAGATCTCCATCATATTATTACTTTTTACTTTTTATTATTACATTTTTATTAATGGCCGACAATAATATGGACAAATGTTATGGTCAAACAATTAATATTTTTTTTTCAACAATAAACATCGAATTTAATTTACGAATAATAATTAGTTTGCATCCCTACAGTGGAATTTGCAAATTCAAGAAAAAGGTTAGTAAATTTAGTTATGAAACCTTTAAACTTTGTTACAACTACCATGCTTCAACACAATTTTGCAAACTCTTTTGTTAAATATAAATACATTTTCTTCTTGATTTGCATTAGTGTTTTTGTAAATCGAAGTGGAATTGTAATTTGCTCATAGAATTATGAGCCGAAGAATCACTAAGTATAATATTTATTTTGTTGATATTGTTATAATATTTATTTTGTTCATATTGTTGTGTGGTAAAACATTTATATTTGTAGGTAGGTAGTTTTAAAATTGGTTTTCTCATTTTGACATTTTTATTGATGTGCCATATTTATAAGTAGTTGGTTTCAAGTGCATATTAAAAATCTTGCACGGGTCCAATTTTTACCAATGATGTGACTACTTTATATACTTTATAGCCTTGTTAATCTAATGTTTTGGTTAATGAGCTATATCTATAAGTAGTTGTTTTGGCATGAGAACTCCTTCTCTCCTATAAGTGATGCAAAACATGCATTGCTCTAACTTCATGTACAACTCCTTAAGTTAAATTCCTAACAATAATATAAGTACCTCTTTTCACACCCTAATAATTCTTTCTATAACTTCATGTACAACTACTTAAATTAAATTCCTAACAATAATATAAATACCTTTTTGAACATCCTAATAATTTTGGTTTAAAATATATTTTTATAAATAGTAAGTTCAAATCAAATCATGTTTATATATATATATATATATATATATATATATATATATATATATATATAATTTTTAATTCATCCCTACAATATTACACGTGTAACTTTTTCGGTCTCTGTATTGACATCGTGTCACACAGCTGGAGGTATCATATCTGACACATTGTTCTTGGACAAGTGCCGATTTTGGTGGGATCTATGGGTCACATCCCTAGTGCCCAAGGGTTTGTTTCTCCATATGTTACGAACCGTGAATTTTTTCCTCATTTTGGCCCAGTCGATGGGGGCTTTGTTTCGTCGTTTTCTGGAGAGGCTCTAGCATTGAGTTCGAAGCCTTCTAATGCTTTGGGTTGGTCTAGTAGAAACAAGGGCGAAAAGGCCAGGAAACGTAGAAATGCTAAAGCCCTAAAGGTGTGGGAGGGCTTGGATAGGTTTACTATTCCTCTGGAATCGAATCTAGATCGTATCGAAATGTTGGTGACTCGTGCTATCATTGGGAGGATGGAGTTCACTAATGAGGACCAGAGGGAACTAGTTGAATGGGTCCGAAAGCATTGGATTCCCATTGTGGGGGATTTACCATAGCTTCTTCAATTACTTATCGGATGTATATTTTTCATTTTCTCCAAAGCTGAACATGTTGGATCCATACGTAAATGATATTGGTGCTTTAAAGAGCGTTCTATCTATCTCAAGAGATGGCACTTGGCCTTTGATCCCATCAGGGAGAAACTCAGTACACGACATCTTTGGCTTCTGACACCTGGTTTGCCGATAGAACTCTGGATAGAGAACATCTTGATTGGTATCGCCAATACTGTGGGAAGATTTGTGAGGTTGGATAATTGTTCCCTTTTTGGATATGACCGGAGGTCTGCAAAGGTTATGGTGGAATTTGAGATGCATAAGGGTTTGCTGGTCGAAGTTGAACTGGTGTAGGGTTCGAAGGTCTAGCGGCAAAGATTAGATTATTTTAAGGTTCCATTTCGGTGCTTCCTCTGTCATAAGAATGGCCATATTAAGGCTCGGTGTCCGGATCTCCTCTCCTAGGCTCCTCTGGATAAGGTGCAACTTACATCTATGGCTCTTGATTCTCCCTTAATTGATCAGTCCTTGGACACATTGGTGTGGCATGATACTCCAGGTAAGTCCATTAATCCTTTTCCTTCTACTCATATTGGCATATCTGATGCAGAGATAGATGTGATATTTTATAGTGAAGCTAGCTTAAACAAGCATACTATTCTGGGGAACATTGACAAGCATTATGTCTCCCCTGAGGGGATTAGAGAGGAAGCCCTGTCAGATAAAGCTAAGGTGTGTCATGACCTTTTTGGTGAGGGATACTCTCCGGTGGGGGATACAAATCCCCATCCTAATTTGGGTCGTAATATTCCTTGTTCTGAAGTGGCTGATGACAGGGGGAATTGTTAAATCTGGGGGTTTTGGAACAGGGTCCATATTCTTATTCAGACACATCTCTTTTGGGGGAAGCTGGGTATGGGGTCTCTGCTGGTGCAGACTTTAAGACCTGTCTACCTATTTTCTCAAAAAATCCCTCCTCAACCCTTTGGTATAGTCTATAAACTCTGTAAAGTTTCAAAATGTTACTATAAGGAAAACTCAGAAGAAGGGCAGATTGGTTGGCGACTCGGGTGGTGATATTGGTTCAGTTTTCATCCCTCTTTTTGGTCGAATTGATTCAGAGGGGGAAGGGGTGAGTTCTTATGTCAGTGTTGGGGGTCTTAGAGAGATATCCCCCATGGATCGAGTTCCTTAATGTCATTATGTTCTCTGAACATTCGGGGTGTGGGACGGGCTGTGCAAGTTAGGGCCCTCTTAGATCTTATTGTTACTACTCACCCAACTATTTTACTTCCACGGGAAACCATGTGTGAGGACATGGTGGCGATCTCTAAACTTATTAGTATTCTGGGGGGTTGGGAAATATCTGCTACCAGCTCTATTGGGTTGTTGGGTGGGCTTTTGGTCGCCTGGGATCCACAATATTACTCTTTTAAGGTGTACAAAACTATTTGGGGTATTTTGATGGAAGGCTGTCGTATTACAGATAATCTTTCTCTGTCTAATTTAAACTGCTATGCCCCCTATAGAAATAGGGAGCCCTTCTAGTATGGTCTTCAATCTTCTGTCTTATTGAGCAGGGATAATATCATTATTGCTGGAGACTTAAACTTTACTAGATTATCTCAGGAAATTTGGGGACCTACGGCAAAGGTGGATGTCTTGGAAAATTATTTTTCTAAGTTATTAACTGATAACGACTTGATTTATGTTTACACAGGTATCATTGCTCCTACCTGGACCAATGGTCATGGAGGACATGACTGTATCATGAAACGGTTAGATAAGTTTTTGGTTAAAAGTTCATTGTTGGATTCTTGTACTCGGTATCGTTCTTGGGTGGGCAAGGTGAAGATATCAGATCATTGGCCATTTTTTCTATAGTTGGATGAATTTAACTTGAAACACAACTATCCTTTTAAATTTGACTATTCCTGGCTTTCAAATGTGGATTTTGTCCAATTTGTCAAAGTTGTCTGGTCACATTTAGATGTTGATGTGGATCTTAACCCTGTGGATAGGTTATGTTTGAAGTTGAAGATGCTTAAAGAAAAAGTTATTATGTGGATCCACAAAAGGAAAAAGTTGGATAAACTGCTTTTATTGAGAGTGGAAGCCCAACTACAATTGTTATATTCAGTCATTTTGGAAGCTCCATTAAACAGCTCAAACTTTGACCTATTGAAGAAATTGGAATCAGAGAGACACTGTATATATTTGAAAGAGGAAAAAGAGTGGCGATTAAAAATTCGTGCACTTTGAGTGAACTTTGGTGATAAAAATACAAAAATTTTCCATTCTTATGCTTCGGCTAGACAGAACAACAACACTATTTGGAAAATGAATGATGAGGATGGGGTTGAAGTGACTGGAGGTTTGGATTTACAAACTCTGGCAAAGAAATATTTTCAATGTATATATTATGATGACAAGAATTGTGACTTATTATCACAGCTTCAAGTGGCAAGACTTTTCCCAAAATTTTATGATGATAAGGAGGCTGAAGATTTGTGTCAGGAGATCTCATTGGAGGAGGTTGAAAAAATACTTAAAATTTTTTCCAAGGAGAAGAGTCCAGGCCCAGATGGCTGGACAGTGGAGCTATTTTTGCACTTCTTTGACATTATGGGAGGTTATATTCTATAGATGGTGGAGTTTACTAGGTTGCAGGGGTATGTCTTTGGTGCATTGAATGCAACTTTCATCACACTCATTCCAAAAGTCAGTGATCCAAAGACTTTTGGAGACTTTCGTCCCATTACACTATGTAATCTTGTTTATAAGATTGTCTCAAAAATTATAGTTGTTTGTCTTAAACCTGTATTTTCAAAGTTTATTACACCTAAGCAATTCGGTTTTTTAGAGGACCGACAGATACACGATGTTGTGAGCATCACCCAAGAACTACTTCATTCCATCAAGTGTAAGAAGCTCAAAGCTATTCTCCTCAAAATTTACTTAGAGAAGGCCTATGACATAGTCAGTTGGGATTTTCTTCGGATTATTTTGATCTAGATTAGTGTCCCCACCCTTTCTATTTAGTGGATCATGGCATATGTGAATTCCATGAGTATTGATGTTCTGGTTAATGGTGCTCCTACTACATTTTTTCAGTTGCTCCAAAGGTCTCCGACAGGGCTGTTCGATGTCACCTTTGTTATTTATGTTGATCATTGATGGCTTGAGCAGGTTGATCAAGCTGGAAAAGAGAGAAGGTAAGATAAAAGGCTTGAAAATATCAAAATATCTATTTATCTCACATGATATGTTTATTGATGATGTATTATTAGCTGGCTGTGACATTGGATGAATGGAGGGCTTATCAGAGTATTTTGGAGCTATTTTGTAAGGCTTTGGGTATGAAGATCAGTAAAAAAAAATATTGTCTTTATGAGAACTGTGATTATGAAGATCGATTGCAGGATATAAAATCAATGATTCCCTTTATGTGTAATAATGTTAGTGAAGGTTTTACTTACCTTGGTTTCTAGCTTAAGCCGAATGGCTATCTTATCAAACATTGGCAATGGTTGATTAAAAAGTTTGATACTTGGATATCACATTAGACATATCGCCTCTTATCCATCGGGGGAAAGCTCACACTTGTGAAGTCTTTTTTGATGGGGACTCCGATGTATTGGTTATCCCTACTTCATGTGCCTTGCTCGATGATAAATAAACTTAGATCACTTATATTCAATTTTTTATGGACCGGAGGACTGAAGAAATCATGTTTGTCTTTGATCGGCTGGGATAAAATCTCTATGCCGGAAACTCCGGGAGGTTGGGGATTGAAAGACTTATCAATTTTTAGTGATGCACTCTGTTTGAAGAGTCTATGGAGGGCGTTATTTGGGGAAACACTCTGGTCCAGAGTTATTTAGCATAAATTTGTGAAAACTAATATTATAGAATGGCTGAGAAATCCTAACAAGATGACAAGTGGGGTGTCTCCTGTTTGGAACGGTTTCTTAAAATTTTATTGTTGGATGGCTGCTAAAATTAGGTGGAAATTAGGGAATGGACTGAAGATTGCTATAGGAGTTGATCCTATCATGGGTGTGAATGCTAGCCACATTTTGTCCCCAGGTTTATTATCTTCTATCAGGAATGCTGGATATTAAACATTAGATTCCATTGTCATCAAGAAATCGCGGAGATATTGGATATATGTGGCGGAGCTACAACTTCCACAACAATTCATTGCAGAATGGGATAGTTATATACATGCATTGAACAAAGCTGGTATCCATTTGAGCTGTGTGGGGGATAAGGTGATATGGGCAGGAAATGAAGCTCCTGGGAGTATTACTGCTAAGACTGCTTATTGCTATATGATTAAGAGACGTTGTATCCTTCCAATGCACTGGTGGTATAAAGCTATATGGTCGTGGCACATCCTTTTGAAACTTAAATGCTTCACATGGTTTCTGCTCCAGGATCGACTCAAAACATGGGATAACCTTTCAACGATTGGGTGGATTGGGCCCAGCATGTGTGTTATGTGTAAGAATGATGCTGAATCTTCATCACACATATTCATTAATTGTTCTTTTACACTCTATCTTTGGGAGAAATTTTATTTGTGTTATGGTATTACTACGCCATGGGGAGGTAGCAACATTGAATCAAGTTTTCATTGCTGGGTTAATTGTTGTAAGGTTCATCTAACCCTTCTAGTTTTCATATGTTCGACTGTATGGAGAGCAAGAAATGTTGTTGTATTTGAAAACGCAACCCTAATTTGCAGATTATTTTTAACTCAGTACTGAGCCAATACCACAAATATCTGTCTGTTGAGGCCACCCCTGTCAAACGTGTTATTGGGAACTTTCAGCTTTCTTATGATGCACTGGTGCTTTTTTTCGATGGGGTTGCTCACTTGGGGAACTGTGGCGCAAGTGGGGTCATTTATCTGAATCAAGAACACTATTATTCTTTCCGACTGAATTGTGGTATTGGGACAAATATGAAAGCAGAATTGATAGCACTATGGTGTGTTACTCGTATTGCTAACCTCTTTGGATTGGGAACAGTTAAAGTATTTTTTGATTCACATGTCACGATCAAATGGACGAGAGGTGAATATACTTTACAGGTCCTGAACTTAGATTATTGGTGTAGTAGAATATTGACAGAATTGAGAACTTTCATCTCTTTGTCCCTGTCACATATTTACACAAAATTTAACACACAGGCTGATTACTTGTAAAAGTTGGCTCTGGAGGCTAATGAGGGATTTTTACTTTGGGAAGAACACTGTGAGAAATTGATGATAGAGTCAGGTTATATGTATTTTCTAGATTAGAGACTTGTTCAGCTCTATTTTTTGGCTCTTGGTTTTTGTTGTTAGTATGTTTTTATGTATTTGGGAGGACATTGGAGAACCTTGTATTTCTGGTTTTTATTGAACCTTAGTTATGCAGCTGGCACATCATGTACTATTTGATTCAGTATTAAATAACAATAGTATGCTTTTTTCGTGGGAAAAAAAAAACTTTTTCGAAAATTTCTACTCACATAAAGCAAAATTATTTTTACAAAATCATACCTAAAAAAACATAATTTCTCAAAATGACATGAGTACCTCCCATTAAACAACCTAATCTACATAGGATACAATGTTGATGCAAAAAATTTAAAACATACATAGATTAAAAGATATCATATTTAATGTTTGGCAGAAATCACTATAAACATATGATTGAATTATTACTTGAATGATTTAAATTTAATTTTTAAATATTATTATTCATTTCAACAAAATTTAAATATATAATATAATGCTTAGCATTAATCATAATTGAATTATGAATAGATTGATTCAAATGAACTTTTTATATTAAACAAAGTTTTAAGATACAATTTTCCAGTCAAATTTATCATTAATGAAACAGATTCATGAAATGATTTCAACCTAATTTTTAAATTAAACAAAGTTTTAAGATAAAATTTTCTTTTTGATTTGCATTTATGAGTATTTTTGTAAATCGAACTAGTGTTTTTGTAAATCAAAGTGGTATTGTAGTTTGCTCATAGAATTATGTTCCAAAGCATCTATAAGTATAATTGAAGTGGTATTGTAGTTTGTTCCTAGAATTATATTATGAAGCATCTATAAGTATAATATTTATTTTGTTGATATTGTTGTTTGGTAAAACATTTATATTTATAGGTAGGTAGTTTTAAAATTGGTTTTCTCATTTTGACATTTTTATTGATGTCCTATTGGTTTCAAGTTTGATTTCCTTATAATGCATGTGCATTGTTACAAATCTTGCACAGCTATGGATCCAATTTTTACCATTGTTACCAATGATATGATTACTTCTTTATAGGCTTGTTAATCTAATGTAAACCAAGTTTGATTTATTTATAATGCATGTGCATTGTTACAAATCTTGCAAAACCATGGATCCAATTTTTACCAATGATGTGACTACTTCTGTATAGGCTTGTTAATCTAATGTAAACCAATTTTGATTTCTTTATAATGCATGTGCATTGTTACAAATCTTGCACAGGCATGGGTCCAATTTTTACCAATGATGTGACTACTTCTTTATAGACTTGTTAATCTAATGTAAACCAAGTTTGATTTCTTTGTAATGCATGTTCATTGTTACAAATCTTGCACAGCCATGGATCCAATTTTTACCAATGATGTGACTACTTCTTTATAGGTTTGTTAATCTAATGTAAACCAAGTTTGATTTCTTTATAATGCATGTGCATTATTACAAATCTTGCACAACCATGGATCCAATTTTTACCAATGATGTGACTACTTCTTTATAGGTTTGTTAATCTAATGTAAACCAAGTTTTATTTCTTTATAATGCATGTGCATTGTTACAAATCTTGCACAGCCATAGGTCCAAATTTTACCAATGATGTGACTACTTTTTTATAGGCTTGTTAATCTAATGTTTTGGATAATGAGTTGTAATTGGTTTGACATGAGAACTACTTCTCTCTTATAAGTGATGCACAACATGCATGGCTATAACTTCATGCACAACTCTTTAGGTTAAATTCCTAACAATAATATAAATACTTTCTTAAACACCCCAATACTTGTGGTTAAAAATCTATTTTTACAAATAGTAAGTTCAAATCGAATGAGATTTATATATATATATATAAAATTTATAATTCACCACTGCAATTTGTGACACGTGTAATTTTTTCAATTTTTTTTACTAACATAGAGAAAAATTACTTTTACAAAATCATACCTTTAAAAACATAATTTCCCATGGTGACACTAAAAACATAATTTCCATGATGACACTAGTACCTGCCACTAAATAACCTAATCTACCTAGGATACAATGCTGATGCAAAAAAAAAAATTAAACATACAAAACTTAAAGATATAAATTTATAATATAATGTTTAGCAAAAATCACTATAAACATATGATTGAATTATTAATGGAATGATTTAAATTTAATTTTTAAATGATTTTTTTCAGTTCAACAAAATTTAAAGATCTGATATAATGCTCACGATTAATCATAATTGAATTAGTAATAGATTGATTTAAATGAACTTTTTAAATTAAACAAAGTTTTACTTAAAGATATAAATTTATAATATAATGTCAATCAAAAATAAAAATCTGATTGAATTATTAATGGAATGATTTAAATTTATTTTTTAAATAATTTTTTTTCAGTTCAACAAAATTTAAAGATCTGATATACTGCTCAGTATTAATCATAATTCAATTCTACTCAAATTTATCAATATAATTGTAAAATAATCTAATAATTACATTAAATTTAATCATTGAAATTGAAAGGCTATCGCACATAGTTAGAATTTGACAGCAAAATGTTCGTCATGACTGTAAAAAACGTCTGTATGTGGACACCATAAAAAAATTTCCAAATTCCTACCCTGTTGTCGCATATAACAAAATGTGTGTCATGATAGTTAAAAACTTCTGGTTATAATGTCGAAATCATTAAAATTTCCAAATTCCTACTCTGTTGTCGTATTAATATAAACAAGAGCTGCTTGCAGCTAAGTCCCTGCCTTTTAATTTAAAAAAGAAAAAATTATTCAACACCGATCCATTGTTTAAGGGTAAATTCTTTATATTAAGATATTCATTATTTAAGAGCACATTTTCAAAGAAGGAATTCTCTATGATAAATAGGAATTGAGAGCCTTGACAAACACCTACGAGATTGTGTTCAAAGCCATACAAGTGGAACCTAGTTTGTGTATCTATCGATATGTGTGTTATTCCATCTTATATTGTTGCATATTTCTATTTAAATGTAGCACACTGATCAATAATTATCTTGGCCAATGTGGAACACATGCAAATCTAATTCTTCATTTCTAAATTAACTTTACCAACAATGAATATATTGCTACTATACACCCTTCAAATTTACAAATGGTTCTTATGGACAATAAAATAATTATGAGAAATTTAGCAAGAATGTTTAAGAGAATCATAATCATGCCCCCCTTACCAAGGTTTCCATTATTAGAATGGGTCTATTGAAACATTTTTATTATTAGAATCATTCTTTTAAAAAGTTGGAAAAATGAATACATTAGCCATCATATGGAGCATTTGTGGCTCTCTAATTATTGCTTGAAGAAAACAACATATGTGAATTTTGAGCTTGAATTGGTTAGTAATGTTCAAATATGATCACATCTCATCACAAACCAATTGAATCAAAATTGAATCCTTACAACCTATGAAGAGAAGGAAAAATGTTGATTATTAAGAATGATAAGTTAAAGGAGAAAAATTATCAACTTCTATTCATCTTAGAATTGATACTTTAATCGGTAAGAAGAAAACATTAGAAATAAAAAGCTCTTCATATACCAAAAGATTACAAAAATATATTAAGGAAAATGGTCTACCCAAAGAGCTCTATTTGTAAGCTACTTTAATTTTCAAAGTGTTTGTCCATTCAATATAAGATAGTAGATTTATCGAGCAATAACTAAACATATAATATGTCTTAAATATAATATTTTTGAACCTTTTATGAAGCTTCACGAACAAAAAAGAAAATAAATCTGATA